>JBAMBI010000150.1:600000-946976 GCA_037043535.1 Drosophila putrida
TTCAGAGCCACAGAGTCACAACCACAGGGCAGAGCAGAGCAGAGTCAGAGCCACATTTAAGCACCACAGAGCCAGAACCAGAGCCAAAGCCAAATAAATAAATAAAAGAAGTCGACTCTTTGCATCCGACTTGACTGCATCCTGAGGCTATGTCGCACCTCTTGAGCACTGCGTCTGTGTCCTTATAAGCATACTTCTATGCATTTATACATATGTAACGATATGTGCAGGTCCTGACACGCACAGACACGCACAGCGACCGACACAGAGAAGTCCTTTGGGACTCACCCACTTCGCACTTCTCACTTCTCACTCTCCTCACTCACGGCAAAGAGCTCTACTCAAGGGATTTACCCAAGTCAAAACTCCTACTTGAAAACCATTTAAGAGTCTTAGAAGAACATTACAATCAAAGTAGACTTCGCTTATATGTACATATATAAAAATAAAAACTATTCTTGATCTGCCAGTTTCAAGTCTACGTTTGTATAACTAAGTTTTATTTGTTAGTTATCTATCAATTTGACATAAGTTTTCATACATTTTACGTCACTTTATTTAAGACTAATATGCATACTGAAAAATTTACCCCTGAGAATATTTTTAATTAAATAACATCAGGTAATATGCTTCACCTATTGAAAGAGCCGTTAAATAAAAATTAAAGGGGCCATTATATTACTTATTCTTTTACTTTGTAGTACATATTATATATTTGGCTTATGTGAGGGAGTAAAGTTCTTCTTTATTCTGCGATTATAATCTGATAACTTTAAAACTGATAACTTCATTCTTTTAAAGAATATTCTATCTTTTCATGCTTTTTTTAACATGCTTTTGTTTATTATGTAATTAAATATTTACAATCCCTTTCATTTGGACACTATACAAAGTGTTAGAAATATACACTGTAAAGTATAATACATAATGTTGTTTTTTAACAGCAACATTACGAATTTTCAAAGGCATTGCATTTTTAATTGTCCGAAATACTTATTATGATTGTCCTGAATAAGAGACAATAAAAATGGCTTGACATTTTTTCGATATTCGATTAAAGTGTACATATTAGAATACCTGAAAAGCAATAAATTATATAACTAAGTTCAACTTGAGTATTTCGAAACCTATTGTATGAAAACGAAAAGAATGTATCTGCATTATTTATAGATAGATTCAGTTAAAAACTTCATAATTCTATACTTTTTAATAGTTAAAAACTGAATAATTCTAAACTTAAGATGTCAATCACTTTTAACAAAGTTTCATCAAATTAAATTCTTAATCGAACATGAAACATCAATTTTAGCTAACAACATTTGAAACATCTTGCTCGAACATACCAAAATTTAGTGCATATAAATGTATCTATAAGATATTCATAGTAATGTGACATGTCCAAATTCCCATTAGCTGTTTAATTATGCAATCTGTCGCATTCACCGAACAAAAAAAAAATCTCACGTGCTTTTATTCCAGACAATTGACATTATTATTACACTGAATCTGAATCATCATCATCATCATCTACTTATTTGTATCATCATTGCATTTTGTCTGATAATTCGCGTAGCGAATGCCGTGTGCAGCAGACTGCGAAAATGGCAACAGCAACAGCAACAGCAAAAGTAAAACCAACAACAGCGACAACACAGCAACATCGAGTGCGAATATCGTAAATACTTTACGATATACGAAAAAAAAAGTCGCTGCTGCTGTCGCTGTCAACGATGTTGTTGTCGTCGTCGTCGTCGTCGTCGGATGCGCCCAACAACGATTGTTGCTGCTGACAGAGACATCGACGCTGACATCGACGCTGACATCGACGCCGACGCCGACGTCGACGTTGACGTTGGCAGTGGGCTTTATCGTTTGATGGTCTGTGTGCGTTCTACGTTTTGAGTTGTTAGTTGCGTTCGAACTCAGTCATAAACGAACTGTTACGAGTGATGGAAGAGTCAATACGGTGGCTGCAAACAAAACCCAACCAACACCAGCAACAACACGAACACTAGCAATACCAATAGCAATAGCAACAGCAACAGCAACACTAGCAACACGAGCAACCAACATCAGCAACAGCATCAACAATAAACGCTATAGAAATAAAGCTAAACGAAAAGTAATCAAAATCGGAATCTGTATTTTTTTCAGACTTTTTCTTTTTTTTTTTTTTTTGTATTCTCTGCTTTTTAATCAAGTCAAGTTTTTGTTTCTACCTCTGGTCAAATCGCTTGAGTAGTCACTGCAATTAAATACAAATACTTGTTGTTGGCGTTGTCGTTGCCGTTGCCGTTGATGTTGATGTTGTCATTGGTGTTGTTGTCGTTTCTGTTATAGGCATTGTTGTGTTGCCAGTCTGTAATTGCTAGCAATAAATTTTGTTTTACATTTTTTTTTCCTATGTCTAAAGTGCTAAATAAAACTATTTTTGTACCAAGTTGTTAGCTTTTGATACCAACAACAACAAAACAAACAAAAAATAATAATAATAATATCAACATTTATATAATCATAATCATAATAATAATAATAATAATCAGAAGTAAACAATCGAATAGTGAAAAGCAACAATTTATTTGCTTGCTGTGCGCGTCGTAGTCGTCGTCGTCCATTTTGTCTGTCTGTGCGTCCCCCTTCCGTTTCCGGTAATCGCAACAAATTTTTGGCAAAGGCAGGCAACAACTGAGGACAACCCACAACAACTACAACAACTACAACAAGAGCAACAAACGCGCGCGCAACAATACAAATACGTCCCGCCCCTCACGCCCCCCTCGTGTCTCCCCTGAACAAATTTGCCGAGACAGCTAATGCCGAAAGCAGGACGAATTCGGTAACTGCGACATGCGAAACGCGTAACAAAACAAAACACGCAAGGACACAACTGCCATTCCACGTGAGATTTGAAGATACCCAATAAGTAAGTAATACACTGAAACAAAAAATGAATGCCAGAAATCCGAAATATCCGGTGTCGAAAGTTGAGAGGCTCCCATGATTCTTCTTTTTTCTCCCAGTTATTATGATTATCGAAGTTATGAGCGACAAAAACAGAATTTTGTTAAAAGGGGAAAAAAAAGAAAATTCTATATAATAATTGTTTTTTTTTCTCTGTACTCACATACATGTTCTTGAACATAACATACATATGTGTATGTGTTTATTAAATATTCAATTGTCAAAATTCGTGTGAATATCGTTAATGAGCACTGTGAAGCTCTTTAATCCATTTGACTCTCCCCAAAAAAAAAGAATAAAGGTAAAGAAAAGAAAAGAAAAGAAGCTATCAAAACTTTGGGGTGACCCTCTCGAGTTACAGACATGCTTATGCATGTCACATGTTACACGTACCACATTTCTTGGTCTTCCATTAGAAAGACATTGGAATGTCCGCTATACATATGTCGTATGCGTATCTTTCGCTACCTTCGTTGGAGCTGGAGCTGGGGGCAAAGTAAACCCATAAAAGTGCCACAAAAGAAAAAAAAATAGTGACAAAAGAAATGTTACGAGAGAATTGCGAAAGAAAAATTAAAATGAAAAGGAAACTGGCAACGTGAACCACACAGGTCTAAACAACGCTTGAAAACTACTCGGATGAGAAAAGAAAGAAAAAATGCAACCAAAGTAAATGGCACAGACAACAGAACTGGGTCAATTCGATGATGATGATGATGATGATGATGTTGGTAGGGAGAAGCAGGAAGAGATCTTGAGTAGTTTAGTTAGTTTACTGATCAAGTAGATCAGATGATGTTGGTAGGGAGAAGCAGGAAGAGATCTTGAGTAGTTTAGTTAGTTTACTGATCAAGTAGATCAGTATTTTTTAAACGATTCGATTTACAAACTAGCTTTCAGTTGTGGTGTAAATTGATTCTTCGCCTCTTTATTCTGCTCTCTTTTAATAGATACAGTCGATTGGTTGTTTAATGAGTCACAACAAATCTAAGTTGATCTTCTAAGAATCGTTAAATTTCTAACAGATCAATATACTTAAATCTTTATGTAGAGAGATATGTTAATTTGAAAGATGAGACTATACATACATATATGTATAAGGAGTACAAATTTATATTAATATTTCATATTTTATAATTATATAAATAAAACCCTCTAAAACTCTTTATAGATACAGTCGATTGGTTGTTTAATGAGTCACAACAAATCTAAGTTGATCTTCTAAGAATCGTTCAATTTCTAACAGATCAATATACTTAAATCTTTATGTAGAGAGATATGTTAATTTGAAAGATGAGACTATACATACATAAATATATGTATAAGGAGTACAAATTTATATTAATATTTTATAATTATATAAATAAAACCCTCTAAAACTCTTGATAGATACAGTCGATTGGTCGTTTAATGAGTCACAACAAATCTAAGTTGATCTTCTAAGAATCGTTCAATTTCTAACAGATCAATATACTTAAATCTTTACGTAGAGAGAAATGTTAATTTATAATTAATTTATATTAATATTTTATATTTTATAATTATATAAATGAAACCCTCTCTGACTGTAATAATTCTAATTAAAAACTTCCTCAACGATTTTAGCGCCGATAACTCCACAGCTATCGGACGTATCAATCATTTCAATAGCTTCAACAGTTCTTACAGTTTCTTCATTGAATTTTCGTCAACCTTTTATTTTTATCTGATGAATTTTGAATAGCTTTGTGAATGCATTCATAACATGCAAGGGTTGGAAGTGCCACCTATTTTTTCTAACGGTGGTGGTTTGTTATTCCACTGACCCTTGTGGGTGGTGGCTTTGCATACGAAAACAACAAAAAAAATGATAAAAAAAAACTAAACAAAACAAAAAGAAAAGAAAAGGAAAGGAAACACAGCCGTGAAACATACAATATCTGCATATTTGTATGTTTCTGGCATACGAGAATATTGAGCTAATGAGGTGGCGACCTCACCCATCCAAATTGCAAACCAAGGGGGTGGTTAAGACTAATACGCGACTGCCACCCCCAACCCAACCCTCTGTTCGAACCTTTAAGTCTCGAGGCTGACCAAAGGAAGGAAAGCCCTCGGGGGAAAAAGCCCATACAAAATGCCAGTTTTGGATCGCTGAAAGCAATGCTTTTTGCATAGCTGTTTATATGGTCATATTAATTACATTAATCGAAATACCCTCGGATCTGTATTCGGCAAAGAATGATTAGTCAATCAGAATATCTTACACAGTAATTTCGGGATATATGGTTACCCTAATAGCTTAAAAGGTATGTTATCTATTTGTGACAGGATATTTGTTAGTAAAACTAAAGCAGCTGTATTTTAAATGGAAATTTCTTTATATAAAGTATCCCTAATAAATCAAGTAGTAAAGTATTGTCAAATCAAAGCAACAGTAATAAATTTCTGTGTACATGGTCAGCCTAATTAATCTTAACAGATTAGGCATGGTTCAAGACTTAAGCTTAATTTATCTAATTTATCATCAACCCTAGAATTTATATCACATGATATCTGTTTGTCAAATCAAAGACAACTTTGCATTGTTGTTCATGTTGTCTATATGGTCATCTTAATCTCCTCTGCAGGGTATCAGTCAGTCAGGCTGGTTTCCTTCATTTTTGCTCTGACATTTGCTAAATATGTGTCCATCTGCTTTGCTCAGTTTCTCATCAACTATGTCCATTCTCATACCCATTCCTATTCCAATTCCAATTTAGTATTCGTATACAATTGCATATCCGGTTCTCAATGTGGGCGCCGTCTCTTTTTTTAAATTCAGAAGCATTTAACAAAAAACAAAACACAAATAATAAAAAAATTATATTATGAAAGAAAAAGAAACATAAATGTTGTTGTTGTTGTTGTTGTTGGCGCCGATCTGCAAGTCCCCGATGGGTGTGGGTGCGGTTTTGTGGGTCTGTCTGTCTGTCTGACTGTCTGTCGTTTGTTTGTAATCTGTCATCGGACACTTTTGTGCAACTGTCATAAACAACAATAACAACAATATCAGCCAGAGCAACAACAACAACAAACAGACTGATCATAAAAATAGGCTATGCGAGGGATGTAAAAGAAGAAGAACAACAACAATGCAACAATGTTTTCCGATTGATCAGAAAGTTAACTGATGAAGCGAAGTTTAGGTATAAAGCGAACCCTTTAATAAGTACTTTTAATTGTTGGACTTTAAAGTTTTCAAATTCAATTCATCTTATTTTAATATTTGAATATTTGAAGTTTAAATTAAGCAAAACAACTTAAAGACATTCAAAATCGGATAAATATTCTTTTAAAGTTTTTACTGTAGTTACAATAACAATTCCACAATTTAGATCAGCCTATAACGAATAAATCTGTAACAGTCTCATATTTTAATTTATAAGTTTGTTAAAACACTTTACATATTAATAAAAAGTATGTATAAATCATAAGATTTGCCTATTTTTGGGTTTAAAAATATCAATATTGATTCAAAACATTGCGATGAATATTTACATCTCTAGATTTAGATCTACGATCTGCCACTGAAGATGGGCAATGAACCCGACAACGATTCGAATCCGTTTTGTTTACGAGAATATTATTTTGTTTTGGTTATTGCATTATTGTAAACATGTTGAATGAATTTAGCTCTCTTCGGTGGCAAGACAGGTGGCAAGTGCACCACCATAACCCCACCCACCCACCAATTGCAACATCGATTGCAGTTGCAAAAGTTGCACTTTGATGAAAATAAAATCGAAACAAAAAAAGTAAAGTTGGCAATTAACAAGTGTGCGTTAGTTTTTCGATTCCCTTATATAGACTATAAGTTGTTGTGGTCAACAACTGTTGGCCGTCTTTCCAGCCAGCAATCGTTAGCCATCAAATGTTAATGGCATTAAGCAAGCTTTCAATTTGCGCGACAGTGTTGGTGGCAATGTTGTTTGTGTTGTTTGCTGCTGATGTTGCTACTGTTTTGGGGCAAGAACAACAACACATGCGACAATTCTCAGAGACGGGGTGAGACCAGGTGTGAGGAGGAAGAAGTATTAGGCGTCACTTGGAAATGGCCATGGAACAGCTACACAGCTACATAGCCAAAAGGCGATTGGGCCAACATCATGGAAAACAATGTTTTATGTTTGCCGCCTCGTTGCATTTTTGCGGTTTAAGTTGCTCGTTGGTCGTTAATGGTCAGCGCACATTCGGAATAACAAACACAAGGGTGACTTGACAGTACTAAAGTACTGTTACAGCTACTAGTATGTACCTTCATCTAACAATAAATGGAATAGCCACAAACGCATAAGCCCACGTGCAGTCCAAGTCCAAGATTTCCAAGTCAAATCAACCAATTTCCATGTGGAATTCTGCTTTCAACTATACAATTACTTAGTCAATATGCGGGCTAAAGAATAGTATCTGTGAAATATTTACTCAAAGTCATTTAACAATTTAAACTCGAGCTAAGCTCAAGATTTTTAAATAAATTTGGTTTTCCTTTGTTTATTTTTGTGATATGAGCAGCATGAAATACAAAAGTATCTCATATTAACTAATTGTATCTATAAGCTCACTTGATATGCAAAAATATCTACATAAAGTATTTGAAAGTATGCACGTAAGATACGAAAGAAGAAAGAAAATATGCGAGAAATGTATCTATAAGATACAATGTCAGCTGCGATTAATTCCAATAAAGATTAAAATGAAATATTTGCGAAAATGTAACTCTATCTTTCTACAATTAATCAAATTCGAAATAATAAGAAATTACAGGTTACATAAACTATGAATACAAACATTTGAATTCTTAAATGCAAACGATCTACAGCAAAGATATAAACTTTTATAATAGTTTAAATATTGTAGTAACAAAATCTGTATCTAAAGATAAACATGCTAGAGATGAGATGCAAAAGCTTCTGCAGTTTAACAAATTCTTGATGTAAATAAGAAGAGAATAGATTTGGCATTAATTATAACTATATTCGACAAATATTTCTGTAAATATATATCGAATAGCTATATGCATAACTGACAACTGATTAAAATTAGTTAAAGTCGTAATCAAATGTTAATAATGTTTCTCAGTCTTAAGTCGAAAAGTCTCTGTTAGATATAAAGATCTATTTCCTGCTCACATGTAGATTTTGATTAACTATTGTTTTCAGCAGCGATTTGTTTGTTTTGAAACATTTGCATTCCCCAAGCAATTCAGAATTCGATTCGATTTTTCCTTCCCTTGATTGTCTGGGCAAAATACTGAAATGGCACACGACCTCGCCACGAAATCGAAAACACAAAAGAAAAAAATAAATATACATATATATACATATTAGTTGGTCAAAATGTGCAGTTGGCTGGGATGCACTTGCACTCCGTTTAGGCCCGATTTTCACAGGCGTGGAAACTAACGGATGAATGAAATTGGGGGCGTAATTGTTGGCCAACAGCCAGCAGCTAAGTGTGGCAGAAAATTAATATAGAAATGTGTATTTACATATTGTATGTGTACAGTAAAATATATATAGTAGTTGGATCAGACCGAAAAGGGAGGGTGTGTGTGTGTGTGTGTGAGTGACCCTCATCAATCTGTCAAGATCGCTGAAAATCCACTGGATTTTTATTAGATTTCGCTATAAACAATATCAAATCAGTTCGTCAGTCAGTCAGTCAGTCAGTCAGACGTCTGTGTTGATGCCCCAGATGGTCACAATGAGAGCTATAAAAGAGTGCGTGCTATTTCCTTTTAGAATTTCCACTTGTTGTTCGTTGATCGGTCGAATCGAACAACTCAAGGGCACATTTTTTGATTTTATATATTTTGAATTTTTTTAAATCTCTAATCTTTGGTATTTCTATATTATATTTCTCTTTGCAGAACGACCAATTTGCTAACGAAAAGTCTTAAAATTAAACTGCTGCTGCAAACTGAATGACTGATTTTTTTCTGAAACAGCATTTACCTCCTAAAAAGAACTTTATACTTATCGAAACAAAAAAACTAAAATACCTTATAATCATATGCCAAGAATGGCAAATCATTTACTATAGAATTAAGGGCTTGTCCTTTTGGTAATATTGCTAAAAACTAGACGGCTCAAGCAAAGTAGTTAGCTATTTGATACTTAATTTGGCAATACATCTTTAAGATACAAATAAAAAGAGAGCAAACGAGAAAGCGAGAAAACAAGAGAGAGAAGACGAAGAGAAGAGAGAAGAAAGAAGAGGAGAGCAAGAGGAGTTGAGGAATGCAGCGTTGTCCGTATCTACATGAGATGCGAGAACGTCTATTGGATCAACCAAGGGAAACATTACAGCTGGAGAATATGGAACGAGCCAATTTACTGGACAATCGCCAGTCGGCAACCGAGTCTCATCAGGTCGGCACTGTGGTCAAGGTAGGGGCTGTTGTTGTGGATGTACTCGTATCAAGGATTTCAATCATATGCAATATGCCTCACAAATCAACTCAGAATACTCTCACAATCCACTCACATACCATTTCAGATAACAGATCAACATAAACATTAACATTAACATTCACATCAACAGTAACATTAACATTAACAGTAACTTTCATCTGAACATCTACATTTAAAATGCTTGTAAATATTGCATATGAATTCAAATATTATACCATAATAATCCATATATCAATATATAATATTAATCTTTGACATTTTGTATATATTTTCTACATATATAAATATATCTATATCTCCTTTTGTTTGAGCTTTCCAGCTAAAGAAAAGTTCAGTTAACCATGTGAAAATTGAAATTGACATTGAAATTGAAAGATTGATCGAAACATGAATATACCCCAAATCAATACTAAACTAAAAAACTGAGATATGATAATCCTTGCACGAGTTACGGAACGATTCGCCCTTTACTTTGCGTTATTTCAAATAAGAATCCAATCGATAAAGTTTTCTTTTTATTTTCGTATTGTTTTAATATCGTTTTTATGGCAATAAATTGGAATTGTTTTTCTTTAAATGGTTTTCGCATGCATTCGAAATAAATGTGTATCTCGTTGCATCGTTCACAATGAGTTTGTCATTCAAGTTTTGGAAACTCTATTGTGAATGACGCTACTTTCTCGGCTGGGCCGAAGTATGATATCATACTTGTAACATATTTTGTATATTTGTATGGCTGTAAATACGAATTCCAATTTATTGTTGTGACTAAACCGATTAGTCGTTGCAACTGAAACCTAATCTTGATTCTTTTTCGAAAATAATAAAAAAAAACATAATAGCTACAAGGCGATGGATACCATACAAGTCCCGCTCATCAGCGTACACCGCTAGTACCACATGATCTGGGTGAGGATTTCAATTTGGATTTCGATGATGACTTTCCAATCGATGCACGACGACCAAAAAATGCCAAGTAAGTGTGTTCCATTAAGATAGCAAAAAATCTACCTTCTATATAATCCATGTATTATCGTATCGTATCGTATCGTATCGTATCGTATCGTACATACACCCCAATCAATCCTATTCTACTCAAATATATATGTTTCGTTTTCTATGTTGTCCAAACTACACACATCATCTACTTACATACTTAAGTACTGTATCTGTGATCTCGTTAACCCTGAACTCATATTTCACAGCTAATCAAAACAAACTCAGCTTGTACTTCTTGTGCTTCTTCTTTGTGATGATTTTGAGTTGTCATTCTCATACAATCTGATCAGTGTCCACTCTTATTGCTATCCCAAAGATAGGCATAGTTCCTACCACAGTTCTATCTACTATACTTAATACTCGTAGTCTTAAAATAAAAAAAAACCTTGTGAATTCCCAATTTGACTAATAAACACAAGAAATTGTTGCAGCGGCAATCATCCAACGGTTCTGACGCAACCAAAGAAAAGGTCAGATTTCACATTGCAATTATCCATATGATAATTATAATACATACTATATACTACATTTACTCTAAAATCAAATACAATACAATACAATTATTTTAGTTCTCTATTAAACATTAATCCTAATATTAAGGCGATTTGGAGATAGAACTCAAAACTCTATACATTATAGTATATTATATTTGCTTTTGCCTACACTTAAATAAATATTACAACTAGTTGCCTCTTGTCCTTTTCCTGATCACACTGCATTGTGTTAGAATAGAAGCACTTAAAAAACTAATACTGGATCACCAGACTAATCACCAAAAAGAAAAACAAATAACCAGAAACAAAAAAAAATCATAGCTAATACCTCTCTTTTTAGTGGGGATGGAGATGGAGAATAGAGATGTGTACTTATTTCCTTTGCTCCTTTCCTGGCCAAGTTTCTATTGTCATCGGGCTTGTTTGGCAACTCGCCGGATTATAATGTCAATGAACTAGCGAGGAGGAGGAGGAGGAGTCGACACAACAGGCACATTGCCTTACATTTCCGATTATGTGTCGGGTATTGTTAAGCAGCCTGCAATTCCATCTGCAACTCTCAATCTTTCTTTCTTTCTTCCATTCATTCATTCATTCATTCGCTCTCTCTCTCTCTTTATGTGGCACATAAAACAAATAGTCAGCGATTCGGAAGGAAAAAGGCATAAAAATCGTTTATATTAGTACAATGCAAGTTGCAAGCATGTAAGTTGAAGAAGTTGCAAACAAATTACGCAACTTGACAACTGCCAACAACGAATCCAACGTCGCGACTCCAGTAGATTCCACTTGGTTGACTTGGTTCATGCTAGAGATGAGAGCCAATAGTGTTTGCTCGTGACAAGAGAAGAAAATTATCGAAACTATAATTGTATAATTTCATATTTTACAAGTTCATATTCGAAATTATGAAGCCAATGACAGATACAATAAAGATACTTCCTCAGCTTTCATTATTATTCATTTCATCTTAACATATTATTATAAAAATTAACTAGTTAATCAATAATTAGAAAAACAAAGCATCCTGTTATACAGATCCTAAATTAGAAATGACTTCAAGTCGTGCTTTGAAATGATATTTAATCGAATCGAAAAACTCAAGGCCAGCAAAGATTTCGCACAGTTTAAATAAAAATTTAATTGAATGATTGAAAGCTAGAGATGATAGAAAGAGGAGGCTAGCATTTCAGCTCGTGACACGAATTCATCTCTATCACAGAGTTGGGCCTAACTTGAAGCATGCCAAGATTTTAACCTCAGCTGTGCCCCAGAACTGACTACCACACCGCATGCAACTCCCCGGGTAAACTCCTATTCCTCTCTTCCTGTGGACACCCTACTAGTTACTTGTACTGTTACTGGGCTCATCTTTGTTTCGAGTCATTGTACGAATGACTTAGATTCGTGTGTTTTCAGGACAGACAACTGGACAACTGCAAAAAGCACAAAACTTGCAATACATGTTGTAGTTTATAATGTATTATCAATGTTATAAACAGAGGAATATATTTAGAAGCCAGATGATAACACAGGCTATTAGGTCTTTTTATCGATCTGTCGTTGACCTAACCTTGTAGTAACTCCATTCTACACTTAATGCCTATTTCTGGATGCTTTTAGTCCCGCAACAAATGCGACGCATGATTAGATGAATGCACACAAGGTTAATGATTACCACCTTCAATTAATCAAGGCTCACGTATTTTTAAAAATATCACTAAACTCCTCATGGGCATAGCTTGTGGTCCTTTGTCATAGGGTAGGCCAAAGACCATCAGAGCTATAAATAAACTGGTCCCCTGCTGATAGCTGCTGAGCATATGTTCAGTGTCATCAGCCTCCCCCCCATCCAGTTGGACCTGCACAATAAAAGCGCAAGTAATTTTAGCCAGATATGTTGTATCTGTATCTTAAACGTCCCCCACTAGTATAATATATCAAAAAAAGAATCATTTATAGAAAAAATTATGATAGAATTCTATAAACGTTGTACATTTAAAGCTTAATTAAATATTTTCAAAGTATCTCAACTTTTCAAACATTTTTTTTTCGAAAAATGTAAAGGGGGACCCTTATCTAAAATTCCAACAAAATGGAAAAAATTTATTTTTGAAAAATAACTATTTAGAATGAATTTGTAGATCAAATCATGACTAAAATGACACTTCGCATTAAAATCGGATTAGAGTTGACAAAGTTATGCAAGTTTGAAATCTGCTGACTTTTGGATCTGGCAACTTTACAAGTCCAATTTTTTTGTCAATTTTGGCATGAATTTTTCCGAAAAAATAAAACTCCTCATAATCAACTTTAAAGTTTTCCTTATACTAATTTAAGTGCCAGGAGTTGATTAAACATAAAAAATCAAGATCTAAAATTTTGAAAAAAAAATTTTTCTGAAAATGTAAAGGGGGGACCCTTATCTAAAATTCCAACAAAATCGAAAAAAATTTATTTTTGAAAATCAACTATTTTCAAATGTCGAATCAATTTGTAGATCAAATCATGACTAAAATGACATTCCGAAATAAAATCGGATTAGAGTTGACAAAGTTACGCGAGTTTGAAATCTGGTGACCCTTGGGACTGGAAACTTTACAAGTCAAATTTTTGGTCACTTTTGGCATGATTTTTTACAAAAAAATGAAACTCCTCAGAATCAACTTTAAAGTGTTCTTTTATACTAATTTAGGCACCAAGAGTTGATTAAACATAAAAACACGAGATTTAAAATTTTGAAAAAAAAATTTTCCGAAAAAGTAAAGGGGGGACCCTTATATAAAATTCCAACAAAATCGAAAAAATCTATTTATTTTTAAATAACTATTCTTAAATAAAGAATCAATTTATAGATCAAATCATAACTAAAATGGTATTCCGCATAAAAATCGGTTAAGATTTGGCGAAGTTATGAAAGTTTGAAATCTGCTGACCTTGGGTCTGGCAACTTTACAAGTCAAATTTTTTTGTCAATTTTGGCATAAATTTTTCCAAAAAAATAAAACTCCTCAAAATCAACTTTAAAGTATTCTTCTATACTAATTTGGGCACCAGGAGTTGATTAAACATAAAAAAACAAGACTTACAATTTTGAAAAAAAAAATTTTCCGAAAAAGTAAAGGGGGGACCCTTATCTAAAATTCCAACAAAATGGAAAAAATTTATTTTAGAAAATCAACTATTTTCAAATGTCGAATCAATTTGTAGATCAAATCATGACTAAAGTGACATTCCGCATTTAAATCAGATTAGAATTGACAAAGTTATGCAAGTTTGAACTTTGCTGATCTTGGGTCCTTGGCAACTTTACAAGTCAAAATTTTTGGTCACTTTTGGCATGATTTTTTACAAAAAAATAAAACTCCTCAAAATCAACTTTAAAGTATTCTTTTATACTAATTTGGGCACCAGGAATTGATTAAACATACAAACTCAAGATTTAAAATTTTGAAAAAAAATTTTATCGAAAAAGTAAAGGGGGGACCCTTATCTAAAATTCCAACAAAATGGAAAAAATTTATTTTTGAAAAATAACTATCTTAAAATGTGATCAATGTATAGATCAAATCATAACTAAAATTACATTTCGCACGAAAATCGGGCTAGATTTGGTAAAGTTATGCAAGTTTGAACCCTCGCGATTTCCGATATTGTAAGAATTAATATTAATATAAACTAAAATATATTTTTCTAAAGCCTTACTACCCCAAAAAATCAACCTTATGAAACTTGAAGTGAATGCGGAATACCGTCAATACAATTTTGAATACAACAGACTGTCTAATCTATTAGCTTTCACTTCTTAGCAGCATTAATCCAAATTTGCCATTCAGTTTCGGTAAACCACCCTGAATGTTGTTGAGACAATTGTTTTGGCTCATAAATTGTATTGAATCGTAATACCCATCTGTATATTAACATCATTTAAACCCTGTTTTGCAGAGTTCTTTATGCTTGGCCAACCGGGTTCTTCCCCTTTTTTTTGTCGGCCAACACTGACTTCCTTATGGTTGTTTCGCTGGGTGTGGTTGTTGGACTGTTTTGTGGTTTATTTTTTTGCTCCATTCTCCACTCTTTCCCATTCCCTTTCACATTCCCATTCCCATTCCCGTTCCCAATAACGTTCCCATTCCAAATTCCCATCCTTATGCATGTCATTCAGTGCACTGTGACGCAGTTGTTGGCGACTCGCGACGCAAAATCCTTTTTGTGTGCAACCCCGTCCTGGGCACCTTACAACATACCCTACACTGCAATGAGCAGACTCATCGATTTCTGGAGTGAATGGGCCAAAAGTGTTGTAGCGTTCAGCTAGCGTCGTTGTTGTCTTGCCGGCGCGGCGTCCATGGAACGAATGAAGAAGCAAAACAGAATCCGATGTTGGTTGTTGTGAAAAGCGCACAAAACAAAACTACGCAAAACACATCACGAATTGCGGTAAAAACGAAACGAAAGCGCAAAACTTTTACGATATTAAATGGGTCGTCGTCGTCGGGCAGCCATCCAAAATGAACTGAACTCTGCCGACGCTGACGCAGACGCCGACGTCGACGTCACAGTTGAGTTTATCGTAAATGCTGTGAGCAGTGCACAGTGGTTGAAGTATTGTATTTACATGAAATGTATCTACTGTAAACAACAGAAGATAGGGAAAATCGCAGTTAACAATCGTTGAGTTTAATGAATTAATGAAAATTACTTTTGAATTTGAGCGAACCAAATAGTCAAAAGAAATGAAACACTGTTCATTAACCTCCTATCTGTTATACATATGTACTTTAATAGAAAAGTAAATTAAGTATTTTACTGTTACTATTGTGAATACGTTGTTCTTGTATTTAAGGACTTCCATAAGTGTTGTTATGCTTTGTAAATTATTCTTTGAAATATACAAATCAATTCACATGGTTGATATAAATTGAGGTGGAAAAAGAACGTATATATAGTCTTAAGTCCGTATAATTCTTATTATTAAATAATAAAGAAATTAACTTTTGGCATTATATTCCTTAAACTTTGACTACTCGTACTTAGAATGTGTACTCTGAGACACATCTTCTTATTTAATGACACTAAGAGTTGATCAATTTATTGATTATTGAGTTAGCACTTAAATTTTGAACACCCTCTGAGTTTCGAAGGCAATTTTAAAATCATTTTCAAGTAGAAAGGAACATATATATTTATATAGTACTGATTTTCCGTAAATGCAGATATATATTTATATCCAAAATTAGCTACGCAATTTTCTTATACAGTTTACAAGTTTTTCGTTTAGCTATCGCGCTGCCTGAACCACTGTGCTATCCTTTATACGCTTTGTGGGGTTGTCTCTGGCCGGTCTCGGCATCTACACACACACACACACACACACACACACACACACACACACACACACACACACACACACACACACACACACACACACACACACACACACACACACATACAGACACACACGGTGTGCCCGTGGCCAATGTGGGTAATTGAGTTTGGGCTTGTTGCTTTCAGCTAACTGACAGCTCGCCCTTCCGTTCCTCCCTTTCTTCCCTGGCCCTCCCTTTCCGTAAACCGTCCTTTAATATTTTTCTCCTTGCTGTGGATTTTTGTTCCTTTGATTTTGTGATTCGACAGACTGCGACTTGTGCCGCTTTCAATATGTTGTGGGTTGCACTTTGAAAATACTGAAACACCCTATTGCCGGAACTCACCCCTTGATGGGTTGATGGATTCTGTCGTGGGAATCGAGTTCGAATCCAAATCCGAATATATTATGCATTCTCAGCTAAATTTTCCATTCATGTGTCCCTAACAAGTGACCCATTTGTTTTCTGCCAACTATTGTTGCCACAAACGAATGCAAAAACTGACCTGTGCAAATAAAGTGCACTACTAAAAGATACCCTGTACACAAATGGCAAAAAAAAACAATTCCTTTTGTTAGAAGCATTTCTTTTGTATGTTCAGCAAATCACAATTGGGGCTTAGCTGAGACTAACAAGCCTCAAGGATACCCTGTATTCAGACACTGCAACGGCTTCAGTTGCATTCATAATTCCAATGAATCAAGCTAACAAAAGGCGCTGGCAGAAAGCTGAGCGATAATCCATTGAGCCACTCAACAGAGATGCCAACAATTTGCGACAAAAAAAGGACAAAAAGTTACAAAAAAACATGAAATAGGAGAAATTGCTTTAGATTTAAAGTGTTGCCTTTTATTAAATATTATAATTGTTCTTATTGATTGTATTATTCGAGATATCTTTGCTCCTTTTTGGCTAAAATAGTTTTTTTAAATATGGCCAAATGATCAACATGAGAATGTTTGACATTTTTCCCAGCTGAAGTAGCTTTAAAATGGAAAAAGGACAAACGTGCTCGAGAAAAGACTGAGTTAACAAACACACCAACATACACACACACACCTTACAAATCCGAAAAGCAAACGGAACTAAAACCATTTTAAGCTTTGTCAACAAGTCACATTGGCAAGGCAAAGTCCTGGGCGACGGATGTGGGTGGGGATGGTCCGAGATGCACTGCAATCACAGCCAAACGAGTCATTAACATGTCAATCAAAAGTAAAACAAAAATACAAATAATAATAAAGAAGAAAAAAACTGAGGAAATAGAAAAAGAGAGAGGCAGAGAGAGAGAGTGAGAGAGAGAGAGGGAGAAAGAAAGGTAAATTCTATGCTTTTTATGCAAATAAAAAAAAGCGCACACTATGAATGGCAATGCTGAATAGGGAGCAGCAAGAAGAAGAGCAGCATAGTAAAGGGAAAAAAAAAACAAGAGAAAAAAGAAAGGAACACAATGTGTCCTACTTTCTGGCATACGACGCTGGATGGAATGTTTCCCCTACGCGAAACCTTATCCTCCCGTAAACCAGCATCCATACACTGAGAGAGAGAGGGAGACAGAGAGAGAGAAAGGCATTGCGAGACAGGGATAGAGAGATAGAGGCAGTAAGGAGAGTCCAACCAGAGATTCGGCGCACAGGGGCGGCTGCTGTAGAGTCACAGAGCAGAGACAGCAGAGGGCTTAAACCGAGACGAGCCTTTTCAGTTGTAGTTGGATAGTAAAGGGTCTTGGACGTGTTATATACAGCGTTCGCAAGGTAGCCAAGACACACAAGTTCAGTGACAGTCCACAGTGACAGAAAACCAGCAATCACACACAGTTATCAGCAAACCAAAAAAAACTCAATTGAGAAACTGTCTGGTCCACAAAAGAATACTGAATAATTCGAAAAGATTCTGTGCAACTTTTTTGTCAACTTTTTTTTCTTGTTCAAGAATTTTGTTGAAGCGCCTGTGAAACGGTCTGCTCAGCATCTATAAAGTGACAAATCTGTGTTAAGAACCGTTATTTAAAGTTCCATAAAAAAAGAAGTGTTTCAAATTAAAACAGTTTAAATTTTCCTTCATTTTTTTTACGGTGTTCAATTGAAACAATTTGCAGGTCTTTTGGCCATTGCAAAAAAAGATGCGTTGGGCGCGCTTAAGATTTTTAGTCTCTCCTGGTTTTTGATAGCACCGGGCAGCTCTATACACACACACACACACACAGACACACATACACCAACACAGATGTCTGTTACACAGGGAGAGCAGAAGAGATTTGCTCTCAAGTGTTGAGCTCGTAGCTGAAATATAATTGTATGCAATGTATACATTAATATCACATACTTATATGTGCCTATGTATATGTATCTTTATACATAAAATATGCAACGCATACACACACACACACACACACACACACACACACACACAGACACACATTTGAGTTTATCTCACGCAGTTATTTTCCCCTGCCTCTCACGCTCTCTCGCTCTCTCTCTCGCTCTCTCTCTGTCTGTCAGAGGCTGAGCTTTGGCTTTTGGAATGCGTGAGCGAGGGTTGAATTTTGAGTTGACTGAGAGTTGAGTTGTTTACTTGATGCCAGAGAGAAAAGAGAGGTCACTAGGTCGCTCCGGGACGCATTCCAAAGCAACAACAAGAGCACCAACAACAACAACAACAGCAACAATAGCGACAGCAACAAACAACACAAGCTTCAAGTGCGGCTTAATGTTGGCGCTTTTTGGCCACGCCTCATTTTGCCCATTTGCCAAATGCATTTCAAATGCGTTCCACAAAATGTCAGAGAGCAAGACACACACACACACACGCACTCACACACACATTTACGTAAGAGAGAGTAGAGCTTAAGAACAACAAAAGATTTGTTGCATACTTTTGTGCGTTGCATGCAACACTCGAGCTGCAAATTGTTTCATTAATATTTCATGCCACAGCCAAACGACAACGACAAGTGCTAAATTTTCGCGTGCATACGAAAGACACAACAGAAAGAAAGGGAAAACAATTAAAAGTGATCGGTATCGAAGTTTATCGATATTAAATCGAGAATCGAAAAGTGCTTAGCAAGTGCAACAAAAAAAATCAAAAGAGGATCAACAGCAACGGCCAGCAAAACGGAGACCGACACGGAAACGGAGACAATGGGCGGCGGTGAAGTGAAGGTCGCTACCGTCGATGTTGAGGGCGGTGACAATATGGCAACTCTGCCGGTATCCCGATCCCACACCGCCGGCAGCACCGACAGTGCCGAGAAGAACAATGCGGCCAACAAGGAAATGGAGCTGAAGAATGTTATGCCCCAGCCATTGCAAAGGTGCGATAAGTGCGACATGGAGAGATGGAGAGATGGACAGATGGAGAGAAAGATAGACAGAGTGAGAGAGAAAGAAAGAACGGGAGACAGGCAGTGAGAACACAATAGAGAGAAAGAAAGGGAGAGAAAGTTAGAGGTAGAGATGGGTGGGTTGGTTGTGGGTGCTCAGTGGATGCTACTCAAGGCCGCCAAAAGTGCCAGGCCCTCCAATCATGTACACACTCACACTTACACTCACACTTACACTCACACACACACACACACACACACACAGTCAGTGAGAGACAAATCACGTATAACAGTTAGATACACACACCTATCCCAAAAAGAAATGTTGTATATAAAAAAGACACCTATCATTGTATATAGAAATAGTACGCTACGCTGTACATAAATACTATCAATGCTATATCCCTATATATGTATGTATGTATTTGTATTTGCATATGTATGTATCCATGTTCACATTTAGTCACTATAATCAAATTACTATCACTATTCTGTACATATTACAACCGAATATGCCGCTGTCCCCCATGAACCCATGATGAACCCATGAAATACTCGCACATTGACCCCGAAAAACCATGCCAGCTATTATCCAAAGATTATCCGTAATACTCCAGTTAACTACTCTATCAGTATAAAACAAAAAAACCAACCTCCCACTACTACCAACATTTCTTGGTATATATCTCAAAGAAAAAAACAACAACAATTGTCAATTGTCGTCTTATAGGGTTTGCTACACGTTCAAGCCAAATCCAAATAAGCACAGTTTTATGCCAGCGAAAATAACGGTGCAGGGCACATATCAAACAAATCCAATAACGGGACCAATCGAACTATGGTAATATGCATACAATATAACTACATAAGTATATAGTATACAACAAAATAAACTCCAACATATCCGCTTTTAATGCAGTCCTCACAAAAGTTAAGCTATGTCCAACATTCTAATCCAAAATATTTACCAAACACTCAGGCTCTTCTTCTTATCGAAGTCAGGTAGTATTATCATCTGATGGAGTAATTATGTTAATTATTCTATCTAAAGGGTATTTACTATTCTACTATCTGATCTGTTTTAGTATTCAGAAAAATAAACGGAAATCTGTTCAGAATTTGCAAGTTTCCCAATTATGTGTTTCTATATTTAGTATTTATCAGTTGTAATTAAGATACACTTGTATCTTTCTGAATTACACACACCCAAACACATATGCAAATGGGCGTTAAAGTGTATGTGAGAGATGTGGGGTGAGAGTTGCTTGTTTGCCGTTGATGCTTCTAACTGGGTCAAATAATGCAAATGAGTTGCATGCCATACGATGCGCCGCACAGTGGGGCAAGTGGAGCACAAGCTGCTAAGGTATAAAGACAAAAGAAGAAAATTCAAGAAAATATAAGTCGAAAGTAAAAAAAATATAAGTCAACAATAACAAACCATTTTTATTCTTTTTAACAACGAAGGAAATAGTAAAGACAATGTCTCTTGCTAAATCTAATACGTAGCTCTGAAAAAATGTATTATACTATATTGTGTAACAGTGTATCTCAAATCTTAAAACAATTTACGAATTTTCATTTGAAGAACACAAATATGTTAACACATTTATATACATTTGTAATATTTAATCGCAGTTCCTCTTTTTTCAATTTTGTATCCTATTAAAAATTGGATTCTTTAGCTTTAGAATATTTTTAAAGATTTTAATTAGTTAGTTTATAACATCAAAGACTTAAGACTCGTAGACAATGCAATTAAGCAAACGTTTAAACAATTAACAAATGATGTTGTGACCTGCTTTTGTGACCCACTGTGCCACAATGGTACTCGTAAATGGGCGTTGATTGGCATCATCAAGTATCGAGTATCGATAGGCGACATGTTTTGGTGCCTGATGATAGCTAATTAGGTATGCATGTGAGTAGGTTATGCACTCGAGCAGTCAAGCGATGCTCTCAAGAAGCATGAGATATACATATACACACACACACATGCACCAGTGACACACACACACACACACACACAGATAGAAGCACACACTTATTATAGTTAGAACTTTGTCAAACTAGGTACGAGTAATTGACACTAACCTAAAAGCAATTCACACACACACACACACACACACAAGAATACATTGTTTTTAAACTGATTCCTGTGCAGCACACACCCACACACATACACACATACATACACACACACACATGCGTAGGATATGAGCAATTTGTCCTTTTGTGGAAATTATTCGAATTGAGTTTTAATTGTTGAATTGTTGACATTCCGGAAATTTCACAGGACATCGCTTTTCATTGTGACCAGCCTGGTGTATGCGATTCTTTTGATTGTCGTATGCATTGCATATGTGATCAGTGATGTGACCACACACCGACTACCGGTACTCTACTACGAGACATTCTTCACGTACCTCTATGGCACCAGCATACTCTTTCTGTTGTACGTCTTCTGTTTCCTGCTGCAAGGTAAGATACATCACTAAATTAAGTCTTCTTTTTCCTGGCAGATCCTTAATTTTATTTCCCCATTTATTTTATATTTAATTCGTATCCTTAGAAAGCTCTTGCTGTAATGGCGGCAATGGCGGCAGCAAACCGAAACCACAACCCAAAGAAAAGAAATCGAAGAAAACAAAGAATGCAGATCCAGCCGATTCGAAAGATGCGAAAGGCTCCAAGGACTCTGGAAAAGCTGGAAAAGGCGCCGCATATCAGGTAAGAATTACCTGATATATATATAGAAAATATTGTGGGAATTTCGGAAAAAAAGCATAATAAGAGTAGCATAATAAAAAGCCATAGGAATTAGAGAGAATAAACAATTTGAAAATCATGTTCTCTATTTTTAACTTGTCTAAGGACTCAGCTTTTGTAAGCGCTCAATTCTATTTATTTATAACGTTCATCTTTATTGGACACTGATATTAAATTAACGGTATTTATGAAATGCCCTCAGTGCTTTTTCCAACTTTCCTTTAAAGTTCTGAAAACATTTTCCTCACTGCTCTTCTTCAGTCTCTCTAAATATTTATCTGACAATCAGCACATTTTTAAAATTTCTTTTAGGGCTTAAACTAAGAAATTAACCCTCTATTCAGTACTTTTCTGAGTGTACAATAAGTAATTTTTATCAGAATCTTAGAGAAGTTTCATAGATACTTTCAACTGTTTTTAATAGAAATATCTTTTTATGCTTTGTTTATATATTTTCTGTAATTGAATATGATTTGTGTCATGGTTTAAGGGGTGGTGACGAGTTCCTGGCTGACTAACCGAATGAACCCCAGAACAATAACAATACATGGCATGAATCGTATATCGTATATGGTATATGGTAAATGGCATTTATTTTCAATGGGGGTAGATTAACAGACCCTCGTTAATTAGATGCCAAGTGATAAGGCCACATTAATTAAGATGCGCATATGAATTGAATGCCATACGCTGATTCAGTAGCGATCTCATCATCATAAATGTATCTACATGTATTATGCGTACTTTTTCCCCCTTTATTTTCGGGGGATTGACAGGAAGCACCCGTGGATGCCGAGGTGGCCGTCACCCCGAAGAATCAACGCAAGAGGAAGACAACACATAGCGATCTCACGCACGGAAGTTTCTTTTTGCGCGTCGGTGCCATCGGTAAATCATTAACAGATCTTGTTTTCCAATTACAAAACTATTCATATTTATCTATATATTTTGTTTGATTTTTTTGTGTTTTGTTTCATTGTTATGATTGTTTGAATTTAACAATTGCATTTAGCTTTTGGACTTGGTGCCATGATTTATATTGGATTGGAGTTTGGATCGTTCTTTGAGATACCATTTGATTCACCCTGTCATCATATACTGATCGGTGTTAATCCCCTGCTCCAGATGATATTCACCTTTATGCAGATGTACTTTATATTCATGAATGCACGGGTAAGTCCATTCACTCCACAATTGAGTTGTCAAACTGATTGTCTAAAAAAGAAAAGAAAAGAAAAAAATGGGAATTACTAAAACACTGTAAGCCTAATAACTAGTACTTGCTACTAAATACAATATACTACCAACTATTATCTACTACTTACTACTACTTACTACTACTACTACTACTACCTACTACCTACTACCTACCACCTACTACTACTACTATTACTATTACTACTGTAATTGTATGTTAACAATCATGAATACACACTGAGAAATAATCTAACAAAAAGCCAACCAAGTCCCAGTCCTACATCGATCTAATTGAGGTTAGTTTTAAGTTTAAGTTTCACGATCAACTCGTTGACTCGATCTGAAATCTAGCACAGAATTGTCATGCTGAAAATCGTAAGGCACTAAAAACTGAAAGCTAAAAACTACAAAATGTATTTAAAATTGAAAACAAATTCCGTATGAGGTTTGAGTCTCTTTCGATTTTCTTAAGCAATAGTTGTGTGTGATATCAAAATTCTTGTAAACGATCACAAATCACAGTTTAGGCTCGGTACGGTCACACACTTTTCTCTCTCTCGCTCTCGCTCTCGCTCTCGGTCTATCCTTGTCTCTCTCTCTCTCACTCACTTTCACCACACTGTAGCTCTCTCTCTCGTTCGCTCTCGTTCAAATTGGCGTGCTAATTGGCAGTTAGTTCAGTTGAGTTCATTATCATTGATTCGTGCATTCGCATTCGCATTCGCATTCATCATCTGTCATTTCACTTATTTGTTTGTTTCGCTTCGCTTTAACAATGCAACATTTGCAATCTTGAGATATTATAACTTTTACAGAGAGTGAAGTCACTTTCTTATTCGGCACAGTCGAATTGTTCAACTCAGATTCAAAAATAAAAAAATAAAAAAAAATAAGAATACTTAATTACAGCTAAAGATTTAGATTTATCAGTTATGAGTTTTGGCAGCTTTAGCTTCTATTCACATTATTCACATTCACAAACACGTACACGCATTTACGCATTCAATAACCATTCAAATTTCAATCACGTCATCATATTCATGCATATTCATTCATTCATTCATTCAACCATTGATTCATTCTTTTTAAACAAATTTTTCGAAATTGTGCAAAGTACTTAGTTTTTTTAATGAACCATTTTTGTGTACATAATCCCAACAACTCCGCCCCATTCGCGATCGCAGACTAGGCCACCATTTCAGGTACGATATACAACTCATTTTCTACTCTACATTCTACTCTACACTCTACTCTAATCATGCTACCCTACGCTCATATTTCTCTCACTTCAAAAAAAAAAATAATAAAAATAAATCTCACATACTTATACAGTCCTGGTCATACAAATAAAATCGATATATACTGTTTTGATTTGAATAATATTTATGTTATGTATGTGACCATAGCTGTATATTTAATATATATTCTTAATATCTGTATGTGTCTTATTAGACGAGTAATACCAACTTACATATATGTATGTATATCAATACTACTTAGCTTTAATTATATTGATATTACTATAATTATATTTAAGGGTTTCGGGGTTGGGTTCAAGATTTTGAAAAAAAAACAAAAAGTATCTGAACTTTGTTGCAAAGTGACAAAGTTTGTTTTTTACTTTCACATTCAAAGTTTGTGTTATGTTTTTTGTGATATACACATATATACATAAATATATCTGTAAATACTTATATACATATATTATATACTATACATATGTACTTACATATATACATATATATATAGAGTGTTTCCCAAGCATACTCAAAATTGCGCCTGCGCATTGCTTTCTCTCTCCCTCGCTCTCCCTTCTCTCTCTCCCTCTCTCCCACTCTTTCTCGTTTTCTCTCTGGGATCTGTGTGATCATCCCTTTAGTTGAACATCCATCGCTTCAAGGTGATCGCCCGTTTTGGACTTATGCATGTGGTGGCCACCAACATTTGTGTTTGGATACGTACTTTGGTCAAGGAATCGCTGCTGGAGATCACAATCTATCATCAGAAACGTGAAGCGGATCCGGATGCATCCTCCATTGGACACTCGATCCGGCAACATGCCTTGCGTCATGCTGGCACCGTCCTTCGAACTCACACGGGACCGAACAGTGAGTTTGAGGTATTGGATGGTGAGGATTTGCTGCCCAAAAATGTGTACAAGAGCGACAATGTGTTATCGAAGCTGGTTCGCAATACGGTTGATGGCATCTCAAAGAGTTTGGGTATAGGTGGTGGAGATGTTGCAAGTAGCACCAGCACCAGCACAACGACCACCACAAGGGCACCATACACAACACCTGGCTATCAATGGCACAGCACTACTATGGCCCGCAAGCTGAAGAAGTTTATCACTAGCACCACAGCTGCCACCAGCACTGTGGGTAGCAGCAGCAGCAGCACCAGCAGCAGCAGTACCAGCATCCCAACAACAACAACCACCAGCACCACCAGCATGCCATCATCATTGTTCAACAGCTTTAATAGCGGTGGCAGCGTCGCCGCCGCCGACATGAGCAGCACGACCCATGAGACACCCTTCAATGGCTTCCAGCGTATCCTGTCGAGCGCCGCTCCGAGTCTAACGCCCATCGATGTGGCCGCCCCAACGTTGCCCGCTGGTGTCGAGGGCAATGCTGCCGCCACCTTTGCCACTGCCACTGCCACCTCATTCATGAACAATCTGGCCGCATCCACACCAAGCACAAGTATTAGCGCCAATACGCCAGCAAGCAGCACCGAGAGTGCCGTGAATATAATGAATAATCTATTTGGTCCCGGCATGGAAAATAGTTTCCAAACGTATTCGGATATTTCGCATGAGGAGTCGAATGGTCTGGTGGCCTTTGAGAATTTTGAAAGTTTGGATAACATTTATCCGGCGGCGCTGTCTTCCAACATTGGCACACTCAATTCCACCGCCTGTGGACGCATTGACATTATGGGAACCATTGTGTATGATTCGGCGCCGTATCTATATCCGTTTATCATTGAATACTCGTTGATTGGAGCGGTGGTTTTGTATGTCATGTGGAAGCACATCGGTCGCTATCCGGGTCGCATGAACGATGAGGATCTTGAGCATCGGTTGGAGGTGATGCTATCCCGTCGAGCCGTTGCCATGGCACAGCAGGCACGTTCCGGTCGCGTCGATTGCGTTGGATCATCGAAGGGTCTGTTCTTTGGTCTGTTGTTGTTGGTCGGCTCGCTGATTTGCTTGATACTCTTCTTCGTCTTGGTGCGTCATCAGAAGTTCTCGCTGTTGGCCATTTATCTCGCCGATGCCAGTCACTGCATCCTCATGGCCTTTGCCATACTCGCCATCATCATTGGATTTATCAGGTGCGTTAATTTATAATCCAAAAAAAACAGATATATAGTCGAATTTCCTACTCCTAAGACACTCGTTACTCAATTGAAATAAATTACTGCATACTTTTCGGATCTCTCGGTTTAAAAAAAACATCCAAGAGCCATAACTAGTAATACATTTAAACGATCTAAGTAGGATTAGAAAACCGATCAATTTATTTGCTCTTATATATTAATATAATATTTAATCTCTATCTATTGCCAAAATCAGGGTCAAGAACTTGAAATTCCGCTGCGAGGATCAATCGAATCTGAATGATATTTTGTTGCGCATCTCGGCCTTTGGCCTGTTCACCTATTCCGTATTCAGCATCATTGCCGGCAGCTTGAAGGTGTTGGAAAGTGAGCCCAGTTTGTTGGTCACGACCACCGGCGGTGTGGCCGTCTTTCAGGTCATTCTACAGCTGCTCTTCATTGCCGATGTATCCCGTCGCCGTGTCCATTTGCCGGAACATGATCGCAGCAAGCCCGGACGCCAGATTGTCACCTTCCTTCTCATCTGCAATGTGGCCATGTTTGCCATCTACACATTCGAAGCTCAAAAAGTATTCGCCAATCCTGTAAGTAGATATGTACGTAAGCGAGACTGAGTTAAGTAAGACGATTAACGCTCTCGTTCGTTCTATTCGTTGTTTGTTACTCGTTATTTCTATATAACTCCTTAGTAGATTCAGTTTAACTTTGCTATAAATAATCTCTCTCTCTCTTATATATTTTGTTTTAAGTTTTTAATAATGAAGTTTGTGTGTACATACAATATTTGAAAATACTTTATTTCTGAGAAGTAAAGATTTATTTCATTATAATTACAATATAATTACTTAAGTAATTAAAATTTAATTGTATTTAATTAATATATAGTTACTTAAGTAATTGAAATTTATTTACTCAAGTAATTGAAATTTAATTACTTAAGTAATTGAAATTTAATTACTTAAGTAATTATATCTCAAATACTACTACAAAAGTAAATGAAACACAAATAAAATTAACTGCTCAGAGATAATTACATATGCATGTTGATAAACTGCTTTTTAAAGATGGTTGATCGATAACAATGTAATCGATATATGCATCAGATTAAATAATTAAATAACTTCAATGTTGTGAGTGTTTAATGTAGCTGCATGCACACTTGTTGCTCTTTACTGACCATTTACTTACTTAAATACTTACTCCAATTAATTCGTATGACTTTGATCTCAATCCTTACGAATAGGTGCAACTGGAGTTCTACGGTTTTGTGCCCTGGTCCATTATCCAACGTATCACACTGCCCCTGTGCATTTTCCATCGTTTCCACAGCGCCGTGACACTTGCCGAGATCTGGAAAACCACCTACAAGGCGCGCTTGGAGTAAGAACTTGGAACTTGGAACATAAAAATGCAGTGCAACAAAAGAGAGAAACAACAAAAAAAAGAAAAACAAATGAAAAGCAAAGAGAATGAAGGGTATAAAAGAAATGAAAAATTTTATAGCGAACAGAAACGCGAAAGAAAAAGTTAAAAGTTAGTTTCTAATTGCATATTATACATATATATATATATATATATATATATATAACTTATATATATAAACATAACTTTTTGTTTTTAGTTACGCATACGTATAGGTTAACTAAGTTCAAAATGCGAAAGAAGAAAAAGCAAAAACATGAAAATATGAAAACAAGTTAAAACAAAAAGAAGAGAAATTAAACAAATTAACATAGCAACAAAGTACGAGTTGTATTAACAAAAAAAAAGAGAGCTAACTCCCAAAGCGAACCATTGGACCATTATAGCCCTATTTGGGAGCATGGTATAGGACAGCATGAACCAAACTCTAGAACGTATATTGAGATGATTAAACGATTAAAAGATTAAACGATCCAATGATTAAACGATCATTATTGATGCTAGATACCAAAACTATTAACGAAAACAATTCTAACAAACAAAAAATTTAAGCAAAACATTTGGAATCAAACAAAAATTGTTGTAAACGATAAAGATAATGAGTCAAACGATATGGAAAACAATCGCTTGTTGTTGTTTATTTGTTTTTTATTTATTTATTTTTTTTTTCAAATTTGTTTTTATAGGATTTTCCCCACAGTTGGAGAACTTAAGAACTAAGTCATAGAATTTACAATTAATAATGCTTTCTTTTCTGTTTTAAATATACTAATTTTACAATTTCAGCACATAGTATATTAATTTTTAATAAATAATTTATGTATATTTATTTCTTTATTTATACTATAATTATTAAATATATATAAATATCTCCATTTTTTTTTGTTTACTTATGCAATCTTATTGTTTAACTCGCTGCAATGTCTGTGTAACTAAAAGTTTTACCTTTATAAACAATTGTTTTTGTTTTCATTAAAAATCATATAACGATTAAGTCGATGATGAAAAATAAAACTAAGAAAAAGGTTGTTTACTTTTCGCTTTGCAGTACTTCAAAAAATACTTAGGTACAGTTGGACAAAACATAACATTAAATTCAAGCCACACAGCGCTGCCAAGTATGCAGTGACTTTCAGGCCAAGATACAGACACACACACACACACACACACAACACTCATTCACTCACTTACAGACAGACACACATACATACATAGGTAACTCTCCAAATGCATATGGAATGCCATGAAATGTGTTGGAGAAAAGCGCAAAAATTAGAAAATTCATAAATTCATTAACAAAAAGAAAAAATAAAAAAACTCAAAGAAAACCCAAAAAAGAAAAGCACATTTTGTGTAAGTTTTCGATTTTTCCCAACACGAAACAATTGCCGAAGACAAACAACAACAACAACAACAAACTGTGATGAATTATATTGTTTATTGACTTTGGAAATATTTTTCATTTATTCAAATTTTTTTTATGGAATTTTATACTTTTAGCATTTTCAACAAAGAAAAAACTAACCCAAAATTTAAGAAAAACTAAAATCGGCTTAAACTGCGTTCAACCAACTTCATGGCCCAATGTAACGAAAGAAAAAAAATAAACAAACACCATGACAAAACTTCAAAGATGAAAATACACAGAGAAACAAACATGTTGCGGCACTAAAAAAAATGAAGCCAAACAAATTAAAACAAAAAGCAAAAAAATCTATACCAAAAACATAAAAACAAAAAACACAAAACAAAACAAAAAAAAAAAAACAATTTTTAATATTTATATATATATTATATATATAAATACAAAAGTTTATAAATGTCCATTTTTTGATTATTAGTAGTGATGTTAAATGAGAAACAACAACTTAATAGTAATTATAATAATTTAAATATGTATGTAATAGCTGCAAACAAGATAAAGATACAGATACAGATAACTCGAATAATATATACGAATATAATACTAAAATCGATCTGTCTGTCGTATATGGTCTGCCAGAAACCGAAATTTCTTCTGGAATCCCCGAAACAATGTAACGCGCATTTAGGAGATGACAAAACGGGAAACACGATAACGATAACGATAACAAACACGAAAACGATAACGATACGCGGTAACGTTTTCAATTACAAAGTTAAGAACCATTTTTAAAGATATGCAACGTATATCTATAAATATATGTATACTAACCCACCAAATTCAAAGTATTTCAAAGTTTTATATCGACAAATCACAGATGACGGGGCAGATTCAACAAGATTCGAATGCTGCCACCCAACAACAAGAACTGAACACAAAAAGGATAAGATATTTGTGGTTCAAATGGGCAACGTGAAATCTGTTAATTCATAACCAAAAAAGATATTAAACAAAAAAAAAACGAAAAGAAAAGAAAAGAAACACAAACTGTTGCCAAAGACCAAAAACAAGGTAAAAGGGAAAGATTGTTCCAAAACGGAACCGGAAATGAAAGTTATCAGATTTGTGGCACATACACAGACTTATGTGTGTGTGTGTGTGTCTTATTGTTGGCAACTTATATACACTGCCGTCTCTTGTATTGCTCATACGTACATAAAAATACATACACTTCACTCACACACACATACAGACACACATATTACATATATGTATATGTAATTATACATGTATATATATATAGTATGTTTGTATTACGAATACGTGATCAAAGCAATCCCAAAAAAATAACAAAACCAAAAGCAAACGAATTCAAAACTGTAATCCCAAAAAAAAAAACAAAAAACAGCAGGCCACGCATATATGCATATGTATATGTATGTAGTATATACATAGTACTTTTTGGGTACATACATAAGTATTATAATCGTACTTCAAATCTCGTAATCTTAAATCAAATATACTCTCGTAATGCGTGTAGTAAGTACATTTATATAGAGAGGCGATCGCAAGCCGTAAGTAGATAGTTCAGCGAACTCTCTCGCACACTCTTTCATTGCAGAGATGTGTGAGCTGTCTCTTTCATTGTACCGTAGTTATACCCCATCCTCCTACACACACACACACACATACACAAACACACACACAAACACACACGTAAACATTCATGTGCTGGCTATGTACTTACATACTTACTTATACATATGTATTCAAAATGGCGAATCAAATTCAGTTAAACATGTACTTGTGGTAGCTTTTAGTCTTTTATCGATAACATTGTCGATATGCAACATTAAGAAATCGATCAATTGAGCTGAGATGGCGAGAACAGAAAACAGAAAACAGAATGAAAGAAAACAAAAGAAACAAAACACAAAATACAAATACATATATTGTATACATATATGTAGATGTATATGCGTATATCTAATTGTTTTTTCTTTAATATTTAGTTAAACATAAGATCATATTTTATGTATTTTTACTAGTAACTACAACATAAAATTATTGAATGTTTCAACTAAGTTGTATAATTATAAGTGAAATTTACAAAGAACGACAACATAATGGAATTATGTAACTTGTAACTGTATCTACAAAAAAAAAGAAAATGGGCATATACATATGTATATGTATATTATGTATGAGTATGAGAAGATCCCTATCTTAGGGATATATATATGTATGTTTATCCCAACAGCAATAACAGCAACAACAAATACTATCATGTCTAACTTAACGCACAAGAACAAAACACCAACAACCAGAAACAAAGAAAGAAAAAAACAAAAAAAGGAAATTACGGAAAAGAAAAACAAAAACAAAAACAAACCAAAAAGATAAATAGAAGAGAAAGTAAACATATACATATATACATACTTGCATATACGTGTATACATAAGTACATATATATACTTATATATATATACATATATAGGAGATTTCAGTAAATAAAAAAAACAAAGTAAATCAATACATACATATTTATAAATAAATTAAAACAAACGGAAACATTAAGCGAAATTTACATGCATTTAATATACATTTTCCCATAACCGCTAAAACTAAATAAAAATAAATAAATAAATAATTATAATAATAATAATGAATCGAGATACGGAATGATGACACAACAACAAAATACAAAAGCATACAAACAAACAAACAACAACAGCAAACAACAAATTGTACTCAACTTTTAAATCATTGTCGCATTTAAGATGATACCGAAAAATAAAGAAAAACACTTAAAAATGCGAATACATTTCGTTGAAACACTCACGAGTCGACCCGTAAATGCTCAACACTCAAAAGGGAAGCTCACATTTCACACCTACATTCAAACACACACACACACATACACTTACACGCACTCATACATACATATGAATTACACAACATTGATGCATTGACAACAGCAGCAACAACAAACAAAAAATGGCATAAAAAGTAATTTTAAATTGAATAAAATTAGTATTAAATATGTACAACAAACTTTAAGTGTGTTTTTAATGGGAAATTTAAATTGAAATCTGAGGTCTGGGAAAGAAGAACTTTTCTGAGTGCAGTTCTTTTTTCTAGCCGATTACAACAAAGAATTAAGTAAGTATATTATAATTAATTAAATTTTTATTAAATATTAATTAAAGCACAGAGTGTTATAACGCACTTTAAGATATTCTTAGACTCGATACAAGCTAATTGTCTAGATAACTAACAATAAGATACATGTGAGTAGAGTGTATTGCGGTTGTCGAGCTAGTCGGGTATCAGAAAGGCGGTGCTGACACATTGCAATTGACTTGGTAGCGGGCAAATCGATAGTCACGACTGTCCGCATCACGCACCAGGCAAAGCGGCAGTTGACTCCTATTTCCGGTTCCTTTTCCGGTTCCTTTTCCACTTCCATTTCCGCATCCATTTCTTGTTTCCTTTCCACGACCATTGGCAAGCAGCTTACGCAGTCCAGCTGGAGTTACGTAGCCCACACCACAGACCTTGGCCTCGATGAAACTGAATCCGGCGCTGCTCACATAGCCAAATACCTCTCGACTGCATTGACGTCGCACACTGTCCCGTGTCTCGGCCGGATCTGTGGGCAGCCAGAGGCCAGACATTTTTTCAAACTGCTCTCTTACAAGCGTCGCCGTTTGGGCAGGTCGAATGTGCACCCGACGAGTGCTTGTCTCCTGGAGTTTACGCTTTTCTCGCACACGACGAGCACGCAATCGCTTCAGCTGCCGCTTGTGTCCAAGGCGAAGATCCTTGCGCAATCGTTCATTTAAATCCGGCTGCGGAGGCTCGCTGTGTACAGGAGCATGCTCGCCATGCTTAAACTGTTTCCTTTGACGCTTCCAGTCGCCAGCAGTGGGCAGGCAAATTATAGCATTATCCTTGAGACAACCCCGAGAATGCATACGTAATTGTATCTGAATGAGACACTGATCAGGCACTTGTTCTGGAAAATCGTCTCCATGGCGCACACATTCATGTGAGTCGCTGCACAGCTCTCGATCTCGCAGTATATGGAATCCACCAGCAGATGTTGATGAGGATTTGTCCCGCCAATCGCACAAGTTGCTCCCAGGGCGCTCTAAATGGACTCACAATCGCCAGCTTTCGATAGTTGCATCGTTTATTGGGCGGCAGACGAAAGTAGCGAGCACGACGCTCAGTGGCATTTAGAATTGCCTGCTGCACTCCTACAAAGGACAACATAAAGAATTTTTATTTCAACAAAAATATTAGTTAATGTATATAAAAATATTTCATTAATTAATATCGTAGTAATATAAAATGTTAAATATTAAAAATTGACTAAGAAACTTATTCAAAATAAAGTAAAATATTTTTTTATACAGAATCAATAAAGATATTAAATATCGATTAAAACGAAAGTTGGATCTGTAATACTTTAAATGTTATCAAAGCTATGCAAGTTTGAACTTTAGAAATCACATTTTTTTACAATAAATTAAATTTCCTCAGAAATAACTTTGAAGAAGTTGATTTGAAATTGAATTTTCTTTTACAAAAGTACCAAATGCTCCCACTTTCCAAATTAATTTTTGAAATGAACTTGTAGATCAAATCATAAACAAATTGACATTCGGCAAAAGCCAAGTAACCCTTTAGTCTGTGAACTTAACTTTACTTTTGTCAAATTTGTTGTCTTTAAAGTTGGAAAAGAGGAATACTTGTTGAAGCCTGAAATGATTGAATATTAAATAATTGATTTATGAACTGATGTTAGTAAAAGTCTACTTATGGGATAGAAAAGTTCGAACTCACCTGCCAGCGTATCTGGCAAATGATGTTCAGCGCCCGCCTCCCTGGCCACCGACTCGAATTCTCTTAATCCACCCGGCCTGGCACCACACATGACGAACGCCAGCCAGAGCGCCATGCCGTAACGTGCTGGCGCTATCACATCCCATCCGCAACCATAGCCTAGACGTTTGTATCGGGATTCCTGTGAGCCGGGACGTTGAATCAGCAGTAAAGGCACTGGCTGCATTTGGTCCTCAAAAGCACAGCTTTGGCCAGGCACAATGGCGTGTTGCTGTCGTAGTCTCTCGTATTCATGAGTCGTTAACATTGTCTGTCCAAGACGATCGCGCAATTCCGATTGCCACAACAAGCTGTTCGGCAGACAAGGAGGCTGTGAAATGAGAAGCTCAGTAGCTGAACGTCCTGTCTGCGTTTCTGTTACTGCCTTGGATACCTTGCTGCGTTGCCTGGGCCGTTGCAGTCGCGGATCGACAACATTGAGGCCGACAATCATATTGGAAAGCAGCTCATTGGGTGAATTAAGCTGCAACGCAGACTCACTGAATTCTGACTGAGATTGCAGCTGCTCCGATATACCAGGCAGTTTACTCGCCTCGGCCAGCCAGTGTGTGTGGTTGGAGTTCTCGCTGCTTGGGCGATAGGCACGTAGACTACCGGAGAGTATGCGCTGGGCACGAGCTCCAGTTAGGCGAAAGCGATTGAATTCTTGCTGTAAAATCTGCATCTCCAGGCTATCATCCGCATTGGCATATGTCCTGTGACGCTCGAACGCTTTGGTTTTCGTCCAGAAACGTAGTGGCTTCTCCTTGGACTTGACTGGCTGCTCCTTCAATATGTCTGACTGTGTTTCCTTCTCCGATTCGTTTGGAAGTGGCAACGACTGCTGTTTGGTGGACTTTAACTGGAACACTTGGATTAACTGAACAATAGTTGCCTCAGCGGCAGCGGGATGCAGCCAAAGCCAAAGTGTACGTCGAGCTTGCTCCTCGGGGCGCCAAATAAAGCTGGCACGTTGAAGGGCACCCAAGGGATATTGGCCATCCGCAAAGAGCTCTATACTTCCCTCACGACGTCCACTTACAAATGTCTTTGCCGCAATGCCAAGGCCACAGTTTGGGCTGGTAAGGCGATCAAAACCCACGCGTAACTGCTCCAGACTTCCCTGAAGCTGTACATAACTGTAGAATGACATGTCCTGGAGCAGACAGTGATCGGTGCTGGCACGGTAACAGGCTCGATAGGTTTTATCACAACTGGCATAGGGCAACCGATATCCCCAACGATCAATCATATGAAAGCGTTTGGCATGCCAAATATGCGTTTCCAGCCAGCTGTGTTTACGTTGCCGGCGCACATATTCCTGCATTAGATTCTTTGGACGACGGCGATATTTGCGAGATGGACGCTTGCTGTTTACAGGTTGATTGCCCGCCTTACTCATTTGGGATTTGTGTGCAGAGCGATATTTGCGGGGCAAGCGTTTGGGATGGTGGGACATGGCACGTCGGCGCATATATTTTGGCAGTGTCTGAAAGATGAGCTTGCTATTGGTTGGCAGCTGAGCCTCAGCGATCAAAGATTTAATTTCTTGCAAGGCCCCAGATGCATAGTGATAGGTGGACACATGTGTGGGCAATATTACACGTCCGCCAAGACTGGCATCGTATTCCAGCTTTTGTGTGACCATCGCTCAATCTTATTTGTTTGTGTTGCCTGTCATAAATAATGCACAACACAAATGTTCAAATACAAAACACAATTTAAATACTTTGCACGTGTACCGGCTATCGACATTATACAGCACTAATACAAAATATCGATGTTTTGCGTACCGGCTATCGACATTATACAGCACTTAAACAAAATATCGATGTTTTGCCTACTGCGACGAATAAGCTATCGACTGTCGAGCAAAATGCTGCGATAGTTTATTAAACTTCAATAGTATCGATAGTGTATTGACGCTTTTACATCACTCTACAACACTTGACTGTCTTGCGCATACGCTTCCATCTCTATCGATAAAAGATCAACAATCCCAGTTCGAGTTTTGTTAAAAAGAGCCAGCGCCTTTTTTTTGTGGGTGTCTAAAGTGGCTAATAATGCAAAGACGGTGGCCAGTGCAGTGGTCACAGCACTTGCTGTTCCTGATCCTGCTCCTGGTCGCCGTTTCACAGTGTTCAACTGGTCGAGCACCGCATAACAACAACACCATAGCGAAGAGTAGCCACTTTCAAAACAACAACAGGAACTGCCAATACCGGCATTTCTGGCACATTCAAGGCAAGGACACCTGTCCAGTTGGAATATTGCCACTACGGGGCACCGTCTACATACTGTACGATGTGAATATCTCTGAAGGATTCAATTTACGTCGTGATGTCTACATACGGATGGCGGTCTTTGTGAGACGCCTGCGGCGTCGCAAGCGTTTTCGAAATGTTCGCCTTGTGTTACCTCCTTGGCCACGCCTCTATCATTGGCACTCCCACGGACTGGCCCAAAATGATTTACTCTGGCGTAATTTCTTTGATTTGTCCAGTCTGCGACGCTATGCTCCTGTGCTGGACTATGATGAGTTTATCTCGGAATATAGGATGTTTGGAATGCCAGCGCCACCCTATGTCCATGTCTCTCAGGTATTTCGACTGACGCACTACGAGATTATGATGGAACAGGGTGTCTTTAGGGATAAGTACGAGCGGATGACAGTGGATCCTAATAGTGAACAACGTAAAGATGCCTGCAATGAAAAGTCCATAAGTGGTGGACCACTTTTACAGCAGCGTCTCTTGCGTTACGGACGCTATCACTGTGTCCGTTTCCAGGGTAGTGCTGGCCTTCTGGAACGCATGCTTCGTGAGGCCATTGATGAGGATACGGCCGGTGTGGACGATGCTGATGATATGCGTGTCTATGCGATTCTCAGCGCCGAGACAGTCCTCCACGACAATTGGGGAGATGAACACTTTTGGCTGGCACGTCGATCGATGCGATTTGCCCAAACGCTTAACCAGGTTGCTGCAGACTTTCGTCTGCTGTCGCTCAGCACGACGGAGACTACGGCGGGAGTGCAACGGCCAGCCATGTGGGAATTGGAGCGACCTAAGCGTGATGCACGTGGAGGGGATTATCTGTGTGCACATTTGAGACGTGGTGACTTTGTCAAGTCACGGGAATCAACCACGCCCACACTGAAGGCGGCAGCACAGCAAATAAAACAATTACTACGTGCATTCAATTTGACCACAGTCTTCGTATCTAGCGATGCAACGCCATATGAGCTGCTCGAGCTGAAGGAGCTATTTTATCGATTCCGATTTGTACACTTTACGCCGGAGTCGAATGTGCAGCGACATCAGCTCAAGGATGGAGGCGTTGCCATTGTGGATCAATTGATTTGCTCCTATGCTCGACACTTTGTCGGCACCTACGAGAGCACGTTTACCTATCGAATTTACGAGGAGCGCGAGATTCTCGGCTTCAGCAAATCCAGCACCTTCAATACATTCTGTAAGGCATTGGGCGGCAACTGTGCCCGCAATGCCGTTTGGCCAATTGTCTGGAACGACGACGATGACAAATTTTACTGAGATTTTATTTTATAATTATGTATAATTATTTTGAAAGACTCTGTAGCTTTGAACAAACTGCGATGCTGTACCAAAAATTAAAAGCTTTTAAATACTCATATTGGTTATTTGTTTTCTTTATTATTTTGTCACTTTTATTTGCGAATCAAAAGTGGCGCTATCGTTTAAAATAGCTGACTAAAATATCGATATTGATTTAATCGGCGGAAAAGTTATCATCATCAAAAGAAATCCGCTTTAAATTATTAAATTTATAAATAATTTGGTTTGCTTTTATTTAATCTTCTGCTTTTAATAAAACAATTTTATTTATTTGATTTGTAGAAGTTTAAATGAGAATCTATCGATATCGATATATCAATATAGCTTTAACAGCTTTTTGTAATAGGTGGCGCTTTATTTTAAAAATTGAGCGACTGTTAAGCTTAAAAATATTGACTAGATTGTTCAATTTAAATTTGTGCTATGCCGTTTATTTTGGGCGGGTGCATGTGTGTGAGTGTGTGTGTGTGTCTAGATAATGAAGACAAATTATAAAAAAAAATAAAATAATTCACCAATGCTTGTTATTAAATGTTGATTCTTTGATTTCAATTTGTGCACAATTGAATTGCAATAATTGTTAAGAAAATACGTACAATTTTTATGTGTTTTATATCACAGCACCGAGAAAAAAATTAATTGATCCCTATTCCTTGCGAGCTCAAAGGTCTGCACCGGACGGCAACTAAATTGCTTCTGAACGGTCCACACAACGCAAGCGGCCAACTAGCCTCAGCAGCGGCGCAACAGTTGAGAGAGAGAAAGCGTCAAGTACAAGGAGACAGTTGGCAACAGCGAACATACACACGCACACACTCTGAATCGTTTAACAGCGAACATACACACGCACACACTCTGAATCGTTTAACAGCGAACATACACACGCACACACTCTGAATCGTTTAACAGCGAACATACACACGCACACTCTCAGTCGTTCAACAGCGAACAAACACACGCACACTCTCAATCGTTCAACAGCGAACAAACACACGCACACTCTCAATCTTTCAACAGCGAACATACACACGCACCCTCTCAATCGTTCAAGAGCAGTGCGCTCTGAGCTGCGCACTCTGAGCTGCGCGCTCTGAGCTGCGCGCGCTAAGCAGCGCTGCTTACACCCATACATATGCATTGTGAGCCAAGCTCTCACTATGCGAGAGCAGGCATTGTGAGCGATCATAGGTTCTTTTGTCGCTTGCCACCCACTTTTCCGTCTGCACGTACGCCGCTTGCCAGCCACTTTTCCGTCTACCCATACATATGCAACGTGAGCGAAGCTCTTGCTGTGCGAGAGCAGGCGTTGTGAGCGATCATAGGTTCTTTTGTCGCTTGCCACCCACTTCTCCGTCTGCACGTACGCCGCTTGCCAGCCACTTTTCCGTCCAGACTAGCATTAGTGCGCTTTTGGCCTTCGAAGAAGGTGGACGCGTTGAATGTTAAGCGCTGCGTTGCATCATTTGCCGGATAAATGCTGTGTCAACCGTTGCTGCTGCACAACTTAAAGGAGTTGTAATTTCTTTTTAAATAGATTCTTATACATTTGCTGGTTTATAATAAATTTAAGAAAACAAAAAGGTTGAATATCCTTGCAAATAATTCAATAATCTTAACTCTTCTTATTAATTTCAGCAATTTAATTTCAGCAACGGAGGCAGTTCTTCTCGATGGCATAGTCATTATACGATCTGTGACTCGTGCTATCAGCAGAGGAACAAAGGATTTTCTTGTCCAATCTGCCAAAAAACGTATCGAGCAGCAGCATATAAGGAAATGGTAAAATGTAGCTGGTGTCACAAGTAAGTAAAGACTTTTGAGGGAATCAATGAAATATATCTCTAATGTGTGTTTACAATCTCTATTTCAGATTTGTTTATAGCACTATTTATTTACAAAAATTGGTCCATAACTTCAGAGCTGATTAATTTGAATTAAAATTCGTTGACAAACAATCGACTAAGCAAAATATTCGATATAGTTAATAAAATACTGAATAAGTTCATTTATTCATTTCGATGACCCGTTCATTTGAACTTATTCAGAAAGAAACGACCCAACTCTACTTCGGACCAGAAAATCTTACCGCAGTAAGTTTTATCTGGTGTGCATTATTTATTTGCAAAAATTGGTCCATAACTTCAAATTCGTTGACGAACAATCGACGAACTGAGCAAAGTATTCGATATAGTTAATAAAATACTGACTAAGTTCATTTGTTCATTTCGATGACCCGTTCACTTGAACTTATTCAAAACGAAACGACCCAACTCTACTCGTTGCTGGTATTTTTGATAGCGTGTGTGTGTGTGTTGTTTTTCACCTTTTCATCAGTGCTTTTTTTTTAACAAGTCCGTCGCAAAAATTATCATTAATAGTAAATAATAAACGAATAGACAAAGAATTGTGATGTCGTTATCAAGTCTTCTGCCCACGCCGACCAACTCGGTATGGGATCGCGAGGACGAGCGTCGCATGGCAGCCAAAGGTGCTCCAATGATTGGTGCGTTGGTGTCCGCCAAAATTGCAGCGCCACCTTACGGACAGCGCAAGGATTGGATACCCCGTACAGAGGCTGACTTTGGTGATGGTGGAGCCTTTCCCGAAATCCATGTGGCACAGTATCCACTAGGTGAGAAAATAAATGCAATTGAAAACGTTTATATTGATTTATTGTTTTTTTTTTACATTTCTTGCATAGGTCTTGGAGCGCCTGCAAATATGGGAAAGAAATCAGATGCACTAGCTGTGCGTCTGGATGACAAGGGAAAAGTGAAATATGATGCCATTGCACGTCAGGGACACGGAAAAGATAAAATTGTATACTCGTCGATATCGCAGCTATTGCCCGCTGAAGTGCTGGCCGAAGATGCGGATGAACTGCAACGTCCAGATGAGGAAACGGTTGCGGAGACAACTGAAGAGACTCGTCTGGCACTGGAGAAGCTTACCAATCAAAAGATTACCTCAGCGCTTCCAGTGCGCCATGCACAAAAAGCAGCCCCAGCACAATACATTCGTTATACACCATCGCAGCAGGGTGATGCATTCAATTCTGGTGCCAAGCAGCGTGTCATTCGCATGGTGGAGGCACAGCTGGATCCCATGGAGCCGCCAAAGTTTCGCATTAACAAGAAGATACCACGTGGACCGCCATCACCGCCAGCGCCCGTGCTGCACTCACCCTCACGCAAGGTGACAGTGAAGGAACAAAAGGAATGGAAGATACCGCCCTGCATATCCAACTGGAAGAACGCCAAAGGTAAACGTTTAACATTAATTATAATTTCACTTTCCCTCTCATTCACACAAATGTCTTCCTTTCGTTAAGGTTACACAATACCACTTGACAAGCGTTTGGCTGCCGATGGACGTGGCCTCCAGCAAGTGCACATCAACGAGAAGTTCGCCAAGATGGCCGAGGCTCTGTATATAGCGGATCGTAAGGCTCGTGAGGCTGTTGAGGCGCGCGCCCAGCTGGAAAAGAAGCTGGCACAGAAGGAGAAGGAAAAGAAGGAGGATATGCTACGCATGATGGCACAGCGAGCTCGTGAGGAGCGTGCCGGTTTACGTAATCCAGAGGCAGATGTGCCCAGTAGTAGTTCTGGCGGTGCCGATGCACGGGAGCGCAATGATCTACGTGCGGAGCGTCAACGTGAACGCCAACGGGATAGAAATTTACAGCGTGCCGCGCCAGAGAAACGCATCAAATTGCAGCGCGAACGGGAACGCGATATTTCCGAACAGATTGCATTGGGTTTGCCAGCCAAAAGTGTTGGCACTGGCGAAACATTGTTCGATCAACGTCTGTTCAACACCACCAAGGGCATGGACTCGGGCTACGGAGATGATGAAGCCTACAATGTGTATGATAAGCCATGGCGCGATTCCAATACAATGGGAGCACACATCTATCGGCCAAGCAAACAGGCGGATAGCGATAATTATGGTGGTGATTTGGATACCATTGTCAATACGAAACGCTTTGTTCCCGACAAACAGTTCTCGGGTGCCGGATCACGAGAGACAGCCGCTGCTCAGCGTAGCGGGCCCGTCGAATTTGAGAAAGAAGAGGATCCTTTCGGTCTCGATAAGTTCTTGAACATGGCCAAAAAGGCGCCCAAACGTGCCGACGAAAGGAATGAACGCGATAGCGGTAGCTACCGTAAGCGTAGTCGACATAACAACCCGAAATTGAACTCGCCTTAATGGAGCTAATCCCATTTTATAACATCCCCAACATTTTTGGCAAATACAATACATATATCTTAAATTATTTTGACACATGTATATAATTTTATTAAGCTTAGATTCGTACAAGTTCTTAGGTATTCGAGGTGAGGGTGGCCATTATCCAAGGTATATAGTGATCTACCCTGGTGAATATCATTGGTCTTCCACCATTATTGCAGCTGGTCGATCCAAGGGACACAATTCCGGCCACATAGTAGCTGCTATTCAGAAACATCAGTGGACCACCGGAATCGCCACGGCAGGTGCTTTGTGTAGTCTCACCTCCAGCACACAGTTGACCGGACACAAGTTGGGCATAGATTTGTTTACAGCTCGCTATGGACAAGACGTTAAGCTCGGCCTTCATTTTAACCGGACTGCCACCATAGGTTCGTGTCTCCGTATTGCCCCAACCTGCTATATCCATGGCATATCCGGCATACGGATACTCTACATCTTGACTTGCTGCCGGCAGACAAATTGGTAAGATAAACTGTGTGAAACTAACCATCTGACCGAGACGTATTAGGGCAATGTCGTTGGCATAGTTATTTAAAGGTGCATACTGCTCATGTACTATGATCCGATCAATATTGAAATCCATGTGGGGTGGAGCACAGACACGATCCGCTTTGAATATCTGGCAATCCGGAGAGCTTGTTGTATTCCACTCTCCCAAGCGAACCTGCCTCAATTGTTGGCTAGCATCCTGGGCGGGAACACAATGTGCCGCTGACAGCACCCAACGTTCATGGATAAGCGATCCACCACACAAATTGTTGAAATCAATGCCTGAAAATCGGATAAAAATGAGATAGGAATTAATTTTTAATATTACTTATTAGACAATACTAAAAGGCTGCAAACCCATTGCATTCTAGAAACTATGAACCCAAGAATCTTTTGAAGAGTTTATCAAATCAATATTAAGTAGTTTTACTTTATAGATCAAATACTTTTTTCTTCATAAATTTTCTTCATTTTTTAAGTATATAATATTATTTAAAAATAGGCTTTTTCTTTTGAAAGAACTTACTTAATACTATAATAGTAATATTGATCAAATACTTTCTATTTTAGCTTCAATCGAAGTGTCAATATACTATATGCACTTCTGTTTTTCGAATCTTACTTCTTTTTAAGAAATCAGATAGATTTCAGGATGTCTCAAAAATACACGAGCTCATCTGGTTCTTGGGGGCTCAGTTCACTAAAGGTTTACAGCCTTGGTTATATATATATATATACATATATATGTATGTAGTAAAAAGGGAACTTACCATCACTTGAGTAGCGCAGCAAAGCCATCCATGGATATTCCCCGATGCCTGAAATGGTGCCTGCAATAATTCGATCTGCAATCTCTTCCCCACCAGCTCCACAAATTCCAGGCTGAGGGAGTCTCAGTGGAGCTGCGACTCTCTCTATAGGAGGTGGGTGTCGACAGCAAACTAAACTCTGAACTTGACTGGAACAGCGACTACGGCTTGAACTGTTAAAGTTTACATTTTTCTCCCAACACTGATCTCGAGGCTGGCAATATCCAACTTCGCGCTGCACATTACAGCGACCAAAGTGAATCAATGGCTCTGAGAAATTCGAAATTAATTAAGAGAATACGATCATTAAATGTGTTGAAAATGTACTTACTTCGGGCGCTATTGGACAGTGCCAATATGGAGCAGAATATGGTCAAGACACAAAGGTTCCGGCCGAACATGTTGACGATCCACAACTTTCAAATTAAATTTTGTTCATTGAAAAAGAACATCTTATCAGTTGGGGGCTAATGTTTCGGCTGAGAGGGGTCAATGCTGTGATTGTGATCGCTCTCCCAAAATTTGCATAGCTGTTATTGTAAGAGTATCTGGAAAAACAAGATTTGTTGTTACAGCAATTGAAGCAACAGTTTGCACTTCCTCAGATTTGTATACATAACTACATGCAACTGGAATCACAACAAGGTCGATTAAGCCCCCTTAATTACCCCCTTATTAACTAAAAACTGGTACACAAACAACAATATCACTTACATTGATATGTATATATGTACAGCCAAATCGTTTGAATTCGATCCCGCCAACGGAAAGTAGATATCGATAAATTAATACAGTGTTGTTATTCTAACAGACTGGTCCACTGTTGCCACCTTTTGAAATTATGTTGAAGACCGTACTGTACACCCTTCGAAAAGAGATTAAGAAAATTAAATTCAGTTGGAATTCAATTTTAGTCGATAGTCGAACTATCGTTTAAGTGTTACTACAAATTCTGATTCACTGTGATCGATAACTGACTGTTGATAGTTAATACTAAGATATAGAAGTTATACTGTCTCAAGTGGATTTAGTAACTTTAAGATACTTATACTAGGCTCATTTTCATGTTATTTACATTTAATTTTTTATTCCTTATCACAACATACAACATTCATTTAACAATTTGGCGTGCGACCTTGGCTTCCAAGGCTTCTAGTAATTTTCGGCGATTAGCATCCATTTTATTAAGAAACTTTTGAACACGCATGCTATAAAAATCACTGGATTTGGCCAGTTGAGCACTGTGAAGACGCTCCTCCCGCTTGTAATCATCGATACGGCATCTGTCTCTTTGGTAGGCGAGAATGCCGGCCATAAAGTTCCAGATTGTTATTTGGGGCCACAGAACATTCGTAAAGTACAGCACAGAGGATTTAATCTGTAGGAAAGAGAGAGGTTACACGTCAGTTTTTGAGATACTCGTTTCTTTACTATACTCCTACCTGCCACATCATAAAGTCACTTAGCCGTGTCTCGCCGGATGTTCGGAATACAAGATCCGGAGGCGGCGAATGGCGGGTATAAAGACATGCTTCCAGCAGACGTTCATTAATATCCGTGGGTTGCAGTGACTCGTCATCATCATTATCGTTATCATTTCCTTTCAGCACGGACTCCACAGCCTGTGTGATTTCATCTCGGGATGTGTACGCAAAGGCGACGTTTAGAAAGAGCTTGTCATTGCTCTCGGTCCTCAACATGGCAGTGGCAATAAGACGCTGCAAATCTGCTGGTAACAATTCAATGTTACCAATCACCCGGATTCGAATACCATGCTCATCCAAACGATTGGACTCTTCCAGCAGCTTGGAGAACTTCTCTCTGGCCAGATTGAAGAGACCTTCGACCTCCTCATTGGAACGCTTAAAGTTCTCAATACTAAAGGCAAATGTAGTCACCTCACGGATGCCTATATCGAGACACCATCGTAGCACGTCAGCCAGTTTGGAGAATCCCCGTGAATGTCCCTCGATCTTATCAATTTGTTTAGAGCGGGCGAATCTTCGGTTACCATCCATAACAAAGGCTATGTGGTGGGGAATGTGGCCGGATAGTTGCAATCCATGGAACGCTAGCTTTTGTAGACACGTATACTGGTAATCAGAAACCCACGACATCTTCACGTCTTGTGACTAGTGTTGTTGTAGAGTTGTAGTGTAGTCTGTGTTTACCCAATTGCAGAAGATTGCCAGACTTCAATAAGAATCTAGTTGTGAAAGTAAACAAGACAGCTGGAGGCGCTGGCAAACAAAAGATGGCGCTCTATCAGAGGTCCTACTTCGACGGCACTTACATTGTTGCGTCGCTGTTAAGTTAACAGAGTTATGTTAAGTCACTGCTAAATTTAACAGACTCTGTTGCGTCGCCGACCTCTTATTTTTGATTAAAAAGAATTGTTTACTTAAGAAATTAATCAGATTGAAATTAAACGAACTTAATTTGAAATTATATAAATGAAAGCGACTTCTTTTAGAACAAGTTGCTCGCTCGTTTTTGGATTCCAATCATAAGTGCGACCACGTGGTTGCCACTTTACAGAACGGTGGTGGCGCCATCTCATGTTTATTAGCGCCACGAGCTGTCATGGTGGTTTGCTTTTAAAACTAGATTCTTATTGAAGTCTGGCAATGAACTCTCTTCTCACATTCATTGGTGGTAATTGCTGAAATTACCATCTTGCAAAACTTTTTTTGTTGTAAAAATATATATACAAATACACAAGAAAAGTAATAGGCATTAGTTTTTCATAAATTAGTGTAAAACAAAGTACACTTTTAGTTAGCTTTAAAGTTAGTTTTCAGTGTTAAAAGCAATTAATTTGAAGCTCTAGCTCTAGTGTTTTCTTACACTAGGCGTGACGACGAAAAAAATCGACAAAAAAGAAAAAAACAAATGTCACTCGAAATCCGCAAATAAGAATTACACACGCGACCGCATCAAATACGACAAGTTTTTGTATAAAGTTTCAAATTAGTTAAAAATTATTAAAAGTCAACAACTATAACACGAAAATAAAGGGTAAGTAAATGTGCTACAAAGTGTGTGTATATACATACATACATATCTATAAAGTTAGTGTGTGCGTGTGTGTGCATGTTGCTCTCTTTCTGTTCTTTTTTTTCCCTTTTTTACTTCCCTTTTGGCGATGCTGTATTGATTTTTGCGCCGCCTTGTCTGCCGGTGGAAAGGGGGACAGTTTGTGGTGTAAAGGCGGGCGATGGCGCTGTTATGGTACATTTTATGCAGTATGGTACATTTATATATGCAGTTTATAAGAAATAGAAAATTAAGCAATAGGAAATGGCCTTATGTAGTTCAATTGCATGCGCAACTAACTAAACTAATCAGCACTTAAGTGCAATTTTCCATGCGAAGGTAGATTTGTGCTTATTTATCTATGCTCTCTGTGTTTCCATGCGGCTCTTTTGTTTAATTGCGCTAACCGGCTGACGGATGCCCTGCACCCAAAGCTAAATGCATAAACTACAATTGAAAAGTTTTTATTTCAAAAAATTACATTTTCTGATTCAACTACATGCATAAGTGTGTTTTTTTTCTTAACTGTGTGTGTGTGTGTGTGTAAATGTCCGTGTCACGTGTTAGCAGTGCTGAAAAACATCTGCAAGTCACTATTTTCTGTACTAACTTCAAAATTACACAAACGAAAATTATATATATATATTAAAGAATGCATGACTAGTTCCGGTTCAAGGATTACAATTGAACCGGTTACTTGGACTGCGTCTGTTTAGATTTTGAATTATCTTTCAAAATGTTTTACTTATAAAAAGTTGAAGAGATGTATAAACAAATCTTGATGCAGGGTATTTTTGTAGTGAGCACACGCACATTTACTAATCTCGACAGTTATGTCTAGGCCAGGGATTGATATCGGTTTTCCATTTCGCTTTCGATAACTCTTTTGAGTGTTTAGGTTTTGTTCTTCGGTTCTGGTTTCAGGTTCTTTTCCAATGCAACTGCAAGATTATTAGAGTTTGCGACATTTCAAGCTTTTTATTTATTTTACAAAAATAATTTATGTTATTTAATAGAATAAATTTATTGTTAGTGCTGTTCAACAAATATTTGTTGCGGTTCCGTTTTTAACAGTACCGTATTATTATTAGTAATCCCTGGAGTAAAAATATTTATTTAATTGTTGTTCTTATTGCTATCGTTAAGGCGGACGTTGAAGCACCGCCAGAGAGGACAGCACAGAATTTAGCAAGCGAATAAATCAGGAAAGGAAAGGACAGGACAACGTGATCAGAACCATGTACGCAGGAGCATATGCACCCAACGCCGGAGGCGTGCAACAACAGCACACGGGCGGATACTATGGCAACGGAGGCGGTGGGGCAGCTGCTGGCGGCGGCAATGGACCACGTCACGAGCGTCCATATTATCCGAGGAATAATTTTGCTGGCGCTGCTGGAAATGCGGCATCTTTGAACGGTGCTGGCGGCGGTGCAGCAGCTGGTGGCATGCACTTTGGCCAGCCGTATGGTGTGATGACCTATGGCATACAGAATGGCATTAGCATGGGTGCTGGCGGTAATCCGTATCGTGGTGGTGGCGGTGGTAACGCTATGCAGAATGGTGCATTCGCTGGCGCCAACGGCATTGCCTTCCAAGGTGGACCACGTGCCAAGAATCCGAACTATGCTCAACGCTATCAGAAGCCCCACAATGGCATGGGCAATGGCGGTGGCTATCAGGGAAGTGGAAGTGCCAATTATAATGCAGCCGCATTGGGTATGCTCTCAAAGGAGGAACGTGCCGAGCTGCAGCGGGAGAAGGCTAAAATCCCGGACGCAATTTGGTTAAACCGCATTGGGAGAACTTGCCACCATTTCAAAGGATTTCTACAGCATGCATCCCAATATGCAGAATCGCAGTGAGCAGGCAGTGGCCGAGATGCGTCATGAGCTGGAGATTACCGTGTCCGGTAACGATTTGCCCCATCCGGTTGCCAACTTTGAGGAGAGCTCATTGCCCCAGCATGTTATTGATGAGATGAAGCGTCAGGGCTTCACCAAACCGACGGCCATTCAATCACAGGGCTGGCCAATTGCTTTAAGTGGACGCGATCTCGTTGGAATTGCCCAAACTGGTTCCGGCAAAACCTTGGCTTACATGTTGCCCGCCATTGTGCACATTGGCAATCAGCCTAATTATGCGTGGCGAGGGACCAATCGCCTTGGTCCTGGCTCCTACACGTGAGTTGGCCCAGCAAATTCAGTCGGTGGTACGGGATTATGGACACTTGTGCAAGCCAGAGATACGACACACTTGCATCTTTGGTGGATCATCGAAGGTGCCACAGGCACGTGATTTGGAACGTGGCGTTGAGGTGATCATTGCCACGCCTGGACGTCTGATTGATTTCCTTGAGAATCGCAATACCAATTTGCAACGTTGCACATATCTTGTTCTGGATGAGGCCGATCGTATGCTTGACATGGGCTTTGAGCCACAAATTCGCAAAATTATTGAACAAATTCGTCCGGATCGTCAGGTTGTGATGTGGTCCGCCACTTGGCCCAAGGAAGTGCAGGCATTAGCCGGTGATTTCCTCAACGATTATATCCAAATCAATATCGGTTCAATGAATCTGTCGGCTAACCATAACATTCGCCAGATTGTCGAGATTTGCAATGAGAACGAGAAGCCGCAGCGCATGGTGCGTCTCCTCAAGGAGATTACTCCGACCAACAATGCGGCCAACAATGGCAACAAAATCATCATATTTGTGGAAACCAAAATTAAGGTAAGTCTCATTAACAAATTGGCATGTGCTATGAATATAAATTGTGTTAATCTGAGTTAAAAAAAGGCCGGCTTTCGATATTTTAACATTTCTTATTTTATTATTATTGGTAATACCACATCTGACACCTTGTTTGGATTAAAAGAATCGTTAATATATTGATACTGACATATAATACAACATAAGACTGATTTAACTTTGATATCAACTTTAATCACCTTCGATTCATGCCTCAATATCATGTAAAGTCTCTCCAAAACTCTTTAAGATAAGATAAGTAATATTAAAAAGTAGTTGGACTACTTTATTGCCACTATTTCATTGCAAATCAGTAACATTTTTTAAAATATATATAGAGTAAAAACAAACTCGATGAGCCCTTGTCTAAAGTCATTTAATAATCTTTACTTTTATAAATTGTAAAGGTTAAAAGTTTAACCATTTTAAATGGAAATTGAATACTTAGTTACAGGAAAAACCAACCTTAGTCTATCAGCTATTTTTATCACGTTTATTCCTTGTAATTCGCAACTGGTTCTAACCGCTCAAGAGTGATATAAACGTCAGCAAAATCAGAAATTTCTTCTAAACTCGACCTCAAGTCAGCTAACACTCTCTTTAAATCGGTTGTAATTGAATGAAAAAAACAGGAACGGGAAAAACCTTAGTCTATCAGCTATTTTTATTATATTTATTCCTTGTAATTCGCAACTGGTTCTAACCGCTCAAGAGTGATGTTAACGTCAGCAAAATCGGAAATTTCTTCTAAACTCGACCTCAAGTCAGCTAATACATTCTTTAAATCAGTTGTAATTGAATGAAAAAACAGGAACAGGAAAAACCTTAGTATATCAGCTATTTTTATCACGTTTATTCCTTGTAATTCGCAACTGGTTCTAACCGCTCAAGAGTGATATAAAAGTCAGCAAAATCGGAAATTTCTTCTGATCTACACCTCAAGTCAGCTAATACTCTCTTCAAATCAGTTGTAATTGAGTGAAAAAACTTTCCTAGTTTCACTTTAATCTATTTTAAAGATTATAGGCATTATACTAAAGATGAAATTGTACTTTGTTATTGTTCCAGGTTGAGGACATTCTGCAGATAATCCGCAGCGAGGGATACACGGCCACATCGATTCACGGCGATAAGTCGCAGAGTGAGCGTGATTCGGTGTTGAAGGATTTCCGTAATGGCAAATCAAATATATTGATTGCCACCGATGTGGCATCGCGTGGTTTGGATGTGGAGGATTTGCAGTATGTGATCAACTATGATTATCCAAATTCATCGGAGAATTATGTGCATCGCATTGGACGGACTGGACGTTGCCAGCAGCTGGGCACCGCTTATACATTCTTTACGCCGGACAATGCCAAGCAGGCGCGTGAACTAATCTCAGTGCTGGAGGAGGCTGGACAGACGCCATCGCAGGCGCTGTTGGATTTGGCACGTGCCATGCCAAATTCGGCCAATTATCGTGGCAACAAGCGTTGGAATAACAATGGCAGTGGCGGCAATACCGCTGGTGTCTATCAGCAACGGAGCAATCCGCTCAACTATCAGGCCGGCAACAGCAACATGGGCGGCAACAATGGCTACAACAACCGTGCCAATTATCAGCAGCAACAATATGCCGCTGGCGGCAACAGTTATCAGCCAAATGGCGGTGGTGTTGGCAATTGGAATCGCGGCGGCGGCGCTGGCGCTGCTCTCAACCAGCAGCAGGGTGGACCCGGTGGTCCAGATGGTGCCAATCGCAATGGCAATGCCACTTACCGTCCACGGGCTCCCTTCAACAATGGTGGACCGCGTGCCATAATGGGACACAATGGGGCGGGCGGTGGTGCTGGCGGTGCGGCTGGTGCTCACAATGCTGGACAACCGCATTTGGGGCAACAGGGTGGCGCGTTTATGCAACCAAATTATCGTGGACGTGGTCAATTTGTGCCACCAAATACAGCGGCCGCTGGCAGTGGCATGCCACGTTTCCAGCAATATCCCAAGCGTGACTATCAACAGCAGCAGCAACAACAACAGCAACAGCCGCCGCAACACTATCAACAGCAGCCACCCCAGCAGCAGCAGCAACAACAACAGGGCCAACAGCAGCAACAAAAGCCAAAGCATCCCGGTGGCGATGATAAGAACTTTAAGGAATATGCACCGACTGTTGTTAGCACACCACTTGTCCACTATACGCCAGCTAATTCGCCACCAATTGCAGCGGTCGCAGCAGCTGCTGTTGCCGGCGCTGGTGGACGTGCTGGACCGGTTGCCGCTGCACCCGGTGCTGCCTATATGTACGATGCGGCGGGTGTGTTGACAACAACAGCAGCACCCGGCACCAATCCCTATGCCAGCCAATTCAATATGCCGGCTGCCTATTATGCTGCACAGCATCATCAATTTGCCCCAGCCGTGGCAGGACCCGGTCCTGGTGCCGCCATCGAGCAGGCTGGCCAGCATTAAGAAGAAGACAGCTTCATGGTTATTAATGCTTCTTTTCCAAAAAAGTCCAAGAAAAAACTAAATCGAAAACAAAACCAACAACAAATAACTGCAATATCCAACAAATTATTGAAAATACACAAACAATTACAAAAGATGCAAGCATACACATACACACACTCACACACACAATGACACACCACACACACACATTTATATATATATATATATATAAAAAGAGGAAAGAAGAGAAAACACACGCGTAACAAATAAATGGAATGGAACAACAACATTACATGAATGTATATATATAATTCAATATATATATATCATCGATGAATCAAACAAGTTTACACATTTGCTGCATATGCATTGAATTTCAAGATTGATTTTTTACGAAATTATTTTGAATTGTTTTGTGCATTGTGTGCAAATGTTGTAAGCTCGTCTGTTTTCAATTGATGCTACATTCAAAAGCTGCCTAAAGACTATCTAACAACAACAACAACAGCTGAGACAGCAGCAACAAGAACAACAACAAACAACAACGTCCAAAGAGGCAACAACAACAACAACGCAGACACAAATGGCAACAATTTACGAGTTTTGAAAACAACACCCAAAAAAAACGATGAAGAAAAAACTAAACAAACAAACAACAAAAATGAAAGACAGAAAAAAAAGAAATTTTTGCAAAAGCACAAGTTACTTCCTTTTTTTTTTATAATTTACAACTTGCGTATATGATAATTAATATATATATACACGCTCATATGTGTACATATATATTATCTATATATATCTCATACATTATTTTTTTTTTAATTTATATTTATTTAATTTTTCTGCTACAACACACACACACACACACTACATACAAATGTGTTATTCGGCTTGGCGGCTGCAACAACATCAACAGCAGCAGCAGCAGCAACAAAAATAATAACAAACATAATGGGTAAGTAAGCTTGAAACTATCAAAAACAGACTTCAAATCAATCACAAAACGATCTTTAACTTTCCATTTAACAGCAGCAAAAACCAAATAAAGCCGCCTTTTGAAATTTTGCCGCCAACCAAGAACAACAACAACAACCACAACATTTAAAAACAACGCTCGGTAAATGAACAACAACATCAGAACAACAACAACAACTAGTACTACTACTTGAAACAGCAACCAACTGTTGAAAATTACTAACTAATATTAAATTTTGTAAGCATTCTTTAAAGCGGACAAAAATCGCATGTTCTTCGAATGTTTAAGAAGTTAATTCGTATACCTCTCGATTTTTTGTTTATTGTTTATTTGATTATGAAAATATGCTAAATATTTTGTTAATTTAAACACACACATTTACACTCTCACCTACACACACACACAACCACGAACACATCCTTAACTTTTCTCGGAATTTGTTAAAATTACTTTTAAGTGCTATACACAAAATGCGTATACATAAATAACAACAATAACAAAATCAATATATTTAATAATTTGTTAACAACTAAAACATACCCAAACACACACACACCCACACACGCACACTGGCACATACAAAATTGTAAGAAAAGAATTGAGAATTGAGAAATTTTGTAAAACCTTTTCACTAACTTGGTTGGTATGAAATTAACGGTTTGCTTAAATAATATATTCAAAGATTATAAAAAAACACACAAAATATTTCCATAATAACAAACTAAACTAAATAATACTCAACAAAAAAGAAAACTGAAATATAAAGACACACACACGCAAACACACACACACACACACACTCTCAGACACATACACTAAGAGAAAAATGCAGCTAAACGTGAAAGAACAAATTGCTAGCACCCAAAACGAAATGAACAAAATGAATTGAATTGAATTGAATTAAATACAGAGAAAATATTTAGAAAATTTGTAAAACTTCAAATTCAAAAAATCCCCTTGAAAAGGGGCCAATGTTAAAAGCAGCGCTGCTTTGGTAGAAGTATGTAAACGAATCGGATGAAAAAACAGATAAAATATGTATTGGAAAATGAAAACACTTTAAAGTTCGAGTAATATATATATATATATATTTATATCGTATATATATATAGTTTTGTTTTAAATGATTTTTTTATTTGCATATCTTGAAGTTGAAACGCAATCTTATTTATTTATCTATATATACATATATATGTATGAATTTTTTTTGTTTTTTTTTTTTTTTTGTAATTGAAATATCTAATTTTCTATAGGCTTAATGGGAAATATGTGCATCCAAAGTTTTGATCTAACTATCTAATAACTCCTTGATAATATTCACATTCGCAATACATGATGTTTTTTTCAAAAGTTCTATGCAAAAATACTGGAAAAAATCAAATCAAATCAAATTAACAAAAATATAATTTCTTGAAAAACGAAATTGAAAAACGAAAATGAATAACGAAAGAGACAAAAGAAAAAAAGAAAATACGCCACATTCATCCATAAAAACAAGAACAACAAGATGATAATTGAAAATGCAATGCAGAAACACAACAACAAACAGCCATACACAGAAAACAATAATAATGATAATACAATGAAACAGGAATGCATATATATCCATATCCATACATATATGTTTATCGATATTATGTATATGGATATATATGCATATATTATATAGAGAACAAGATAAAAGAAAAACATATATATACATATAACAAATTATTTCTTTTGTTAGTGTCGCAGCAGAGGTTTAACATCATTCTCTTTCATTTTGTCATCATCGATCATCATTTTTGATATGTAATACATAAGAAACCAACTATCTGGATTGAATTGGATTAGATTCCTCCTACTCCCAAACCCAAACCCACCCCTCTCCTAGCCAAGCCTTGTCTGGTCTGGTCTGTTGCCTCTCGTTGCCACGCCCACTTGGAGTGAGGTTGTTGGTCCAAATCAAAAACAACAACAAACAGTTCTTTCCTGCTTGTTTGTTTGTTGGTCTAAAGTTGTTGCCCAGTGATGTGCAATAGGTTTGGTTTTAACTTTGCCGATTCAAAACAATATTTAGTATTATAACAATTTTCTTAGTTCATCCTCAAAACGGAAATGCAGTACAAAGAATGAGAAGGAGAAAGGAGCGAAAGAATAAGAAAATGAAAACAAAAGGGAAAAAAGAAAACAGAGACAGGACACAAGGGAAAGAAAGAAAACAAACACGTAGAATATGTTTTAGTATCAAACAAATTTCTTTAATTACCAAGCATATATTATATATTTATTTACATGCATATATACTTATGTATATGTATATGTACGTCTTTAGCAACTAAATGAATTAAGGCAGAATTGAAAGATAGAACAAACAAACATTAATATACATACATACATATATCTCACCACATGGATCTCCTTGTAACAAAAACTACATTTAAATGAAGAAAGATGATAAAGAGAAGAAGAAAATACATATATACAAACAAGAAAAGAAGAAGAAACGAAAGAAACGAAAAAAAAGATACCATAAGTGCAAGACATTGTTTATTATTATTATTATTTTGTTTTGTTTTTTGTTTTCGATTTTCTGTTTGTTAATCTCTCATACGCTTAAATTATTATTTTTGTTTTAGAAACTGAAAAACAAAAAACAAAAAAACGAAAAACAACAACTGAATACTATATTATTTTTTATATGTATATGTATACACAATGTTACTAAGTGAAAAAATGAACCCCAGACATTGCTGGCGTTTGGAGGGTACGGCGGATTTTCAGTCAGTCAGTCCGTCAGTCAGTCAATCAGTTGGTCGGTCGGTCGATCGGTCAGTTCGCCAATCCCCCGCCCGCTGTCTAGGCATTTTTTTATGCAACCGAATTGTGATGATGTGATAGACTTATAAAAAATACTAATTAATAACCAATTTAAAACAAAAAAAACGTAAGAAAAACAACAAAAAACATAAGAAAATTTATGTAACAGCAGAAATTACATATATATATGTGTGTATATGTATGCTCACGTGTGTGTGTGTATATATGCATATATATGTATATATGTTATGTATTTGTATTATTGTCGTATATGTATATATGTATATACCATACATATATATAGACAATGTCTGATGGCTATGCCAATGCCAATTGCAATAACTATATATGGCTATTAAAATGTATTATGGATGACATGAGGCAAACATTCTTTTTTTTAAGAAATAAAAAGAAAAACAACCTATAGAACGCGATATTTGTATTGTATTTTACCTATAAGTTGTTGTGATCGATCACATTACAAATACACGACGGACACATATACAGACACAGGGCACACACACACACAACAAGAACAACAACAACAGACACACAGTTAAACGAAACTAAAGAAATGAAAACAAAAATGCAACAAAAAAAGAGAAAAATACAAGTTGAAACTGAAACTGATAAAATTTAAGCGTAACAACAAACTAAAAAAAGATGCAACGAAAAAAAAAACCAAAAACCAACAAAAAAATCGAAAAAAAACGTTTAAGAAATTCACTGGAAGAATTTGTGAAGTTGAGGCAATCAATTTTTGTTTGCCATCCTTTACTCTCAGTATCTCTCTGTCTCACTCTCTCTATCTCTCTCTCGTTGTCTTTCTATCTCTCTCTAAACTATTTAACTTAACTGTGTCTGTCTTAGTCTCAGTCTCTCTTATCTATATACGGATATATATATATATATAGTATATATATGTATATATTTTTACAAATATATATATGTATGTACATACATATACATACAACGATGATATATAGAACATATTATATATATTTTTGAAAGTATGAAAATGAAATGCAACTTTTGAAAAAACCAAAAAACGTTAACAACTAACGTAACGTATCGTAACGTAACGTGACGTAATGCTAAACGTTTCGTTTCAAATTTGTTTAGAAATATGAAAAATAAATAAAACGCAACAAGAAAGCAGCCAAAAAATATGAATGAAGGATACATGAAAAAAATATGCCGTTATCTTTTAAAACTATATATTTTGATAAAGAAATGAATTCATTTCTGTAAATGTTTTTTGTGTGTGTATTACTTTTTGCTTCAAGCGTATCTTATGTTTAATCATTGATTTTGTTTAAAATACCTACATATATATATTTATATATATAGAGATATATAGACATATACATACATACCATATGTATATAGATCTATAAACTACATTAAAAAATACAATACAATACATACTTTTACATACTGCATACATTTATCAAAAGCCAGTCGCTGGTTACGAAAGTGAGGAGTGAAAATGCATTTATACATATATAAATACAGTGCTGGCCGTAAATACGTTGACAGCGCTCAGCGCCGCCCGCACAATTGCCAAAATGCACACTACACACACAGACACACACACATGCATACCAAACACACACATACACTTACATAACATACTTTTAAGCGCCAAAGTTAGATGCAGCTTTTGAGATACCACAAGAACCTTGAAAAAAGATAATTAAAATAAAATGAAACAAAACAAAAACATTGGCAAAGTCAAAAGCTAAAATGAGAATTGTTTTAAAATAAATTTTTAAAAACAAGAAAAAACTAAATAAAAGCAGCATTGTAAGTGATAAGCAAAATTTGGAAATTTTGGCCACATTATAGCTAAAATGGAATGAAATGAAACGGAAACGGAACGGAAAGAAAAGAACATAGAACACGAATGAAAAGTGAAAAAAAAGAAAACCCCATTGTGATACAGTTACAAAATAATAAAAGGAAAGATGTGTAGAAATACGTAGATACATACGTTAAATGTTAACATTGCTCGTAAAACAAAAACAATACATATACATATGTAGTACATATATGTATGTGCATTCATAGTTGTGTATATCGGCAATGACATTTGACGATGACAGACAATTGACAATTGATAATCGATATACAATTTATTATTGTCATGCTTGTATTTCAACAACAAATGCTAACAAAATGTGCAGAACGTCGTTCAAAACTACAAGAAATGAACAACTAACTAAACTAAACAAATACATACAAAACAAAAACATCTAAAAATGCATAATATTAAAAAGCAAGCCAACAATTTATACAAACTAGTTTTTAAATGCTCACACTAACACACACACACAAACACTTTAACACACACACACACACAGACAAACCTCTTATCACATGTATAAGCTATTTGGTTAATTTAAATGAGAAAACAAACCTAATGTTTGATCCTTTCGGATCTAAAGATCGGATACCAAAAGGAAAAACACATAAGAAAATTGTCTTAATTTCTTTAATTTGTTGTGTTAGCAAAGCAAAAGCAAATGAAAACATGAAAATAAATTAAACAAATATGCAAATTCTTAGCCATTTCGAAGGAGCGTGCATTTAGACATACATATACATACATATACATACATACAAACATACATATAGTATGTACAGATGTACATGCAAAAATATACATTTATGTATGTGTGTATGCATACATACGTAATATATCTTCATACATATATATATACATATAAGTATATGTATATAAACACATATATATTTTAAATGTATGCGCAAGGATTTATGAATCGATTGTATGATTTCAATATTAAAAAAAAAACAAGACAAGAATTTTTGAATTTGAAAATTGAGAATGAAAACCAAAAGAAAGAAGAAGAAAATGAGAAAAGCAAGCGAAAAGATTGCAAACTTGTGTATGAGAAACACACGTAGAATACGTGCGCAGTTTTAAAATAAAATAAATTGAAATCAATTTAATGAAAACTTACTTATTAAAAAGAAAATAATAATGTTTAGAGCTTAAGTAAACCCAACAAGAAGCACACACATTCAAACCTTATTATAATATGATATATATTTAAATAAATAAATATATATATATATACAATACATATATATACAAATACATACAATTACAATTTATGTATTCTACACATACATATATACAGACATACATACATACATGTACATGTATGTTTAATTCAAGAATTTCGAGCTCGAATTCGAGGTCAAGTTCATCATATGCAACAAGTAAATGAAGTAAACTTAATGTATTCAATTTATCTTATGTATATTAAGCTAACACACACACATATACACACTCTCTCTCACACACACACACACCCTCCCACTTCCTATCCTCAAGCATAATAAAAGCCCTAAGACCCCCCTAGCACCCCTAGCCCTTAAATTATAGATGGTCTGAAATACAAGTTCGCAAAATATAAAATTTTTGGACAAACCTAATTAATAAATAATTACATACAACACAACTATGTATGAGTATGTTTACAAGGCGAATGATATCTATGTAATTAAACAAACACTTTTAAACAATCTGCGTGTCCATTAGTTTTCATTTCATTTTGGATACATTGCTTTACAATTATGGTAAGTACATATAAAACGTTAACAAAACTGCTATGATTTCGAACCAAATCGGTAACATTTGAAACATAAGCAAGTGATATAGTAACATGTTGCTCTATTTAATTAAAGTATATATTAATTTCATCTATGCATTTAAATAAGTTTTTTAATTGTTTTTATCCCGCTGTCAGGATGTACCATATATCAATAGGGTAGGCAATATCGCTGGGAATCCTTAGAAAGGAACTAAACACACTTTGTTATATCAAACGAATCCAATTAAATTATACAATTTATATTTGCATTACATTAAAAAAAAATAAATTAGTTTTTTACTTAGACAAATTAGCTTTTATTTAATTGTTTTGACTAATTTTACTTGTGGAATCTTTTAGATCACGTCTAGATTCGCTATTCCAATCATACACACATTTTTTATACAAAATTCAATATTTAAAAAGTAACCGCTATAAGTTTGAATTTTCTTTTACACAAAACAACAGATGGCGCCATAATATTTGAATTTTTAATCGTAAGAAAACTTTCGATTGCACACTCCAGATTTACTCGAAAATGAAACATATTAACGATATATATTTTAAAAGAATTGGCTTGAATTTATCTAATTTATAATTTCATTGATTTGTCTAAAAAAATAATATTGCTACTTAAGAAATTGTTTTCGTTTCGTTTTTAAAGCTTCTAAACGGCCCGCCGGTATTTTAGTATTTTGTGTATTTTTTGAATAAGTTATTTATGAGGTGACTGCTCTCGGTCACATTGTTTGAATCTTTCGTAATCGAATTGTTGTTGATATAAATATAAACGCGTTTTCGCAGACGCTGCTAGAAAAGCGAAGGACAACCAAGGAGCGAGAGCGCTACTGTGACTGATTGTTTTTGTTTTATACTGATTTATTGTAATCAAATAATAGAATCGAAATTTTTTAAAAATAAACGCAACACATTTCGTATGCGGTATTCCGGTATCCAAAGCCCCGCGTGCGTGTGTGTGTGTGTGTCTGTAAATTTATATGTGCCATAATGTAAAAATATATAAAATCGCCGCTTGCTTTTTCGCATTAATCAACACCATTAAAAGGCCAAAATTAACCCACGCAAAAGCAAAAGAAGAAGAGAAAGCAACACCTACGCATTATCGTTATGTCCTACACAGAGCTGGAATCGGGATACCAGGATTTGCGTCAATCAACGCAAAGTAACGTGGGAGCTTCACAACTACAACAGCAACAACATCATCATCAGCATACACAGCAATCGCTGAATTCCCATTCACATCGCGTGGGCTTCTATTTGGGCCACGATGGCAATGTACGCACAAAACAATTATGTAGAAACATACATACCTACATTACATATGTAACTACTTGCTCACTTGCAATTATAACCCCCCTCCCCACTAACTATATCTATATTGCTCTTTGTAAATGTCAGGACACTGTCAAAATCAATACACATGTACAAATGTTTGTTGTTTTTGTTGCTGACCCTGACTTTGTCACGCTGCTGTTGCTGTTGTTGGGGTTGGTGTTCCAACAACACAACACAGCAGCAGCAGCATCAGCTCAGTCACAGCTGACTGCAACAACACACATATCCTCTCTCTCCCTGTCTCTCGCTCTCACTTCATGCTCTCTCGCTCCCAATCTATGTGCTTTTGCTATTCGCACTCTTTGAGCTTTTAATACCGAATATACCCGAACATTGAGTCAAGTTGTTTGCGGAGAGCGAACAGCATAAAAAAAAGTTGCACAAAGTTGCAGAAAGTTGCGGGTGATCCAGAAATTCTCATGCTGCAATAAATTAACAAATTTACACAGTTTTCAATTAGTTATAGTTAATAACTACTTACACATATAAGAGCCGCATTCTTACTTCAACACATGCATAGAAAGGTAAAAAAAATACATATACCGAAATGGGCAATAGTTTTGAAAAGTTCGCGGGTAGCGGCGGTAATGATTACAACAATGCCAACAACAACAACACGCGTCGCGGCTGGAGTAGACGGCGACGTCGCCTTGTAGCAGCAGCGTCATCACCATCATCATCAGCTGCGACTGCAGTAGCCGCAGCAGCAGCGCCGCCGACGGAGAGTTCATTGTTGGGATGCAGTGGCTCCAATGCAAACTCACGACGCTTTCTGACACATGTCAGCTCAACGCCAAATTTGGGTGGTGCGTGTTTGTGTGTGTCTGTGTGTTTGTTTGTGTTTCCTTGTGCTTCTGTGTGCGTGTGTGTGTGTGTCAGCTGTTCTCTCTCATCCCTGTTGCTCTCTCTCTTTCTCTCTCTCTTTCTCTCTGTTCTTCCGCAGAGACAACATCCGCAAATGACGCACTGGAGCCCCGCTCATCATCATTTTCTTATGCGGTGAAGATTTTGTTTTTCTTTATTTTCAACAATATTTACGTTGCGTTCGTTGTTACGTTGTTTAATTATGGATTGAGTTTTGTCTGGTTTGTTGTTTTCTTTTTCTTTTTGGCTGCGTTTTATTTTTCATTTATTGCTAGCGTTTTTCGCATTTTATTTATTTCATTATTAATTTGCTTGCGCATATTTGTTTGCTCATTTGGCGCAACGCCTAATTAAAAATTTGTCGGTACATTGTATACTTGCAATGTATGCTATCGCTTGATTATCTCATTTTTTATTTGCTCTTAGCTGTTTGCTTTCGATTTTCACTGAATTACCTTACCGCCAAGCGTTTTTACTCCTTTTGTTAACAATTTAGTTCAGAAATTGCCGTTGTTCGATTTGCTTCTATGGCGCCACAGCTCATTTTAAAACTTGCGGTAAGCTTACGTAGTTCCATTTCGATAAATTTATAATCGAATCCTTCTCACGACTCCTGACGTCACAACGTAACAAACAGTGTGTTACAAACAATAACACTAAACAAAATGTTGACGTCCAAACGGTAAAAGTGTAGACTCTTTTTAAGAAGCGGCGTGATCGCCGTGAAAAGCGATAGCTCCGGTGTCCCACTTTTGTGTAAATAGGCCAAAAAAAAAATGAAATGCCTAAAAGTATGCACTAAAAACGATATTCGGTTTGAGGCGCGAGCGTTTAAAAAAAATCAATTTTTACAAACTGACTTTTTTTAAACAAATTAATGTAATAATGAATTGGATAAATTTAAGCTGATTCCTGTGTATGTTTCATTTTTGCTGACTTTTTGGATAGGAACTATTCTTCAGACAATTTCTAAAAAGAAAATTTAAAAAAAGATCCTTGGAAAATTTGAATTTTGTTCAGAAATAATTAGAAAGCATGGTTTTATACCAATTTGGGCACCAGGAGCTAAATAAAATTAGTATCTCCAAATTTTCAATTTTGAAAAAGTTATTTTTACCAGAAGAAGAAAGAGATTTATTTTTGGAAAATTTTTGATATCAAATTATTTCCAAAACTAAACTGTGGTTTAGTCAAATCAATTTCAGGTATGTATTTTAAGCGAATATTCAGTTAACGGGCGTTAATTTTGAATTTGGGAGGCTGTAATGTGAATTTTAAACATTATGTATATACTGAACATGTTATTCAAACTTATGCTCGAAATTTTACAAAATATTCTTAGCTTAACAATGTAAAATCTACTTTCAAGGTTAGCTATGTTTTGTGGGTCGTAAAAAAATACAATTCGTAATTAATGTAAAGATAATTGGACCAGTTTTTAATTCCGATTCAGTAAGAAGGTCGAGTGATTCTTGTTTTAATGAAATGAATTCAATTTGTACAGAAATGTAACGTTCTCTGAATTCGAATTAGCTAATGTCGTTCACTATATGATGTCTGCCCTGTAAGCTGGTGCATTGATGGGTAAACCTAATGCTTTGTACTCGGCACATGTTGGAATGTGTAATTTTACTACCTTCAAATTGTTACCTCAAAGCTGTATTAACTCCAATGTTTATTCAGAGCTTTATTAATGAGCTTTATTTTAGACGTTCTCAATGTAACGCTCACTCTGTAGCTCTCTCCCCCTCTCTCTCGCTTTCTCTCTCTCTCTCTACGCTCTACGCTCTTTTTGTGTGTCTGCAACCGGACGTGTATGTTACGAGTATTTAAGTACTTGTTGTTGTCAATGTCATTGTCGCTGTCAACAAAGATAACGTATTTAAACAATTGCACACAAAGAACAACAACAGCAACAACAAAATTATTAAGAAAGCGAAGTCTGTCGTCGTCTTTGGCTTTGTCTCAAAGATGAGAGAGTAATTAACATGATCAACGCAGAGAACACCAGACGGATTGGCGCACTCTCAAACGTCGCGAGTCGTGACGTCTCCGTCTCACAAGCTCGCTCCTCAAATGCTTTTCGATTCGGTTCGTTCCGTGCTAGAGATGGGCGCGTGAAATTTTAGTATCGTACATTTTTTGGTACTCGAAAGAAGAAATGTCCCGCTTCCGCCGGATTTTTCAAATTTTTCGATACTTATTGTTCAATGAAGAGCGTAAAATAAATGAAGAAATATTGAAATTTCAGTGTGTCATCTATAGTTTTGTTTAGATTAGATTTTGATTAGATTTCTACGAAAAACAAAAGAAATTTACTTAGGAACTTTTTTCACACTTGCTAACAGTTCCAATCGATCATTCATTGACTTTAATGGATTCAATCAATTGTGCTTTTGACATCAGTTCATTCCGAATACCTTTCACCTTGTGCTTGCATCATCGAAATAATCAACAGTTGCGATGGTTTCTATCAAAAGTATTTTCTCTTTGTTATAATACAATCAAATGATGCGGAAATAAGCTACATATTAATATCGATAGTTTCGACGGTTTTTTTTGTTTGTATTAAAAGTTTATTTTATTTTTATAAAAAAAAGTTCAAGTTAATCAATTTAAATATATGGAAATAAGTGATAGAGAGTCTCCATATATATAGTGACATTTAATTGAAATCTATTGCTGATTGAGAGAGAAATATTGACAAGCGATATTTTTGGAGCCGCGTGACTTGGAGCTTTAGTTTGCACATCTCTAATCCGGATCGGAGCAAGGCTGATAGCCGATAGCTGTAGCCGTAGTCACAGTCGCTGCCGTGTCGTGGCCCACTGTTCAGTTTGTTGCGGTGCACGGCGCGAAATGCTACCCAAAAAAACCAAAATACAATATAAACAAATTACAGCGAAAATACAATAACAAAAGAACACGACGCGCAAATTGTTGTTTGTCGTTGTTGTTATTGGAATTCATGCATGTGCGTGCTATTAAAAACAACAACAACAAACGCAGATAAAACAACAAGAAATTTTTGATATAAATATATAATATACATACACATATAAAAGTGCAACAATAACAGCCATAAATCGAATAAGGCTTAAGAATTTGGTCAAAAGTCACGCGGTTGCATGGAGTGGACATGGTTCAAAGATTGGTGGCGCCTCAAAAAGCTACGATCGCGTCACCAGCGTCACAAAAAGAAACTGGAGGCAGCTGCCGCTGCTGCTGCTGCCGCTGCAATTGCATCCGCCGCCAGCAACACCAACTCCACCGATGAGGCCAACGAGGCAACAATGGAAGAAGGCCACGTGGGGCAGGGAGAGAAGAAGGAGCGTAGGCACAGTTTGGATACGCATACGCGACGTAGACGCCGAGCACGCGATCGTCAGCCCCGAGCACGTAGTGCCGAAAGTGGCAAACAACAGGAGCAGCAGGGAAAAGTGTCAGGAGTCGATGCGGAAAAGGACAAGCAGAGTGACGGGGAGGCGGAGGAGGAGGATGATGGCGAATATGGGCCATTCAATGTTAGCGACTATGCGGATTATGATTATCGCAATGCCAACGGCGATGATGATGATGAGAGTGACGATTTTTGCTATTGTGACGAGTGCCTCAACGTAAGGTGGCAAAACCCTTATCGGGTTTTGTTTTTCTTTCTTCTTCTCCTCTTTGAATGTGTGAATATGTGTAAATATCTGAGTATTTGTGGGAGTGGCTATAGTTATGGCTATGGCCTAAAATATGTATTACCCGTTAATCAGTTGCGTCAACTAAATTGCCGACAGCTGCTAATTGAAACGTTAAATGAGTCAAGAGTGAAAAGCGTAACACAAATGAACTACGATTGAGCTCATTTTAAGCTAATCGGTCTTGCTAAAGATTCTATCCCCTACATATGACCATTGAATTACACCTTTCAGTTAACTGAAATGGTTTAAACTGGTTTGAAACTAAACATAATATTTAAATGGGCGCTAAACTTTGATCGCAACTGAGTTGTTTTTATACCCTGTAAACTGTTTAAACTGTTTGTACTCAGTAACTCTTTGAGTAACTATCGAAAAGTAGAAAAATCTACTTATATAATTTACTGTCTGTTTAAAAGTCTATAGCTATTTTTAACTCGATTCTACAAATAAGAAATTACACTTTGAGTAACATTTTCAAGTATAATATTTAATTTATTAACTGATTTTAATTTTTATATTCACCAAAAATTCTAGAAAATTTAACTTTTTATCGAAATTCAATAAGTTTAAAAACTATAGACCATTTTTATTTATGACCACCTCAAATTTTTAAATGATTCTTTATTGAAACTTCAATAGCATTCGATTTGTGAATAACCGTTTCAAGTGGGAGACATGCTGAACTTGTTGGTTTCAAACCGATCGAAACCCGATACAATAAATCAAATTCTTATATTAATGTGTCCTAGCTAATAAATCGGAACTCTTAAATTAAATAGATTGTATCAATTCTCATTATTTATGTCTGTTTATTGTCGTTGACAGCTTTAAATTGATATTTCTTATTACAGTCGAACAGGAATATAATGAACGGCGTCTAAGAGTTTCGATCTACATATATAACTATATTTTGCTTGTCGAATTTGAACAGATCTTAATCGGATTTATTTCTTGTGAGTTAGGTTTGAAATAGAGTTGATAGATATGTTGTCAGGTCGCATTTGGGCTCCCAAAACAATTGGAATTATTCTTACATTTTACTCTAAATGGAATTTTATTCTAAAATTGGAATTTCGATTTTAGTTGATGACATTAACTCACCTGCAATCTTATGATAATCCTAGAGAGCATTGCTAAGCATTTCAAACATCAAAAGCAACTAACAAAATTGTTCAAAAATTTTAATATACATACATATATGTTTTGCACTCGTTTCGAATCGGAGAAGTGAAAAGGGAATAAGATAATGTGCTGCATGGAAATCGATTGATTAATATGATATTGAATTGATTGGTCGAATTGTATTATAATCAAAGATCTCACAATTCCAATTCTAATTCTAAAGGGCGACACGGACTTTGGGGATAGCAATGACGGGATGGACTCGGATACGAGCACCTCATCGAGCAACAGCAAGCAGGTGGTTGTTGGCATCTGTGCCATGGCCAAGAAGACACAATCGAAGCCAATGAAGGAGATATTGACACGTCTGGGGGAATTTGAATTCATCAAACTGGTGACATTCGAGGAGAATGTGATATTGCGTGAACCCGTGCAGAATTGGCCAATCTGTGATTGTCTCGTCTCGTTTCACTCCAAGGGCTTCCCGCTGGAGAAGGCCATTGAGTATGCGCAGCTGCGCAATCCCTTTGTGCTCAACAATCTGCATATGCAGTATGATATCCAGGACAGGCGTCGGGTCTATGCCATTTTGGAGAAGGAGGGCATCGAGATACCGCGCTATGCAGTTCTCGATCGTGATTCGCCGGATCCAAAGCGTGAGTTCTTGCATACAATCAGTTTTGAATTGATCTTTAATTTATTTTGTATTTTGTATCGGTTTGCATTGCAGATCATGAGCTGATCGAGTCGGAGGATCATGTGGAGGTCAATGGCATCACGTTCAATAAGCCGTTTGTGGAGAAACCCGTATCGGCTGAGGATCACAATATCTACATATATTATCCAACATCTGCCGGCGGTGGTAGCCAAAGATTGTTCCGTAAAATTGGTAGCAGAAGTAGCGTTTATTCGCCCGAGTCGCGGGTACGAAAAACGGGCTCGTTCATCTACGAGGACTTTATGCCCACCGATGGTATGCTAACTACTTGCTCTCTACTTGCTCTCGCCCACTATATGCAAATCAATACTGTAGTGCTCTAGGTACTGCTCTAGCACTGCTCTAAGCTCTAACTGCTGGACTAGATACACATTGTCCATTCCAGATTAATCCCTCGCCAAATCCTACACTTAAACCCAAACCCAAATCCAAATCCAATCCACTCAATCCCGCTTTTTCTTTCGAATATGCATATCTAGTATAAGGAGTATCATATATATACATATGCATATATATTTCTGTAGTTATCTAATTGAATCCCGTGTCCTTTAAAAAAAAAAATATAACCATACACTATTAAGCATATATATAGCATTATGTCATTATGCCCATTGTCTTGCGTCTCGCTCGCTCCGTTCGCCGATCGTTGCTCGCTGCTCGCCGCTCATTGCCGAACTTCCCACAAGATACAAAAGTGGCCGCCAGTCGAACGCACTGAATCCAGCATTACCTTTACAACTTAGTATACTTTTCAGGCACCGATGTCAAGGTCTATACCGTTGGACCCGATTACGCCCATGCCGAGGCCCGCAAAAGTCCCGCCCTCGATGGCAAAGTGGAACGCGACAGCGAAGGCAAAGAGATCCGTTATCCGGTCATACTCAATCACTCGGAGAAGCTGATCTCACGGAAAGTGTGTCTTGCCTTCAAACAGACCGTCTGCGGATTCGATCTATTGCGAGCCAATGGAAAAAGCTATGTTTGCGATGTGAACGGATTCAGTTTTGTGAAGAACTCCAACAAATATTACGATGATTGCGCCAAAATCTTGGGCAACATGATATTGCGCGAATTGACACCGACTCTCCATATACCCTGGTCGGTGCCATTCCAACTCGATGATCCGCCCATTGTGCCCACAACCTTTGGCAAAATGATGGAACTTCGTTGCGTTGTCGCTGTCATCCGGCACGGGGATCGTACGCCCAAACAAAAGATGAAGGTGGAGGTGCGGCATCCCAAGTGAGTAAACACTCCAAATTTGACTAAGAAAAGCTCCAAAATAGAGTTAACTAAAGCTGTAGCCTCAAAGTCAACTATAAGCTTTTCAAATTCAAAGTTTTAAGCGCATATTAAACAGCTTTAGAAAAGCTCCTAGCTCCTACTAAAGTCAGCAAAGAATACAATAGATGCCCGAAAAGCTCCTAGACTTAAAGTCAGCTAAGAATACAATAGATTTAGTAGGTCGCAGTATATTTACCCCCAACATAATAATAAAAGTCAGCAAAGCAATTAATTTAATGTAGTATTTAAATTAGAGATCTAAATTCTTTTAAGTAAATACACTTAAATTTACTTAAATTTAAAAGAAGTTCATTGATTACTTAGCTACAACTTTAAAGCACTATATTTCAGAGATAAATTTGTACTTTTTACTTGACCACAACTTTAAAGCAATATATTTCAGAGATAAGTTTGTACTTTTTAAAATGTTTGGGAATTTTACATCGAAGGTTTTCTAAGATTAATACGTTTGCCAAGTAAAATTTATAGTCATATTATTTGTAGGAAGGTTATTAATACTAATCTTACTTAAAGCTCATTGTGAGATATAGATAAATCTTGAAATATTTGTTATATTAAATAAATACATAAATAAATTTTAAGCTTAGATACTTTGAAAGTAAATTAAGGTCTAAGAATAAATCGTATAATGGTTATACATTTGCAAAGCTTTTTATATATATTGAAAGCTTTTGAGGCATAAATAGTTAATTCTATAAAGTCAACTTAAAGATTGTATATCTAAAGAAACTTTCTTGGATTTTTGGGATATTTTTCTAAAATGAAATGTCTTTCTTTATTTTTGCAGATTCTTTGAAATCTTTGAGAAATACGATGGCTACAAGCTGGGTCATGTGAAACTAAAGCGACCCAAGCAGCTGCAGGAGATTCTGGATATAGCACGCTTTCTGCTTAGCGAGATTCATACGAAGGCGCATGCGGAGATTGAGGAGAAGGAGAGTAAATTGGAGCAGCTGAAGAATGTGCTGGAAATGTATGGTCACTTTTCGGGCATCAATCGGAAGGTGCAAATGAAATATCAGCCAAAGGGTCGACCACGTGGTTCCAGCTCGGATGATGGTAAGTTCTCGTCCTTTTGTTAAACTAAGCTAACCACACGCTAAGTCTTATCCGTTTCAGCTGAAACGCCCGCCGAGCCGTCGCTGGTCCTGATCCTAAAGTGGGGCGGTGAATTGACGCCAGCGGGACGAATTCAGGCCGAGGAACTTGGACGAATCTTCCGTTGCATGTATCCCGGTGGGCAAGGACGATCCGATTACTCGGGCACCCAGGGATTGGGTCTGTTGCGGTACGTTAAAGAGAAACCAGATTACATTTTGAAAACTATCAGAAAGTAAATCACTTCCGTCTTTGCAGTTTGCACTCGACCTTCCGTCATGACCTGAAGATTTATGCATCGGACGAGGGACGCGTTCAAATGACGGCTGCCGCCTTTGCCAAGGGTCTGCTTGCATTGGAGGGTGAACTGACCCCCATTTTGGTGCAGATGGTCAAGAGCGCCAATACGAATGGACTGTTGGACAATGATTGCGATTCGAGCAAGTATCAGAATCTGTAAGTATTCAACAAATCGATCAAACCCCGACCCCGACCCCATCGATCAATCAATCAATCAATTATTCAATTGAGCGTCTACTTTAACGATCGCTGAATGATCAAATGATCAACGGAAACGTACGAAAATTCGTCATAGATATATGTATATGTAGAATAAAGAAATTGAAAGCTTGGAAATATTTGAATAATTGATTGCTGAAAACTGAAACTGTTGTACAAATGATTTGCAAAGTAAGCCAAGTCATTAGAATTCCTTTTTGTAATAACTTCATTCAGTTTTTGATATAATTTCTCTGTAATTGTGCTTTTACAGTGCCAAGGGACGTCTGCACGAGCTGATGCAGAATGATCGGGAGTTTACGAAGGAGGATCGCGAGCTAATCAATCCGTGCAACAGCAAATCGATAACTCAAGCATTGGATTTTGTTAAGAATCCCGTTGACTGTTGCCATCATGTGCATTTGTTGATACGCGAGCTGTTGCACATCATCAGCATCAAGAAGGATGATCCGAAGACAAAGGATGCAATCTTGTATCATGGCGAGACATGGGATTTAATGCGTTGCCGCTGGGAGAAGATTGAAAAGGATTTTAGCACCAAGTCAAAGCTATTTGATATCTCAAAAATACCAGATATCTACGATTGCATCAAATACGATCTGCAGCATAATCAGCATACACTACAATACGATCAGGCCGAGGAGTTGTATATTTATGCTAAGAATCTAGCCGACATTGTCATTCCCCAGGAGTATGGATTGACGCCGCAGGAGAAACTGGCAATTGGCCAAGGCATTTGCTCACCGCTGCTGCGGAAAATCAAAGGCGATTTACAGCGCAATATCGATGAGATCGAGGATGAGTTTATGAATCGTCTAAATCCGCATTATAGTCACGGTGTTGCCAGTCCGCAGCGTCATGTGCGGACTCGTCTCTATTTTACCAGCGAGTCGCATGTCCATTCCCTATTAACCGTACTCCGTTACGGCGGAATGTTGAATGTGGTGACGGATGAGCAATGGCGTCGTGCCATGGATTACATTTCGATGGTGTCGGAGCTGAATTATATGTCACAAATCGTTATAATGCTGTATGAGGATCCCACCAAGGATCCATTGTCCGAGGAGCGCTTCCATGTCGAGCTACACTTTAGTCCGGGTGTGAATTGTTGCGTACAAAAGAATTTACCGCCAGGTCCAGGCTTTCGGCCGCACTCCCATGGCGATAACTCTTGCGGTGCCAGTTTGCAGTCCAACGAAGATGCAAATCCATCCAGAATCGAGGAGGAAAACGATTATGCTTCCAACGATGAGCAACAGGGCAAAAAGCGCACCGTAGGACACTCAATTTCCATATACATATATAGAGGATATTATTTGATTTGAGAACTATAATCGTTTTAATCTGCATCTCTGTCTTGTTTTCTAGTGCACTCAGGCTGGGAATCAACGCAACTCAACGGGCACCGCATCCTTTGGATTCAATCGCTTGGAATTGCGCAGCAAGCAGCTCAAGTCAAAGCCAATACCAATTGGAGCACATCACACGGTTAGTGGCCATGAGGCAATGGATTTGGCTAAGCGCTTAAATGAGGAGCTTGCCTCACAGCAGCAGCAACAACAACAGATGCAAAATCAGCAGCAACAACAACAACAACAGCAGCAATTGAGACCCATTAGCCCCGATATAAGGGCCGTGAGTCCAGACTGTGAGCCGCGATCCCGTAGCTTTGATCAGCGAGGATCTCCGTCAGCGAATTGTGGCAAGGAGGCTGGTATGTATGTGTGTTTTGGCTGTGTGCCAATAAACCTGGCTCATTGCCATTTGGGCCACTAAAAAAGGTCCACGTAAAACGTTCAGCCAAAATGGCCAAAAGTCTAGTCCGGCCATTTATTTGGTCACATTTTCCATTTCAATTTCCAACTTTATTGTTGATTTGATTTTCTCTCCAACCACTTTGAAAAGACTCTTGCTATATAACTACATATATTTATAACTATTTTATATTGTATTATTATAATTATGTCATTATAATTGTCATCAATGTTGATTTGATCATTTACAATATTTTTCCAAAATTTTTCACTCACTCAACTGACCAAAAAAAAAATAGAAACAATTGGCTTATCAACTAACTTGGCTATCTGTTATCATCGTGCGTTTCTCTCACACCACTCACTCTGTACATTTGTTATCCTTTTATTTTGAAATTGAATTTATTTTGATTTGATTTGATTTGAATATGGTTTGCATGCGATTTGTGTGCGCGTCTTGGCCAGGTTTTTATCTAACTCCTCCTCGAAACGCCTATAATATGACAAGCCAACATCCCCACCTACCCACCAAAAACCAAAACCAAAACCAAAGAACAATCTATTCCTTAAAAAGAAAACAAAAAAAGAAAACAAAAAATAAAATCAAATTTAAAAAACAAAATCAGACCTTCGACTTGTGTTACTTTCATTTACGTATATTTACCAAATTCATTATTTTGTTTCAAAATACTATTTAAGTTAATGTCTCGGATCTATTAAGCGCTAAATTTAAAGTTCTTTCATTACCAGAAAATCTTTCAAAACAAAAACAAAAAAGAAAACGATTTATTGAAAACTGAGCCCAACATTTTTGATTTTCATTCTTTCCACACCAAAAAAAACAAGAACAAAGCGAAATATTGTTAATATTTAATTGCATTTACACACCTGAAACCACATGAAACCACATGTGGTGCTCTCCTGTTGCTCTTCGAGCTTCCTCTGTCTCTGGCAGTGGGAAGTTCTCGGAGCTGGAGAAAATGTATAGCTGTTGGGAAATTAATGAAAATCTATAGGCATCTGGCCGCGGAATCCCGTGTACTTGGCAATGCAATACAGCCCTTGTCCTAGCCCCCAAAAACAAATACTTAAGAGTACCCATCAAAGAAAAGAAAAGAAAATTGTAGAAGAAGAAGAAGAACCCTCTCTCCCCGCCCTCTTGACCCACGCGTTGTATGTATATGGCCCAAACAGCTGGGAATCAGCTAATACTGCCAGACTAATCATCATCATAATGATGAGGAAGTTAATATATAGATAAATGGCAAAGCTGGCTCTCAACTGTTGTTGGATTATATCACTCTCTCTCTCGCACTCGCTCTCTCTCTCTCTCTCTCTCTCTCTCTCTCTCTCTGTGTGTCTCACTCTATCTATATGTGTGTCTCGTCTCTGTCCGTTTTGCTGTCTCTCTCTCTCTCTCTCTCACACACCTCTGTCTATCTGCCTCTTTCTATAAATATATATATATGTATATGTTTAATGCATGAATCGAGGATAACTTCAATACAATTGATGATAACCTAACTTTTTTAATTGAATTGTGAACATTCTTAACTGTCAATGTTCGTTGTTTGTTGTTCGTTGTTGTTGTTTGTTTTTGTTGTGCGCGAAATACCCAAAAAAAATAAAATATAAAATCAAAAATGAAACCAGACTAATCTTAAACACTAACTAACGCCTAACTCGACGCTAATTCACCGCCAACTAACTGGACTCATTCGACCAATTGCCTGCTGTTTATTCAATGCTGCCGACGCTCTACAATCCTTTAAAAACGATCCTGCAAAGCATTATCCTCCTTTATTTTGTAAATAGTTCATTCTCTAATCTTATCTGATTTGATTTGATTTGATTACAATATTATTATGATCAAAAACTGACATTCGTATTAGCTTAAAGTTTTTAAAACTATAGGAGCAAGTGATAAAGAAATCCAAAATTTGAATTGCCTTAAAAATATTTACATATGAGCTTTATTCTCGATTCCAAGTTATTATTAAAATACTTATATTTGATAATATAGTAGAATATTCGAATAACACAACAGTTCATTGCAAAGTTTTGATTAATGTATTTTATTTAAAAACCAATCCGCCTAATGAGAATTTAACAGATTTGCTTTTTTTTTAAAAACTAACTGTAGTCATACTAAAAGCGAGAATTATATTTTAAAATGAAATTGAAGCAACAATTTAAATAGCAATTTTTAAGAATAACTATTAACTATCTAACTATCAGTTTTAGGATAATTTCCTCAATGTCTCTATACGAATAATCAAATTTGACATCAAATATGTAGAAACTAATGTGAAGTTTTATCTAAAATAACTATCAAATTAAATGTATATAAAGATTGAGAAAAAGAGACTTTTAAAAGTAATTATAATGGGAATATAATTTAGTTTTTGTTTTTCATAAGTAATTATTAATTGTTTAGGTCATAAAATAGTTCAAGGAAATTCAAATAACTGCAACCATAGTTAAATTTGAATTTCTTTTCTAAGTTTTCGGTATATTTAAATATTTTAATTCCTTATAATATATAGCTGTTGGTGTTTCCACCGAATCGAAATAACTGGACAATAGTTTTACTAAAATTAATGATTTATATATCTAAAATGGTATTTTCTTTTTCCATTTTATTTCAAAATCTCCAGTTTTGAAATACTAAAAAGGTATATTTTAAAAAATTAAAGAGTTGCAACTGTAGAAAATTTTAATAGCTCGATAGTTTTAAAACAAAACAGGTTTAATGTTTGACTTTAAATCTCACTTAAATTTTTTAACTCTACTAAGTATTAGAAATTTTGTAATTTTGCAGAATTCTGTTTAAGAGTTTTCTAGTTCTTTAGATCTAAGGACCGACACAGATCCAAGGACACAAATACACACATGTATGTGTGCTTGCAGGATGCGTTAAGTTTTCGGCTTTGCCGAACATTCGTTTTCCTCTCTCTCTGTCTCTCCCTCTCTCTCTCTCTCCCTCTCTCTCCGTCTCTGTCTCTTCTTTTACTTCAACTTTTATGAGTATTTTTCGGCTAATTAGTTTTCTGTTTGTATACTCTATGACCGCACACACACCCACACACACATCCATACACTCTGACAAACACACACGAACACTACTGCACACACACACGCACACACACTCACACACATATTTGATTGGCTGATTGAACTGAATTTGAAAACTCTTAACACACACATAATCCTCAAATCGTTGTCCTGCTTGCGACTCTCTACTACTAATCTTAATTAGCAACAACGACCTTTGATGAGATTGCCAACGCACGTGTGGGCGTGGCTAGTAGAGGCGTTGGTGGTGCTGGCGGTGCTAGTGGTGCAGGTGGTGCAGGTGGCAGCAGTAGCAACAGCAGCAGCGGCAATCGTACAGCAATTCAAATACGTGTCACCGACAGATTGTCATTCTTTAAGATTGATTCGTCTACGAATGAATTGCCGCTGTCGGATATTGATTTCTCATTGACACCGGGTACACCACAATGTTTGAATGCTGGTGGTGCAACCGGTTGCAGTCGATCACATAAGCGCCACAATCTGTTGAGCATGCGTCGCATGGTGAGTGGTGATGATACTGAATTTGAGGGTTTGCCACCATTGCATCTGTCCCAAATCTCACCGATGGCCACCAATGAGAGACCCTTGAGTTGCAACTGCAGTTGCAGCAACTCCTTTCCGTTGGCCACAGCGCATGCGCATTCCAAGAGTCTCATGCAATTGCATGCAACTGTTGAGGCAAGTCGCCAACCCAGTACGATGGATGATGGTGCAACCACAGATAGTAAAGCTGTTCCATCTCCTCCTGCTGCACCACCAACTTCTAGCAGTTTTGAGGATGACTTTCAGTTGTCCACCTCGGCGCCAGCAGTGTTGCTGAGTGGTGAATTTGAGCAGCGTTGCAGCAGCAACAACAACGACAACAACTCGTTGCAACAACTTGGCGAGCACATAAACAATTCGCCAACAGCCTCGACCCTAAAGCTCTGCATGGACATGGAGACGACGCTAAATGAGGCACGTCATCGGCAAATGGAGCGTGGTCAACACAGTGTCAGTCAAGGACAGCGCAAGGCCACAAGTCATTCATGTGGCCAGCTATCGATATTGATGGCAACGGGTCCAGCCTCGGCGCCTGTCCTGATTGAGAATCCATTTCGTTTTGCCGCGACAGCGGCAACTGTTGCTCAACAGTGTGGCAACAGCACATTTGTTAGCTGCTTTGCACCCATTGCCGAACATGTGCCGCCCACACCAACAGCCACGCCCACACCCACACCGACAGACACACACATAATGATGCCGATTGAGGCACAGTTGGTGTATAATATACCAACAGTGTTGATAACAGCAACAGCCTCAGTGACAAGCAATGCGAAAGCGAATACAGCAATTACAGCAATTACAGAAACAATACCAGACACAACAGTAACAAGAACAACAACAACAACAACAACAGCAGCAGCAACAACAACAGCAGCAACAGCTTTGTCGTATACTACAGCAACAATGTCTTCTAATCAACCTTGTACTAACCAATTCAATCCAATTGATCCTTCCTCAATTGACGCACCACAACACAAAACCAACAACAAAAACATCATCCACACAACAACAAACACAAACACCAATACGTATACGTACACAACAACAACAACAACAACAACAAACACTACCAATACCAATACTATCACTACTACAATGAACATCACAACGCCCCCGTCTTGTTGTACAAATACAATCGCCACAGATAGCAACGTTTCGGTCTCGGTATCGGCATCGGTATCAGTATCATCGGCCAATTCGTCAACATCGTCGCGTCGCCAAAGACACAGTATTGCCGGCCAGATGTCCTATATGAAAATGTTGGGTTTCGGTGGTTTTAGCAAAAAGATGGCAACCAGCGCGAATAGCCTTTTCAGTACGGCAGTTATAAGCGGCAGTTCATCGGCCCCAAATCTACGCGATATGATACCGGTATCATCATCCGGTAAGTACACACAATCCACCACCTACACTTCACTCACACACACACACACACATTCAATTCCCTTCACACCATCCACAAAGGTCCAATATCATCCTATTTATATGTATATACAGTTAGTCAAGTAAAGACTGTTTTCTCAATTTATTCGATAACCTTACAGTCTAGATCAGATAGGAGTACCAAATTTCCAACTTATAATTACAGGGTAGACAAACGTTAAGTTTATCTACCCTCTAAGGTTGTCGGCAAGTTGAGAAAACGTGCCTTAAACTATAAAGCCATCGGCCAGATTTGTTTTATACTAATTAAATTAAAACTCGCATATTTGTTCTGTATTTTTCAAAAAAATCGCATTGTTTCATAATTATCCAAAAACAAAAACAAAAATAATTTCCATTTAAAATGCAATTATTTTTTATAAAATATTAATGTAAAAAAATCTATGAACTGTTTGTTATTTTTGCAAATCAAATAACTATCTGAATTGTTCCTTTTGTCAAAAACCTGACTTGACTAACTGTATATAGTTACGTATATATTTACATCACCAGAAAATTGGAAACGAAATCAAAGACTCGAGGCTCCTAACTTTGATATATTCTACCTATAAAACAATTTATATAAAGATTTTTAGGTCTTTTAGAAACTTGTTTCTTCTAAATTGAAGTTTTAACAATATCTGACAAACCAACTACTTATGGGAACAGAAAACAGACTTTTTATATAAGATCAGAAACAGATCCATTTAAAAAATATTAGGCTCGAAATGATCAACTCAAAAAAATAATGAAACTCAGCATTAAGTTTTGTATTATTAATGTTATCGACAGTTTAATTGCTTACCATGGAAATTCAGTGAATTTTTGGACAATAATTGAGTTGTTTGTTTTAAATAAAATATATATTTATATTATTATTTATTTGCAGTGTTCAAGCTATTCGTGTGAACTGTAGGTGAACAGATAGATAAGTAAAAAGACTTTGTTATTGTTAAAGAGTATAGAAAATAAATAATATACTAAAAAAGAACAATGTTCTAATACTTTCTGTAAACAATTTAACTAATTAAATTAAAAAAAATCTTGATTTTATTTTGGCAAATTATAAAAGACGAAATTCTAAGCAGTTAATAGCAGTATTATGTCTTGTAGAGATAGACAAAGAACCTATTTACGTATATAACTCTTCTCCAGTTCGGAAATGTTGAACTTTCGTATTGTAGATGATTTCTGTAGAATCTGTAGAATAAATAAATTAATTAACATCGAGAAACTGATGAAAATGTCGAGTGGTATTTCTCAATTACAAACACACCCTCATACACAAACGCACACTTGACTAAATAGTTATTAATAATATACATTATATGAATCGACGATTAAATCGATTGTAGATCCTTTTTGTATATAACTCAGAATCCAACGTTTCCACTACCATTTCCATTTCCCAAATCCTCTTCTCCCCCTCCGCCCACGTGAAATACCAAAAAAAGATATGTGTTTTCATTATGTTTGTTGTGCTGTGTTGTGTGTTTGTTGTAAGCAATGTTAATTGGAATACATATTTAGGATTTGGTGATGTGCCGCCGATACGACCACTGGAGACTCTGCACAATGCGCTGTCGCTGCGCAAGCTGGACAGCTTTCTGCAGGACATGATCCTTGCGCAGATCTTTAAGACGCCGACGGGCTCACCGCCACGCCACGTCCATGATGTAGTACCTGGCGCCACAAAGTCATCACTGGTTGCCGCTGGCACAACCTTATGCTCAACGGACACCATCGGTGTCGTCTCCTCCATTATGGTCCGACCGGACCAATCCGCAGTGCGACGAGATCTTCAAACTGGCGGCGGCGGCGGCAGTGAGATGAATTCTTCTACAACGGGTACCTGTTTGTCCGATCAGCCAGTTAGCGAGGATATCGAGGAGTCCAACGATGAGGAAATGAACAAACTTCTCGCATCGAAGAAAGAGCGTAAGTTCCAAAATCGTAAGTCAGTCATCGGTTGGAGCACGTGAATGTAACCGTAACTAAGAATCTGTGCCACTGTTCATCTCTGCATCGCAACGCAACTCACCTCATCTTAATTTGATTGATCCTTCATCTGTGCTGTTTATCAATTCAATTTTCAACTTGTATTGCTCAAAATTATCAAATGTTCATTTAAGTAGTATTTAAAACATTTATTCATTTGTTGTACCTCTCTAAAGATTCATCTACAATTCATTTAAATTCTTTCAGCAAATTTCAGTGTATTTTATTTAAAAAAATTTATTTTCTTTTCTTTGATTTTCAGTGGATTAAACCATCACATGATTGATATATTTGTAGAGTGTTTTTTTTTATAATATTATATCTCGCTGTATATATCTTATATCTTGATTCTATTTTTCAAGTCAAATTGTATTTTTCATTAATGAGTAAAGTTTATGATTTTGTAAGTTCATGCGATCCAAAGAATTGTATAAAGTTACGAGTTTTGTTTAAGATGCGTATGAGAATAAAGATTTACACACACTCGAGATTCTCTCTCTCTCTCTTAAGCTCTCTTTCTCTACATTTATTCTCCTGCACGTCTCTCTCTTTGCTATAACGTACAATGTTTTCTTTTTAACGCACGCATCGCTATTTCTCTGGCTCTCTCTCTCTCTCTTTCTTGCTCTCTGTTCGTATCTCGTTCGGTTTTTAAATCGTTTGCCTTGCCTTACAAGAAGCTTCAGCTTGCTAATCCCTGCGCTGAGCTTCTCACACTCTCTCTCTTTCTCTCACTCTCCTCTTGTCCTTTCCCTTGCACTAATTCCTCACAATCTGTCTGATGTGAACTATAAACTAACAATCTGAACAATTGAAACATCACCAAAACGAATGAACAAACAAGTTTGGCAAGATCAGCAGGACGAGAACAAGGATATGGAGAGTGCGAATCAAGAATTGCAACAACCGCTGCACAGGTGAGATCATCCTTTCTCCATCTCTTCTACTCTCCGTTTCTCTCTGAATTCTCAAACTTACTTCTTCTTACAGTTTGTCGACTACTGTGGACATTGTACTAATCAATGAATCGGATCAAAATGATCCTCGCTCCTTTATGCCCATGAATCAGGATACACTGCAAACAACTAGCTCTCGTCCTCTGGGAGGCAACATTCTGCTCAGTGTCTGCGATGAACTGGAACCGAGCAGCGCCTGCCTAACACCAGTCAGTGGCATGGACCTTGATCTTGATCTGAGCATGGTTGCCAACAAGGGTTCCATGACGCTCTCCGTGGATGTAAGTAAAGATTATAGCGGGATCAACAGAACTAAAGTAAATGTTTTCTTTAATTTCCTCTTTATAGGGATTCGATGATGATGAGGAGGCCACGTTGTCGGCAGCGACGACACCATCGCTGCCACCGGATCACTTGGATCCGAAGTTGGAGATGTGCTACTGCTGTCCCTCGCATGCCGAACAACCACCCGAGGTGGCCAGCGATGATCCCAAGTATTGTTTCGCGTTGCCTGTGCAAATAACTCAAGCATCGCCGGAGCACTCACGTCCGAGTGTCCGACGTACCCATGATCCAATCTCGCCACGCATGCAGAAGCAAATCAGTTTGTTTGAATGCGGCCCGGAGGCGAATGTGTTGCATGCCTCGATCAATTTGCCGGCGGCGGCACAACAGTTGCGTCAGGATGCGAGACTTCGCAAATTCGAGAATCTGACACAATCAACGTCCAACTCAAATTTTCCATTTGAGAGCAACACGCTGAAGCGTGTGCCACTTGTGAGCACCAAGGATGACTATGCGAATGTTTCGCATACGCAGAGTTGCATTAATTTGAAGAGCAGCGGAGCTGCATCTGGTTCCGGTTCCGGTGCTCTCAACTATGGTTCGCCGCAGCATATGCGGGAAATGGAACGTGAACGGGAGCGACAACAGTCAAGTGCTGCACCCACTTACCAATTTGCCCAAGTTACCAATTACAATCGAATGCCCAATGCATTGTCCGTCTGTTGTTCAATGGATACGGATCCTGCTGCTGGCAGCAGCAGCACAACGACAGCAGCAGCAGCAGCGGGAGAGGGAGAAACTACAGTGACAACAACGAATGCACCACATCCAGGTGCACTGATTGTCAAGGAACGCTTTATAGAGCCACCAAAGCGTGGCATTGTCCGTGGCTATCACGGCAAGACGCAATCAATGGATGCCGATTTTCTATTCAATGAGTTTCTATTGCTGCCGGCAATGGCACCAACCTTAGACGATGATCTCAATGTGGATATTGAAGAGGCAATGGAACGATCCCCAGATCTCGACTTTTCAATGCCCAAATAAATCAATTCTCTGGCTTTAACTTACATATATACCTACATACGTACTATATTTATATATATATATAAATATATATACTATTATTATAATGGAAATCTATATATATAGCTCTTGAATTGTCGTTGTTGTCGCATATGCATTGTTGTTTTGCCTCGAAACTGAATAAAGATCTATTTTTCTGTCCTTAATGTCAGTGTCTGATTGTGAGTTATAACAATATATATAAAGTCTTATTGATAGCGTTCTTACTCGTATGTGATTGTGATTGCGATTGCTCAATGATGAGGATGATCGTGATGTTGATAATAATGAAGCCAAGTGAAAGTGAGACAACAAGCGATGTGAATGACCGCTACACCTCAGCCCAGACCTAATTGGCTGAGGCTGAGACTGAGGCTGAGGGAGTGGGAGACAAAGTCGAGAATTGTGAGACGCAGCCGGTTTTTGAGATTCGTCGCCAACGTTTTCACTTGTCGTATGGTATGAGAGACTATATATGTAGCATGCATTAACCTCGATCCACATTCGATTGCAAATTTCAATTCGTGTTTAGCATTTGCATTCGTGTACATATTGGTATTCGTATTCGTTTAGTATTCTAAATTGCGTATTCAAGGCATGCCGGGTCAGTCAACATCACCCACTCTGATGAATGTGGCCCTCACTCACATGTATCAATGTGAATACAACTACGAATAAGAATGCGAATGTTGTGAATGCGAATGTAAATGGGAGTACGAGTAATGCAATGAACTGCAACGCGCTGATCGAGCGGCAAAGATAACTTACTATAGTACTCGTACTTACCACAACTGCAACTACAGTCTTAACTTCTTTGTGACAGCCTCCAAACGTGCTTGTTCTTAAGCCTGGTATGCAGCTCAACATAATCAAAGACAAATATTAATTTATTTGCAACTAGTTAATTTTGATTTGTTTTTTTTCAACACACAATAAAAAGTTCTATTGCATAGCTGCATTGAAAACAATCACTTAAAGATAAAGTTCTTTATATATATCTTGATACAAACAAACTAACAGTTAAATAGTCTCGTTTTTGACTAGAAATAATAACTTATATTTGTCATATCTAATCTCTTTCGACAAACATAAAAAGTGCTCTTTTCTTTTTAATACGCATATGAACCTTTTATTTTATACAAGTTTTTGATATTCTTGGATTAAAAAATTTAGATTATTATTTAATATTTAAGCTTCCAAATTTCTTTATTTTATATATAAATCGGTTTCTTAAATTATTCTTCTTCATTCCTTACTAGAAGCTCACATAATCTATTTAAAACTTAGTCCAACTTACAAATATCTTAAATTATATTATCATATGTATTTTCCATAAATTTCATTCCTTTTTTTTGGAAAAATCTTCAATGATCTCATCTTATTTGTCTTACATACTAGAGATTATCAGTAAGTTTATCATATCTGAATTATGATTTCTGATTTCAGTTTTTAAGTTAAATTTACTTCCTAAGATGACTAACATTTAACTTTAACTACAGAAAAAATATGTTATCAAATAGTATTTAGCAGCTTTTATAAAATGTATTGAGCGCAATGTTCTAGACGTGCTTTATAGTGACGATACACTGTGCAGTATGTGCAACATTTAGCGTAGTATACGTTGGACACTGTGCAAGTTCGTTGCCTAAGTCTTTTGTATTGCTCGATGCTGCAGAACGCATTTAAACTGCTCTTGCTCTCGTTTGTTTTTTGTTTTTGTTGTGTCTGCAGTTGTTTACTTTAGTGTTGGTTGTTGTTGTTGTTGTTGTTTTCATTTGCATCAGCAATTTTCATTTTTGGTGCGCACCTTTAACAACTGTAATTAGCATTTTTTCCAAAGTTGCCCGCATATGGAAAAAGTTTCCACTCAATTTATTTTTTTGCGCTTAATTTTGCGCGCCAAGTGAAAAAAAAAGAAAGAGACGCAGTTCAGCTGTAACAAGAGTAGAAGTGTGCCCATCACACACACACACACACACACACACTGAAATGTGTGCATATATTTAGCTTTATTTAGACTTATATAGATATGCATTAGCTGTGCGCTGTTTGGCATTTGGTTGGTTGGGTGCGGGTGTTTGTTGTGCCCAAAAAGTTTCGCCGTGGGGAAAGTTCTAGCTTTAAGCTATTTGACTTTGCCAATTTATGCTAATGCGCGAGCAGCATATCACCAACAACAACAACAACACAAAAACATACAAACCATAATGTGGTAATATATAGATTTCGTTTATAAAAGAGAGCTGAATATTTGCCTATTTAATCAGTTAATAATAGAAATGCCTGAATCTCAATTAGCAGCTGAAATCTGCACGAAATGAAAAGAGACGCTTTCAAGATGATCATGTATTCAATCTGTAGAAAATAATGTTATATAAATAATAGAATTTTGTAATAAGATTCATTTACGACTCTGAAGATTCTGTAGAAAATAATATTATAATGATAATATAATTTTGTAATAATATTCTTTTACGACTTATTTAACATATAATTTATTATAGTGCAAAATCGAAAATCTATTTTGTTTGTTTCTTCAAAACTAATTTTTAATCTTATCTAACTCAATTGGATCTTCTTTTGATCCTACAACTCTATAGTGCTGCATTTATCCAAATAGTTTTACCTATTAAAAAAATCAAAGGTTTTTTAATTGTTTATGTTAACTGCATTTAATATGCTATATATTTTTAAAATAAAAGCAAGAGATACTGTTGGAAAGAGTCTTGAGAAATTCTTCATATATTCTAGATTATTAAAAAGATTAAAATAAATTCGTAATAATCTAATTTGCATTATATGTAAGTTTGGGTCAGTCTAAAAAATAATGAGCTCTATACATTTATTATATTTATTTAGTAAATATAGTAAATAATTGGTATTAAAATTAATTTTATTTAATGGTCAGTTTCTGAAATAACTTAATTTCTATATTTGCTTACAGAAATCCGACTAATTTGGGCTTAAGAGGAGGTTTATTTTGTAACCTTAATACGAGATGTTAGACTATTCCAGACTGAACTACTTGCAAAATTCTTCTCTTTCCTAAAATATTTGTTATCTCAGCTATGTTGGAAACTTATATATATATATAGTTGTAACTTAAAATGCAGTCAGTTGTCGATTGTTGTAGACATACCACACATAATCATTGGACAAGCATGGCGACTTCATCTGTGACTTTAGCAAATTCCATTTGCATAATAGAAAAGCATAGAAAATCTGTTAACATCTGTTGTGTGTGTGTGTGTGTGTGTGAGAGTTTTTGGCATGTTTATGGCAGAAATTACAACAAAAGTCGAAAATTGAAATTGAGTTTGAGCTGGAATTGGAAATTGGTCAGTTTGCTGCTGATTTTGACCAGTTGCCAGCTTCACTTTCTTTTTCACTCGAAAATTTGACTGTAAATCGATGAGTGCTGATAGCCATAGTTGTTGTTGTTGTTGTTGCTGTTGTTGTGGTGCTGTTAGGGGAACCATGCATATTTAATAGATTCCGTTGTTGTTGTCGTTGCTGTTGCTGTTGGTGTTGGTTACACCCGCGCTGGGGAAAGCAACTCAAGTGGGCAGCCCATTTAGCTTGATGATGATGACATCTAAAGAGACAGCGAGTTTGAGTCAGATGAAGCGATCGAGAGAGAGATAGAGAGAGAGGAAGAAAGAGAGCGATAGAGCTGCCCGTATCCTGTTTTCCAATTTTTCGAAACAAGCTCATTATGTGGTCTCTCATAATTACTTCGGTCAAACAATTGGCAAGCTAAGTCTAAGTTCATTAATCATTTGATTTGCCAACTGGCCAGGCAGGTTTCACATCATCTGCTGCGACTGCTGAGGCTGAATCTGCTAAGGCTGCTGTGTGCTTGTCTTTGTCAATTGCACGCTAATTACGCACGAGCAGGCGCTATGCGGACATGGCAAATTGCCAATACGCCCCGTGCGCAGCGTCAACAAGTTAGAAATGCTGAGTAGCTGTCGGTTTCTCTCTCCACTTTATATCTTTCTACCAGCTCGCTCTCTTTGCCATACACATGCTAAACAGTTTGTCTACCTGTGTGTGTGTTTATGAAAGAATCCAATGAAGAGTGAAAGCAGTCAAAGTTGTAGCCGGTAAAAAGTGTAAGTTGTTGCCGGTGTGCTTCGGCGAAAGATCATTGGCATATTTACATGCATTGCCACCTCTTTGTCTCTGTCAGCGTGTGCGTGTGTGCGTGTGTGTGTGTGTGTGAGTCTTTTGTGCCTCACTCTGGTTTCTGGCATTTTTGAGGCTTGGCTTTATCGAATTTGCCAGGCGATTAATCAACATCAACTGAACTTGAGCCAGAGGTTTTTTGCCACATGCCACTTGCCACTTGGCATTTACTTAGCCAGATTGGCTCTATGCAGGTAAATGATATCATATCTGCTTATAATCATATCAACTGCTTAACCAAATTCTTTTTATTGCTGCCAGCAATATTGTTAGCTAACTTTTTCGTTGTGCCGTTAAGTTTGGGCATCTCTTTTGTTACATTGTTTTAAAGTTGCAACATTATAACTGCTGAAATACGGTAAATTTCAGTCAATAAGAATGATATAACTACGAATCTATGAGTTAGATAAACCACAAATAATAAAATATGCAAATAGTATATGATTTATATAAACTAATCAGAAAATAGGGACTAACTAATTATATGAAAAATATGAGCTGATTTACCTGAATTCTCAAGAATTAGAAATCTTCTGAAGAAGTTTAGATTAAGCAACTGTTGCAATTATAGAATAGAAATAATAAATATAGTTTATAGGTACAATACAAGCGATAGTTGGAGGTAAATGAAAAGAGATAAATATAGATATAGGTGAAAGAACAGACAGATAATATCTACAGATATCTACAGATATGATCGCTACATTATATCATAATCATACAGTGTCCAATGGGTTGATAATTGATTTGATGACACCAATAAGCCAACAACAACAATTAATTTCGTTGTTTTCCATTCACAATCCCTAAACAAATTGAGGTAATAATTATTGCAGCATACTTGGCACATAATTATTGTAAATATAAGGTATTGGGGGAATTGCTTAACTCGTTAAAATATGCATTAATATGTGCGATTGTTAATTGGTTGTTGGCTATCGTGTAACTTGCAGCCGCTTTGCAACTTGTTGCAACTGCTACAACAAATACTACAACAGTAAATGTGCAATTGAAATTCATCGATTTGATTATTTATTCTGCTTATCATGCTGTGTGAGTTTGTCTATCTGTCATTTGCAATGCTCTCATACGGGGAAACAAACAAACAAACAAACCGAAAAACAAAACAATTTATGAGCGCCAAACGAAAGACTTAAGACACAAACTTGTCGCTTGCAATCGCTGCAACAGCAGCTTACATAAATAACCAAAGCCTGTACGGTTAGGATAAGAAGGCAACCAACAACAACAACAACAACAACAGCAACAGCAACAACAACAAGAAATGGAAACCAGTCAACGTTGCTTGCCACTTGTTGCCTGGTTGCAAGGAGGAGGGTTTTTTTTTTGGATTTTTTTGGTATCCGGACACTTGTTGTGCACTTGCGTAAATCTCGTTGACCACTTTCAATGCAGCTTGTCCAGCATTCTTGTCAGCTTCGCTTGTTGCAAAATCCAAAGCATTTTGATGTATTCAATTTTTAGCTGCAACTCGACGCGACGCGACGCGTGCCACATTGTTGCAAGAGTCGGACAATGAAAGGCTTTCACATAAATAGTACAACACACACTAATGAAGTTGAACGCTCTACTTAAGGTGCCGCTGACTGCACTTACTTATTTAATTACTCAATTTTCGTTTGGGTTCGCTTCATTCAAATGGCCTATAATATTTTTCTTTTAGTTTACGTTTTTGTTTTTGTTTTTGTTTTTGTTTTGTTTTGGTTTAACTGCTTTTATGAGGCTTGAAAATTTCGTTTATCGTTTGCGCAGTTGCAACAGTTACGATCATAATACTATACCAAATGGTAATTTCCACTCCCCTCCCCTGTTTTTGATCTATTAAATGGGTATAACGAACTCTGACCGCACTATGATTATATAATTGACCAACAAAATGTATACACGTCACATTTTCACAAGCGAAACAACAAGAACACTCGTCAAATTCCAAAACACCACAACAACAATTTCAATTAACATAAAGACAAACATTAAAATCACAATAACAACAAGCAAAATGCGATTTAACCTGAAATTAAACGGGTTTCAGTTTCGCACAAAAATACTTTCAATTTACCAGACGAGAAGCGAGACCCAAAAAAAAATCAAACATTTGCTTGAATATGAATATGAAAATTATATATTATTTACCTTAAATATTATCGATAACACACCCATAAAATAAGTGAAAATTTAGCAAAGGTTGTTCAAGATTTCCCTAAAACCATTTTGTCCATAACAGCCAGCTTTTGACAGCTTATAATCATTACTACAGACATGCTTTAAATTAAAATTCAAATAAAAACGTTAAAAAACATTCTTAAATGATTTCTTACTCTCAAAACTCAACTTAAATTTTAAAGTGAGCTCATTTTAAATGTAGAAAATATATATAGTTTTGTTTTTTTTTTTTTTTAATATTCTGCAACCTTAGCAATAATATTCATTTGCAGTTTCAAGCTCGTTAAAATGACGCATTTCATCATTTTACACAGAGAAATTTTTGAAAAACAATTTTAATTGCTTCGGACACTCCCTTCAATTGTTGGTTGCATACAACTTTATGATGTTTTTAAGTCAATTGTTGTCTACTTGTTGACCGATAAATTCAAAATATCAACAACAAAGTGTATGAATGTATGAAAAGTGCATTCGAAAAAGTCGAAAAACTTGAATTTTGTGCAAATTTGTTGATTCGAACAGCTCGCAGAGCAAACAGTCAAAGTTATGTTCAAAATTCAAAAATCAAATATTTATTATGCCATTATTGATACAGATATGAGGCACATGTATGTTTGTGTATGTATGGGACATACAGAGATAAATTTATCAGGTGTTTGGTTAAAGCGCTTGGAAAAGTGGAAGAAAACTCACTTGAGCTTTCAATTGGTTTCACATTTCGTCTTAAGAATGTCTGCTGACGTCACAGCAACTGCTGAATGGAGATGATGATAGTGTTGATGATGAAGAAGAAGCTGCGAGGCTAAAAAGTTCAATTCGAAAGCAGCCGTCATTGTTGTTGTTGCTGTTGCTGTTGCTGTTGCTGTTGTTGTTGTTGTTGCCGTGCGCATGCGCTGCACGCTCATTACCGTTTGTTGTCGGCACTTCTTTAAACGCAGATTTACGCGAACAGGTTGTAAAGTTAACGTCAGCAGCAGCAGCAATAAGCAACAGCAACAGCAATAAGCAACAGCAACAACAATGCGACGACATACCAAAGCCCAAATAAAGCTCAAAGCGCAGCTTTAGTGTTGCCAGCATATATCTTGACTTTAAATAGCTATACCAAATACTAAAAAGTTACTAGAAATAACTAAAAACGTTACCAATATTAATTAAAGTTTTCTATGAACTAAACTTTAAATAAGAAAATTCCGAATTTTGGTTCATAATTAAAATACAATAAGCACATTTCGTAGGCAAGAACTTTATAAGAAATTTTAATATTCATACACTTTATAACACTTTAATAAAAAATAGCTTTTACTATAAGCAGTCACTAATTTCTAGATTTAATATTTTATATTTTCTATAATTTTTTCTATAATAAATTATAACAAAAACTTCATCTTCACTGCCATAAATATCTACAAGGAGTATTTTGACTTTAACTAAAATATATTTGTGTTATTAAATCAGTCTGAAAAGTAGTCGAATCATTTTTAAAAAATGGCCAGATTTCTGGCTAATAAAATGTCATTGAATTTTATAGCTTTTGCAATCAAAAAAATTGCTTAAACTTTAATGACTTAACTATTAATGTAAGAAAGTTTTTGTTTGATAGGTAGAAATATTTAAGATATTATTTAAATATGTACAAAAATAAATCAAATAAAACTTAGAAAAAAAAATGCATTAAGCTACAGTGGAGCAAGCTTGACAGTAGGAGACCCTGTACTTTTTGAGTGCAAAGCGATCACTACAGATTGTTTCAGTTTCAAAAAATTTCCATAAATGGCGCCACTACGAAGATATCAGTTGATTTTGCCCGTAACATTGTGAGTTGAGATCTAGGAACTCAAAAAGGGACAGACGGACTGACAGACAGACAGACGGACATGGCTAAATCGACTCGGCTGTTGATGCTGATCAAGAATATATATACTTTATGGGGTCTGCCACGCCTCCTTCTGCCTGTTACGCACATTTTTTTGCACAAACGTAATAGACCCATTTGTACTTGTTTAAAGTGCAGAGTCTAAATATAATGTCTAGTTTGTTAGTATCATTAGAGTTTCAAAAGTGTTAACTTGCTTGTAGCTCCAGGCAGAAACAATTAAAAATAAAATCTAGCTATTTAATAGCTAAAATGACAACACTGCGCAGCTTTAGCAGCGACATCGACAAACCGAAAATAAAGTTAGTTACGTTCGCGCAGTCGCAGTCGCCGTCTCAGCTCAGTCAGCGACGAACGCGCCAAGCGATCGCAACGCAAAACGCAAAGTGAATATCAAACAACAACAATAACAACAATAGCAACAACAACAGCAAGAAGAAAAAGCGAGTTAAAAAGGAAGAGCGAATTGAAGTGAAGAAGCAAAAGTGAACAAGTGCCGTGCGCTTTTTTTGGACAGTCAGTGCAACTCAAACTGTGCGGTTTAACGGTCTCTTTCCCTCCTCTCACTCACTCTCTCTATCTCTCTCTGTCTTTTATTTTTGGTTGTTGATAATTTTGATTTGATTTTTTGTTTTGTTTGTTTGAATGTTTGCGTTTCATTGATCGAACGCAGCATCTCTAAATATCTGACTGTGTGTGAGATTATTTGTGTATTTTTTTTGTTGTTATTTATTTTGGTTGCTGTGCGTGTGTGTGTGTGTGTGAGTGTGTTAAAGTGAAATGGAATTTGTTGAATTTTAATTGCACGCAGCAGCTTCAGAGCTGAAGATCAACAGAGAAACAGAAACAGACATTTCATTCAACTTGCTAATGAAAAGCTGCAACACCAGCAACACCAGCAACACCAGCAACAACAACAACAACTACTACAACAACCAGGAGAAAATTGCTGATATATAAGAAAAAGCAATAACAATAACAACAAACAATCACCGCCGGCAAAAATATTGTCCAAACAAAAGAAACATCAGCCTCTTCAATTAACGTAAGTTGAGAAAAAATGCAATTGAATAAATACGATATACAAAATATAAACATAAGCAGCTCCCCCCTCTCCCTTCCTCCCTTCAATGGCTGTTAAAGTTAAATGCTGTCGAAACACCGGAGATTAAGCGACACACTTAAAACAAGTGAAAATAAACTCATTTCAAGATTTCTAGCATTCTTAATGCTAAACGACATACTTAAAAGTAGTGCAGATAAACTCATTTGAAGATAACTTAACATTAGTTATAATTGACGATAAAGTTGAAGTCGACAATTCAATTTTATGTTGGGAGCCAAGTAAAAGTTTTCCAAATAGACTCAGAATATTCAAAAGAGCTCGTTGCTTTAAACATTAAATACAGTATTCATAGGATTTATTGATTCAACTAAATATTTTTTGTCAAGTTTATTTATAACAAAGCTTTAAGTAAAGGAAAACAATGAAAATCAAGACAAACTTCTCATATAAACTTCTTTATAAAAAGAATCCAGTTGTAGCCTGATCAATTTAGATAAAAGGAAACAACTAAAGAATAGAAATATATTTTAAAATTAAATATATTTTTAGAAGAAATCAAGCTAAGCTGGTAACACATTGTACTTACTTACATAATACGTAATAAATATTTAAAAAAATATTTTAAGTACAAACAAATTTTCCTCACTTACTTACTGTATATCTCTTGAATTTGTTGGAGAACTTCAAAAAACAAACATCTTAAATGTTGTGAACAACAAGCAAACCAACAAATATTCTTCAAGGAAAACGTGATTTCAAACTTTAAGCTCGCTCATCTCAAAAGTAGTTTTTAGCTTTTATGATTAGGTATATCACTTACTCTCAGACTGAGTCTGTGAATATCAATTGGGTTAAGATCGTAATGTTTGTGACTAAACAAAAAAAAAAGGGAAGGGTAAACAAAATACGAGTTATCTTATGCTTCTTTTATCGATACTAATGTCTGTTTTGTATGAGCATTAGTGTCAATGATCAATGATCATCGATCATTTAGTTGTACTAGTATCGAGTTCGAGTTCGAGTTAGTGTTTAAGTTTAAAGTTTGTCTGCCACTTGTCTGCCACTCATTGCAATGTTTTACAGTCTTTCCGAGTCTGGGTCTAAGTCTAAGTCTGGGGCTGGGCACTCACACAAAATTTAGGCCAAAACGAAACAGAAAACAGAAAACTTCCAAGCTGGCCACAAACAAGCGAATAAAACTCGAAAAAAAAGAAAGATAAAAAAAAAATCATAAACAAAAAAATACCAGTGCAGTTTCTTTTAAAAGTCATGTCAATTTTTGTTTGGCCATAAAGCAAAACAATTATTAGAGTAGTACATTATAGTACAACAACAACAACAACAACAACAACAACAGCAGCAACAACAGCAGCAACAATTTGAGCACATGCCACATAAAGTCAGTTGTTTAAAGTCGTATTTATACGAGTGTACAAGCATGGAGCTAGAAAATGGAAAGTACTCATATTTATGCACAATTGCCATAATAATATATTTCAGTCAACTCTTTTTGATCTAAATAACATTGTGTTTTACTTAGATAATAAACCTTTTAACTCTATAGATTTTAGTTTATCGGTAGAACGATACTGATAAGCAAAATATTTTAAAATTATTATTGTGGAACACGTTCTACAATTCATTTGTATATCCGGCAAATGTTTTGGGTATGAGTTTTATATTAGCTAACATTTCGATTACTCCATTTCTGTCAGTTTTAAGTTTATTTCTGCTAATCCTTCAACTCGAGAATTGTCAAAGTAATCAAGTCTTGTTCGTCGAAGGCTTGAGATGTAATAATCATAATTTATATTCAATTAAATAAATAAAAGTAAATAGTACAGCTTTAGCAAGCCAAGTACTAATAATACATTGAAACAGGCTGATATTTTCTAAAATATTAATTGTATTATTCAACGTTTTTGTCATGGTTTATTTGAAAATTATTTATAATAAATAATTATTATTATATATCACATTATGATGAGATTTCCTTCAAATTGCCGCCCTTTGAATCAATTCAATATAGAAACGGTAATAAGATTTATTATAAACATTTCTGATTGTCAATTGTTGACTTCCGTTTGTTGTTGTTTTTGTCCATGTTGCCCTTGTTATTTTCGTTATTTATTTCATAAATTGCAAATGCAATAAAACACCAAAAGAAGAAAAATTAAGTGAATAACTTTAGAGTTTTCCCCAATTACCCAGAAATTGCATAAGTGCACATGTTAAAGTATCCAAAATCCAAAAGTTGCTTCGACTCGCACTTATTATTGTAATAATTTCATTTCATATTTATTAGGTCTGTGTTAATGGACAGGAAATGCTGCATAAATTGCATGCAGCGAAAGTTTTTCCTTAAAGTGCGCCGTAATAAATAAAAATTGCGAAGAAGGAAAACTAGAAATAGACGCAAAGTAAAAAAATACAAAAATACAAAAAAATAACGACACACGCGGAAAGAGACGTTGAACTGCCCACTGGGCAATTGAAAGTGAAAGAGGCGGGAGTGGCGTAGTGGCGGAGGCGTGGCACGCAGCACTGACAAGTGCAGGCCATTTTAATGATATGCAGCCAGGAGGCAACACTAACTAACACTAAATTGGCCACAAGGTTTTCAAGTGCCTCGAATTGGCCAGACCACTTGCAGTTGTTGTTACCATAAAATTGTGTGGAGTGTGCCTCATTGGTTACCAGTTTTTTTTCTTAGTGCGTTGCACTCGACTCGAATCGAGTCAATTTTCATTTTCATCTCGCCACAAATGCGTGTGGCAGCTGCAACCAGCTCCATTTTTTATGGCAATTAAATTGTATTAAGTCATTTGAAATGTTAATTTCATTCAACCAAACGACGACCTTGCCCCGCCTATACCATAATTGTAATTGTTCACAGATCTAAATAAAACACACTCACAAATTAGATGGCAAATACGAATACATCTACTGAGTAACAATGTAAGTATGAATGCGAATGTGAATGTCAGTGTGAATGCGAATGCGAATGCGTGCAATGATTGTTGTTTAACCAGATTAGGTAGCTTGATATAAATACGAAATACAAAGACGAATTCAAATACAAAAACCAATTACATATGTTGCTTGGTTTCGAATACAGTTTGAGCGGCATTGCTGCCAATGTGAATAAACTGTAATTGTAACCAATTGCATAACTCTCTTCAAACCAAAGTCAGTGTAATAAACATCTGTCAATTATTTTAATCAACTCATATTTATGTTTTCATTAAAGCTTAATAGATTATCTAAGCATAAGACAGGCTGTTAACCTTTTTGCTACACATAATATTTTTATTAATCAATCAATTTTACTACATTTTTTATTGAGATTTAAATAAAAATAAAATTTGCTATATTTAAATTCTTTTGTTTTACATTTGAAGCATATTTAACGACATTCAAATTTAGAATAATACATTGTTTTGATCAACTATCGCAATCATTTTCTGATTCCCATACAGTTCTGTATATCATTATCTCAGATATTCTGATCACTGTCCAACATTTCTGAGCCCTAATCAATAACAGTGAGAACAACAATAATTAAAGCACCAACAAGCTGTAACATTTAAAATTATTTCAGCGGACTGGTTAACGAGTTGATATATAAGTCTGTCTCGAATTATAAACTGCCATAAATTTAGGCACAAAAACGTTGAGAGTGTCTTATGAATTGTGGCTTTTAATCGCAGTAACAACAACAACGACATCCACAACTAAACAATTGTCATTGGCTTTGCCTTAACGATAACAAAATTCTCCAAACTAAACAAACTTAAAGCGAAAATCAAATGTGAGCAACAACTGTTAAAATGCTGACTAGATGTCGTTGCCATTGGCCAAAATTAACAGCCACGTACTAAATTCCTTAAGTAAACACAGCAACGACAACGACGACAACAAATTGAAAAAGAAAAACAAAAAAAAAGATATAAAAATCTGTGCCCAAAAAATAGACGCACGTTTTCAATTGAAGGCTGCTGGGGCAGCGTTAACCCATTGTTGCCGCAACATGGCAAATAGCAGCTAAAATAACTGAAAAGCTGTGACATAATTGACAACAACAACAACAGCAACATCAGCAAACAACAACAACTGCAGCAATTACAAGAGAAACAACAAGAAGACAATGCAAATTGTCAGCGACTGCATTTTGGGACTTAAATGTTTTGACATTTCAACTTGTGGCATGACAAACGCACGTGTGTGTTTTACCATATCTGTGTGTGTGTGTGTGTGTGTAAGTGTGTTAGCCCCTTGTCACCCCGTCAACTTCATCAGCAATTCATTTGTCTGCATAAAATGCCTGCATGAAATTAACATTCAAACGGAGCAACTTAACGGCGACCAGTTCAACTCTTCAGATTCCACAGACAGTTGGGGGTGCAGCAGCAGCAGCAGCAACAACAACAACAGCTGCAGCAACACCAGTAACAACAACAACAACAACAACATCATCACTGTTAGAATTTGTCATGTAAATGGTAAATCAAATAAAACATAACATTAAATTAATTGTTAGAGCAAAGCGAAACGAAAGACTTAGGCAACGAACTTGACAAACTCGATTGTCAATTGGAAGTTAATGTTCTGATTGGCAAACAGAGCGCATGCCAATTGGAGTGCAGTTAGTGGACAATTTGTGCTGTTCAGCTAACAGTTTTTGCCACGCCCAGTTGGCCGCCTACCTCCCCCACCAACCTTATGTATGTGTTGTTGCTGTTTCTGTTGCGGCTGTTGTTGTTGTTGATGATGCAACCAATGCAACGCAGTAAGTCAAGTGATCATCTATTGTTGCTGTTATTGCTGTTGTAGTGTCACATTTCACAGTTATCTGTATGTTATTATTGTTGTTGTTGGTAATGTGGATGCTACACGTGCTTTTGATATTTTAATTCAACTCGCTGTCTGTCACGGCAGGCGACGTTTTAATTACCCCAACATGGCTAAAGTGCGCTCTGCAACTGCCACAACTGCATAATATACAACCACACACACACACACAGACACACACACACACGCACACAAATATGTTGCTGCCACAATTATAATAGCAAGATTGTAAGTTGTGGGTGCACATGCAGGAAATCAACAGGCGGGAAGTCAGTCGTTCACTCGCTCACTCATTCAATCGTTCAGTCAGTCTGTCAGTTTGCCAGTCTGTCAGTCAGTCAGTGCCTGGGAATTTTCACAAGCCTATTGACAAATTCTATGCTGTAAACAATATGCGCTATGTGCTCTTGGTACAACTTCAACAGCTGCCACACATTATGCAACAAACTGAGGATCCAGTTTGCAAGTCAAACAAATTAACTCTTTTTAATATAAGTATAATTAGGCTTATATGCATATAGGAACTCTTCAAGTGTTTACCATAAGCAACAAAAGATGTTGAAACTTATATTCAAATTATTTTTATGATTTATTTTATTGAAAACTAGGAATATTACTACAAAATAAAAGAAACAACTTTAAGTTGTTACTATGTAAAGTACTCATATTTTTAATAAAAATTATAGCTGATTGAATATGGAGAAAGGTTTTCCAACTTTTTTCTTAAAATATAATGTTGAAGATGTCTAATACAGATACAAGTACAGTAAACCTAAGTGGCTCAAACAAAACAATACGATAATTTTTACACAAAAACTTACAGCTTGCATACGATTTGAGATAAAATGTATTTCTAATATTATGACATTATTTCTGTTTTGAGTAGTAATTATTTATATTATATTTTAATATTATATATATATTGTATACAATTATAGTCCTCCTTTGCTAAAATACTGTGTCAGTCAGAGAACAAAAGTTTCTCATATATGTATTCAAATATTGCAAGCTAAACTTTAGTTTAGTTTAATTGAACAATTGTTTTCATCTTTGTTTCCCATAGGATTGTCATTTATCAAAACTTACCCTCAACCAAATTCGATTTTCGACTTTCAGTTAAAGTTCAAAGTAAGCAAATATATTTAAGCTGTATAATTAGTTAATTAATCGCTTCGTGACAATCTAATCTGAAATGAGAGCTGACCCATTTAAATGACAGTTAATATGATTAGAGTCGTCAGGCCTAATGATCGGTAGTCGGATCTGGGCATCTGTCTAGACACCGTTGATGCAGTCTTGCACAATTTGGCAACCAAAGTTACAACAACAAAAACAACAACAACAATAACAACAACAAATCTGTGCATTTAATTGCCAAGTCTTAGCGTGCAGCTGGCCAAACAGATTGTGGATAGATTATGGCTAAAGTGAAGGGAGTGAAGAGTAGGCGAGTAAGAGGGGAAAGGGGGGAGGGAGGGAGGTAAGTTGATGACTGTTGCGTGGGCAGCCGTCTTCACAATTTGCGACACTTGCATTTGGCTCTGCCCATTGATTCAATGCATAATTTAAGCCAACACACGAGCTGTCAAAATTTGGGCAGCCAATTTACAATTTCAATTTTCATGCCCATGTTTGTACGAGTGTTTGTATGTGTGTGTGTGTGTGTGTGTGCGGGCGGTCGGTCGGGCATTGCAGGCTTTATGGGCGTGGCAGTTGCTAAATTCAAACACACTCACACACTTTTACAATTAAACATGCCACAATTAGGCAGTCGCATTGAGTTCGTTGCCTAAGTCTTTCGTTGCAAGTCGATCTAAAAATTATTCGAATCTTTCGAAAGTGTTTGCGGTTGTTGCCGTATCTTTTTGTAGTTGTTGTTGCAGTTGTTTTTTGGCTTGGTTCCGCTGCAAAAGGCAGGCCGATCGATATGAGGAAATCCTACGGCAGCACCCGTTCAACTTTAAAATAGTTTTGTAAATTAATTGCAGAAAATTACGCGCAGCAATTTTTTTTTACGTTTTTTAAAAAAAATGTTTATTTTTATTTTTGGTTGGCTTGTGATTTTTTGTTGTTTTTGGCGTCCGACGACAAGTGAAAGTGACGTCGGCGGAGCCACTTGGGTCCAGTTTTGCGGATGAAGCTGTTGAAGCTCTTGACTTTGTTGACTTTTCTTGTCGTTGTTGTTTGTTTGTTGCTGTTGTTGTTGCTGTTGTTGTTGTTGTGATTATTGTTGTTGCTGTGAAAAAGCCGGCGTAATTTTACTTTCAGGAAAAACTCATCGACAACAGCATTCAACATTGACGAGTGGTTTTAGAGCCCCTCTTCCCCCTTCCAACTTCCCCCTTCCAACTTCCCCCTTTGACAATTTTCATCTGTTGCTGCGGTTTCCGTTTGGTTATCTTTCTGCCCTTTCGTTGCTGCCGAAAAAAAAAGTGAAGCCAATAACTAGAAAACTTTTGTTAAACCTGTTGGCATTTTGTTGTTGTCGCTTACTATACAGAGATATTTTCATTTTAATACCCTGCCCAAGAAAGCTCTAGTGGCAGCTAAGAGATGATTTCGAGGAAAACTTTTAAAGCAGATTATGTTAGAAATTTCATTTCAAGAAAAAATTAAATACCATTTAAGATAATGATCGAAACTAAATATAATTAAAATAGAAAATTAAAAGATAATAACAACTATTTGACGAAGTTTATGGTAATTCAGATGAAAAAAATATTCTATTAATTCCTTAACTAGAACAGGACACATATTGCCTCTAATTGTTATTTTCGTACATTTTTTATTTAAAATTTAAAGAAATTTAGTAAGTGATTTATATATGCATTTAAGGTTACTTTTGTTTTAGCTACTGGGTAACTTCAAGTGCATCATTTGTCTGTTGTCTTCTCGCTGATTTATCGACATTTTGAATGCTGCATTTTTCAGCGGTTTTTGTGGTTTAAGCGCTTGGGCGGCTTTTAAGCGCAAAAGCAGCAGCTGCCCAAAAAGGCAGCAAGTGTGGGAAATGTGGGCAAATGGGCGTGTCCCCGAAAGACATACCCCAATATCAAAGAGACAACCACTGTTTTGTCTATGCTAATTGATGACTTACACACACACACATGTTTGTGTGTGTGTGTGTGTGTGTGTGAGTGTCTAGTCAATTACGCCTAATTGCCGTCAAGGCGACAATAGCAACAACGACAACAACTAATAAGAGAACGGACATTGGAAAGTGTTATTACTGTTGTCATTGGATATTTATTGTTGCCATATGACAGCCAATTGTCAGCATTAAAAATTATGGAAAATTACGTTACGACTACATGAAAATACCAACAAGAAACACCAGCAAGATCACTCAATGAAATGACAGGCATTTTATTTTATTAGATGAAGTTTTCAAAAAAAAAGATAATCAAGCTTAAGTTGAAAGCCTTGACGAAGGCTCCTAATACTTTTCACTCGTATTCGAGCTCAGCTCTTGATTCCTCACATGAAACAGCATTAAATGCCAAAAACGTGCATTTACAAAAAGTTATCCAATAGTCAAGATACTGCATGGATGTTTAAGCATTGATTTAAAGAGTCCGCTTTGCTTTCTACTTATTAACAATCAGAATATTTGATATAAGTACTATACAGTTCCAATAAATTCCATTTGTATTACTTTCCCAGTATCGTTTTTTTTGAAAAAAAGCCAAAATCTGTCAGGAAAATGTATATTTAGAATAATAAAATATTCTATGAAAATGAAAGAAACATAATTGAAAAACAATCAATTATATTCCCAGTTGAGTTAAATGATATCTTGACAACTTTGCTTGGTGTACCACATGTGGCACATTAAACAGTATATGACATGTGGTATGCAGCATACTGGGCATGTTACCTCCCCACTTCTTCTCTCTCTCTGGACCCCATAAAGAACTACCTGCAAGTAAGTGGCAACTGTCGTAGATTTTTTGTTTGTTTAATTGCCAACAAAGTGTGAACCGGTTCGTTGTTTAGAACAAAACTGCAAATCTGGGAGGCTGGCAAATGTCAAGGCAACAACAGCAGCAGCAGCAGCAGCAACAACAATAACAATGCAAACAACAACCCATAAACTATCACAATGTGAACGAGTCGACAAATGGTATTGGTATCATTTTTTATTTTATTTCGTTTCGTTTCTTTTCATTTTATTTCAATTCGTTTCAATGGAAATCAGAACACAACAGCTTTTTTTTTTAGTCAACGGAAACTAAAGTTAATTCTTAAGCTGCAAAATGGATTGATTGATGGTTTGACGGGGTGATTATTGAGCAAATTATCTGTTCAATTGCCAAGCATATCAATAGATCAAGCGGCGCTTATCGTAGTTTATAGCTATTCATAAACAAATTGAAATTCGCCCAAAAACTCGACTTGAATATACTCTACAATTTTACTGGGCATATTTAAATTTATAAACATAATAAAGCGACAAAAGACTTAGGCAACAAACTCTTTATTTGCCCAGCGGCATTTTGATCGTTAATCTTTTGTATTTGTTAAATCATTTTTAACATTAGCTTTAACCTCCACTTCCCTTTTTTTCTGTCTCCTTCTCCGTCTCTTCAACAGCATTCCGCCAATGAGCCATCGGTGACATCAGCAGCAGCAGCAGCAACATGACAGAGACAAACAGCAATCCGCACCAGACGATAATCAACAGCAACGGCAACGAATTCAATGGCAGGCACTCAGCCTCGCCGGCACGCACCATAGATTCGCATGATTCCACCACGGGCAGCATGGACACTATTGTGGATCGCAGCTTGAACCGCGAGGAATTGTTGCAGGTGGCCAACACCATTGAGCAGAGCACGAATACCACCAATGGTGGCGGCAGTTTGACCAATTCACAGATTGCAATGCTTCAGCAAGATTCTCAACAGCAACAACGGAATCAGGATCACCAGCAGGAGGAGCAGGATGCACGCCAGCAATTGGATGCCCAGAGTCATATATATTCGAGTCCCGTTTACGATGAGAAGCCCATGCCGCCATTGAAGCTAACAGCGGCCACATTGTTGGCCAACGTGATGCATGACAGCAACGATGACACTGCAAAGAAACCCAAGCTGATTAGCCACGAAGAGTTCAAGCAACAACTGGAGGAGGCCACGGCCACGCGTAATCCACCTGGTGGTGGATTGCCGACCAAGAGCGTTAGCAATACCATTGATTCGCGGATCAGCAAGAAGCAGCGATGCCCGCCGGAGTTTATCAAATACAAGGGGGGTAGCGGCGGTAGTAGCGATGGTGGTGCCGCAGACGGCTCCACAATGTCAGCGAAGGTGCGGCGCAAGCGTCGCGCCAGCAATGAATGCTGCTCCGCATTCCCCCTGCAAATTGTGCTGGGCACATTGCAACTGGTTTTGGCCATTTCACTGGTGGCTCTTGGCTCGCTGCTGATTGTCCGCGACGCGGCCTTGTCAATGGCCGGTTGTGGCATTTGGACGGGCCTGATTGCCGCCGTCACGGGCTCACTGGGCGTGGTCAGCATGCGCAAAACTCAAACGGCCTTTTTGGCGCTCAGTTTGGTCTGCATTGCCAGCAGTACGCTGGCTTTAGCCATTTCTGGTGTGGGCCTGTCTCGTGACCTCAATCGCATGGCCGAGCAAAAGGGTGAACAGGTAAGAGTACAACAACAACAACCACAACATGTAGATGACCAAAACAATAAGCTTTTCACTTTAACTATTGTTATTATTATTATTATTATTGCTTTGCAGTTTGACCTGATGAATGCCAATAGCGAAGTTTCAGCTGCTTGCGGTTTAATATTTGCCCTATTTTTGCACTTTGTGGTGAGCATTGTTTCCGTTTACCGCTGCGCCCTTCAGATTTGCACAAAGTAAGTACTTTATTTTTAAATATCAATTTAAATATGCGGGCTAATATTAACAGTCGATATTTCAATCGTTGGCAGTGAGACTTTCGATAGTTGCACAGTTTGCCGCTAGTAGCGCTGTCGACTGTCAAGGTACTGGTGTATCGATAAATATCATATGCAAATTACGCTAGCGGCTAGCCAATTGGCCATTTCAGCGTATCTATTTATAAGCTTTTTATGTTACTTTATATATTTTTAAAGTCTTTGTTGTACAGTGTTGACATCTCTCTATCCACACATGTTGTGGCAGACATGCAACAAGTTCGAAATAACGTCATTCGTATTATTAGGAAATGTATATATAGTCAAAGTTGATTCATACATAGTTATAAATTAATGTAAGTGAAGTACAAGTGCGAGAGGATCGTTTAATAGCAGTTGACAACAGTCGATTGATTTTCATCGATATATCGCACTAGATAAACCATCGATTTGTTCCAATGTTGTTTCACATCACTAGCTCGCACTGAAACCAAAAGAGAAAAAAAAACACAAAAAAAATAGGAAAAATAATAAGAAAGAGAAACAAAGTGAAAAGCATAAAAGCGAAAGCACAAGCAAACGCAGCAGCAGCAGCGAGCAGCGCAAAGCTCACACCTACGCTATTTGGAGACAACAGTTAAGAGTAACAGTAATAGAGTAGCAGCAGATAGAACAGAAAGATAGAAGCTAGAAAGGAAAGGCATCAAAACGCCCACGAACGTGTACGTGCAATTGAACGCCAACAGGGCAGCAACAGTCATGCCACTGGCTGACTCCAACAGGGATCTACGACAGCAGCAGCAACTGCAGCAACAGCAACTCGAAGCGAACATCAGTAGTAGCAGCAGCAGCAGCAACAACAACAATGCCGCCGAGCAGACGCAGCTGGACAATGCCAGTGCAGCAACAACAACAGTTGGAACATCAACAGCAACAACAGCAGGTGGAACGGCAACAACAGGAGCAGGAGCTACAACAACAGCAACAACAATGGGTCTGCAGCTTCGCCAACGCATGCAGATTACCTCCTCGGGTTGCAGCAGTTTGGCGGTGACCCCCATGGAGCATACGCCCACCGATGAAGAAAGTGGTGCTGTGACAACAGTGACGTCATCGCAACGTCGCCAACAGCAGCAACAACAACAGCAGCAGCAACAACAATTGCAAGCAGCCCTCGAACAACATCACATAACACCCAGTAAAACACCTGAACAAATGGAATTAAGCGATTCGGAATCATATGGAGCGGCAAGCTATGATGAATTCGAACTGCGTGAGGTTGTCAAAGAGGGTCACGACAAGGCGGATCCCTCACAGTTTGAGCTGTTGCGTGTCCTTGGCGAAGGCAGCTTTGGTAAGGTGTTTTTGGTCCGTAAAATCCTAGGCAAAGATGCCGGCACCCTCTATGCCATGAAGGTGCTAAAGAAGGCCACGCTAAAGGTCAAGGATCGCGTAAGGAGCACAAACGAACGGAAAATCCTCGCCGATGTTGGACACGCGTTTATAGTGCGATTACATTATGCTTTCCAAACTCCGGGTAAACTGTATTTAATTTTAGACTTTTTACGCGGTGGCGATTTGTTTACACGCCTCTCCAAAGAGGTCATGTTCACCGAAGAGGATGTGAAATTCTATTTAGCCGAACTCGCGCTGGCCCTCAATCATTTGCACACCCTGGGCATCATCTATCGTGACCTGAAGCCAGAGAATATACTGTTGGATGAGCATGGTCATATCGCGCTGACCGATTTCGGGCTGTCCAAGCAACCCTTGGATGGCTCCAAGACCTACAGTTTTTGTGGAACCGTCGAGTACATGGCGCCTGAGATTGTCAATCGCAAGGGTCACGATTTTGCGGCTGATTGGTGGTCATTTGGTGTGCTCATGTATGAGATGTTGACGGGGAATCTACCATTCCATGGCCAGACACGTCAGGAGACTATGAATCAAATATTACGCTCCAAATTGGGCATGCCAGAGAATCTCTCGCCAGAGGCACAATCCCTGTTGCGTGCTCTGTTCAAGCGTAATCCATTGAATCGCCTGGGAGCGGGCGCACAAGGCATACTGGACATTAAGGCGCATTGTTTCTTTGCCACCATCGATTGGGTGAGGCTGGAGCGTAAACTGGTGCGTCCACCATTCATACCGGCTGTTAGTCGCGACGATGCCTTCTACTTTGACGTGGAGTACACGTCCAAGTCGCCTCGAGACTCACCCGGCGGTCCCATCTCTGCATCCGCGCACGAAATCTTTCGGGGCTTCAGCTTTGTGGCACCTGTGCTGCTGGAGAACAGCACCAACAATGCCTCAAACAATGTCAGCCCACTGCACACCGCTATTCCCGCCTCCGCTACCGCCAACACGGTGCCATCAGTGGCATCGGCGCCAGGGCCACGTAGTTTACCCGGTGTGCTTCCTGGCAATTTTCTAACCGAATACAATCTGCTACAGGAGCTGGGACGTGGCACGTTTTCGGTGTGTCGATTGTGTGAGCATCGCTCCTCCAAGAAGCACTATGCTGTGAAGATCATCGAGAAGGCGGCTGTGGCGGCCGCCTCATCCTCAACGGCCGATTGCTGGGAGGAGGTCGAGATAATGCTGCGCTATGGCAATCATCCCAATATTGTGACACTCTATTCCGTGTACGAGGACACGAGCTCCGCGTATCTGGTCATGGAGCTGCTGAAAGGCGGCGAACTTCTCGATCGCATCCTGGCCGTGGGCCAAATGTGTGAGAGCGAAGCGAGCGCCGTGCTCCGTACGATTGCCGCTGCCGTTGCTTACCTGCACGAGCACGGTGTCGTCCATCGCGATCTGAAACCCTCGAATATGATCTATGCGAGCATGCGACAAACGCCCGAGACGCTAAAACTCTGCGATCTAGGTAAGTCTGGAATCTATCATATATGTACTCCAATTTCTCTTTCTATGCGAGCCAAAATTTCACAAAAGTAGAGAACTTTTTAATACTTGAAAACGTATTTTACGATTCCTTGAAAGATAAGACTAAGAATTGTTTTCCATTTCCCCATTTCGCGTTAAATTCATGAATACTGATAACGAATTGTGTTCTATCGTTTCTTAACATGATATCTATCAGTGGTTATCACTATCAATATATATTACCCAATGCAAACATTGATATCTAATGAGCTTTGGCTGTCTACAATACTTGTTTATATTGTCTTTGTAAACCTTTCAACGTTTTTCTGTAATCATGCATGCATTCAATTTATCTTTGTTGTCCTTTCCATAATCATACTTGGAAACTACATTTTCTGTCTACAAGTCAGCTATTTTAGCTTAAGATTTCAATAACATTCAAATCTATACAAGGATTTAAAAAAATTGTTTATTAAAGGTTAGCATTTCTCTCTTACATCCCCCTCTCTCTCTCCCTCACTCGCTTTTTCTTATAAACCTTAAATTTTCTACAATTCTGCTCTGAGTTGTATCCGTAAACGTTTCTAAAATCATAGCAATTACATTCTCTATCCAAGAGTGTGTTACTCAAGCATCAGATATCGCTCTTCTATCTCTCTTTCTCAGATATCGCTCTTCTATCTCACTTTCTCTCTCTCTCTCTCTTTCGTAAACGTTTCTGCAAATTTAAAAACTTCATTCTCTTTATACGAAGTTTTTAATGAAGTCATAAAGTGTAGGTTTTCTATCTGCCTCACTCTGTTTCTCATGAGCATCAAATTCTTTGCAATTTCCTTTTTGTTACGCATCCGTTAACGTTTTACTGGCTGGACTTCTTTTGTAATAAAGCTTCTCTATTACTTTGTTAAATTGGTTCTGCTCTTGGCTAAAGGAGAATTGTGCATAGATGCCACATATGTGTTTAAAAATTGGTATAATAAGTAGTATAATTACATTTTGATTGCAGGCTTTGCAAAGCAACTTCGAGCTGATAACGGTCTGCTGATGACACCATGCTACACGGCAAACTTTGTGGCACCGGAGGTGTTGAAGCGTCAGGGTTACGACTTGGCCTGTGACATTTGGTCGTTGGGCGTCTTGCTGTACATCATGTTGTCGGGCCGAACCCCGTTTGCCAGTACACCGAACGATTCACCGGATGTTATACTGAAACGGATTGGATCTGGACACATTGATTTTAGCAGTAGCCGCTGGTCGCTGATAAGTGCACCGGTCAAGGAGCTGTTGCGTCAAATGCTGCACATTGTGCCCGAGAATCGACCGACGGTGGCACAGATAATGGAGCATAGTTGGGTGCGAGATCAATTCGCCGGCAATGTGCAGCTAACCGAATACTCGATGCATTCAACAATCGGTGGCGGTAATGGAGGTGGTGGCGGTGGTGGCAACGGTGCCCAGCAACAACAGTTGTCACTTGGAGCACAACAGCAGCAACAGAATCACATGTCGATGGCATTGCGGGGCGCTGTGGATGCCACGTTTCGGGCAATTGCCATACCGCAGGCGGCAAATGTGGGTCCCGTCGAGCTATCAATGCTGGCCAAGCGACGGGCCAAAGATCGCGCCAATCTGCATTCCTAATTGTGGGCAGGGCTGTGCCCGAGACGACGTCAGGCCAAACGGCAGCTAATTCAATTAGTTTATAAACTCTATAGTATTCTAATGCATTGCTGTGCATTTCCGCAACGCCTTTGGGAGTGGCATGCCGCTGTCAATCCACGCCGCCGCCAACACCCACAGCACCACGATCATGATCACGATTATCAACATCACCACCACCAGCAGAACAACAACAACAACAATGACAACGACAACAATTGTCTCTTTACGCGGCAACGTTGTCGCAGTTCCAAATTGCGTTTGGTTTAAAATGGTGGATTTGGATATGAATCAATGTGGATGGAGTCTCTTCCAAGCTGCGCGACAACTTTTTAGTATTTGACGTGTGTTTTTGAAGCGTTAGTTATTTATTTTATAATAATTCACAAAAGAGTCGATGCAAATAATGCAATGATACGATATATACAATATATACATATATACAACTTTAAAAACAAAACAAATTGAAAAGGCAAAACGGCAGCTTCTAGCATAAATGCTTATTTACATACACATACCTATATATATATTTAAAATAATATATTTACATATATATATATAACTGTATATATATAGTATACATATATATAATGCCTATGTAAATGTGTGCGATCTTCCTGAAGCCCAGATGCCGAATCTCAACTGGCTTACCAGAATCGAGAATCGAAAAACAAACTAAAAATCAACTTGAATGCAACTTTTAAATGTTTGCCAAAAACCGTGCTAAAAAATTACAAAAAAAAAAAAATAATATAAAATGTAATAACTAAATATACACACATTATGTAAGTATATATATACATAAGTATATTATACATATGTATATTTAAAAAACAGAAAAACAAAAAAGAAATGAAGAAGCGTGAATATTTTAATAATCCTAGCTAAATTTTTTGACATCACGTGTTATTGTTGTTAAATTAATTAATAATTAAATTAAATTAATAATTAATGAAACATACCAAAATAACCAAAAACCGGAAAATTATATATATAAAAAAACAAAAAAAAAACAAAAAAAAAGGTAAAGAAAAACCTTTTAAAATCCATTCGAATTGTCAACGTTTTTATTTTTATTTGATTTCAGTTCTTTGTTTATTAACTTTAGCTATGGGCACTTCCAAAAACAGTTGTTCTATATATTGTAGTACTATGTCAATTTGCATAAACATTTTCCAACACTAATGTTGTATTTGGTAACGGTAACACATTGCATTTACGTTTCTTACCATCTGTAAATATCTATATAGTATACAATATATATCTATAAACAGTAAACATATAACTTTGTGTGATAACGCATTGGTATTCGTACATACATACATACAAACAATATATATATATATATATTTATACTAAACCATAAGAAAGATAAAAACAACTGATACTTCCAAATAGCATTCGATAACTGAAATCATTTCAATAAGTACTATATTTCGCATAAATTGTTAATGTTTGTTGATGATGATGATGATGATAAATGTTGTTGTTGTTGCCACAACAAAAACTGGCATTGCCCCCGCCCCTCGCCTTCTGGCCATTATTATTATTATTATTGTGTGAGTCTGTTTCTTATTTCTTGTCTATTTAATTTGTATTATTAGTAGAAAGCGGAAAGCATTAGGTAGTCCCTCCCATATAATGTGGCTTATATGGATATACGAATGGATATGGATATGTAATGTATATCTTTGAGCACAATTAAGTTGGAATGCCAGAACAATTATGAGAAGAAGGAAAAAAATATGTGATTTTATATGCAAAAGTACCGCTAAGAACAAATAATCAACTAAAATAACTGATCTTTCTATCTACATCTAAAATATAGTATATATACTTAGTAAATACTTTTGTTAGCCACGATCATACAAAAGGGGAATGAAAATCAAGCCAACCAATTTAAAAAACAAAAAAAAACACAAACCACAAAAGACAAGAAAATGACAATTTCTTTCAATGAATGTTGTGCGTATAACTTGTTGTACTATATAGTATACTATATGATTATGATATTACCATATATGTAATGTGTTTGTGTCGTCTGCTATTTTCTTATCGTTTTTCCATTTCAATTAAAAAGAGGTTGGTCCTTAATTAACCAGTGTATGTACTGTTAATGATGCATTTTCATAATCAGAATCATGATTGATTCATTGATTGATTGATGGATGCGTTTGATGTGTGTCAACATTTTGCGCTGTGCTACTGAACTTATGCTAACAAAACAAACAACAATAATAAGTGTTAGTTAAAGAATTCCAAATTTTATGACAGGTTGCGAATTGTGTCTCGGATCTGTCTCCCTATATGTATATTTACTAACTAATACATAGCTTACATATGTATTAAAGTAAATTAGTTAGCTGATTCTGAAAATGAACGAAACGGTTTGTTAAGTATATGTACATACAATATATGCTGTGCACATACGCCACAAAAACAAAACACACCCAACCACACACACACACGCGCGAAATTGTTCAATCCGCACAAATTCATATACACACTTACACACACACAAGGATGCTACATATATTTTCTTAGTAGATTTTTACAGCTTCCAAAATGAAAATAAAAGAATAAAAAAACCTCAACTGAAAATTGAAAAAAATGAAAAATTGCAAAGAAAAAATTCACTTTTAATGTAATTAATAAATTCTAAAATCTTGTAAAATTCATTGAATTGAGAATGATATGAAATGAAACTATTTATAAATATATACTATATAATATAATATGCAAGCAGAAACCCTTAATAAAAATTCAAAGTTATGACGCAATTTTATGGCTTTAATAAAAATATAAAACAAAAAGAAAAACCTACGATTATCTGTGGGGTGCTGAAAATCTAATTCAATTCCAAACTGTTCCTATATCAGCTATATACATATATAAATGTACATACATATATTATTGGTAAACGATTTCAAACGATTGTTGAAATCTTACAACTTGGTTCAAATAAAACTTTATCATGCAACAAATAATTTCTCGACCGATTGTTCACTCAGTACTATAACTGATGCACTGGAATCATAAACCCTAAGATATCATCAACTCACAGTTGCTTCTCCTCAGTGATCATTGCTTGGGATAACTTGACAAGATTTGAAAGACGATCTTCAGACTTTAGGCCCAACATAACCTTTCATTCGGTTTCATTTCCGGCTCATGATCGGACTTAAAGTCAAGTTATAAATAAAGCTGCTAATTGTTGATTTTTGTTTTATTTGCAGATCACAGCACAGTGAACTGCGCGATGTCATTATTAAATCGAATGCATCGGGCCTGGCTTTGGATCAAAAAAAGGTGGATCAATATATAAAGGCGATGTCATTAAATGGCAGCGATAAGGTAAATCATTTAACTATCCGTAACTTCAAAATCAAATCGATAGTAACTTTCACTGTTTCAGGTGAAGAGCGAGAAACTTGCTGCCATGTGGATGTATGCCACACACATGGGCAGTCTGCCACCACCATCTGTGCGAAAACTAACGCCACCATCCCGTTCCATAATGCTCATACCGGCCACATCCGCCGGAAATGGGGTAAGTAGTAGTTTCTACAAAAGTGACACATCTCCCATAAGATTAACATTGGTGATGAGTCACTTTTCTACTAAATAACGATATGTAAGTCTCAAAAACTAGAAAAATCTATCTAAATACAAATATTATATTTATAAATAATTCAAATATTAAGAGGAGACCCTGTACTTAATGAAAAGAGTCAATAGTGCTAAACAAAGAATAGTGGAAGAGAGGCATAATGGTGAAAGGCATTCAAACCGTAAGCTTCCTTCTTCCTTTTGCCCGATGTTGTGGAAAATTGTTTGTTAAATAACTTCCGAGTTTATTATGGCTCGGATTATAGACCATATATCATATGTACTAGAACCCATAGCTCTAAGTGTATTCCGACTTTAATATTTAGTTTTTTTAAGTATTAAGTAAAATTCTAAAATAAATTTGATGTGTCTCTAGCTCTTACATATAAGTAGTTACTGAGATTTGAGATATTTTTGAAATTTTGAAAAGCCTTATACTCCATCCGTTTCTTGTACGATCTGGGTGAAATAGGATATCGATATACTTTGTGGAGTCAGCCATGACATCTTCTACCTCTAACGCTTTGGTACTCTTTTAAAATACAGGGTCTACAAATTATCACCGTTAATTATGTAGAGCTTAAGAGAGCGTAATAAGAGCGTAATAATTGTGTATGATATCAAGTATATATCTAATCATAATACCAATACTTTTTTTTTCGCACACTTCAGATGCCGCCACCGCCACCCACACGTCTGCCACCACCACCGCCTGGCATGGGATCTGGTATGCTGCTCCCAGTGCCGCCACCACAGTATCGGGGCATGACGTTACCGTATATGCGGCCAGGATCGGTGTTGTATGCACATCCGGCTAGTCTGACGGGCACCTATCGGACACACAAGAGCACCAAGTCAGCGGAAATGAATGGACAGCGTCGTCGTCGCCGTGCTGGCAAATCGGATGCAAATCGACGCCAGCGACGTAAATCCGAGGCGGACGTCCTTGACGGAGCGCCAAATTTTCAATATACGGGCCTGGATCGGGCCATTGCGGATAGTTTCCTGGCGCGTCAGGAGCAGTCTCAGGCGGGCAGTCACATTGATTACTCCTCGTCAACATCGTCGGCAAACAGCGATGCCTATGGACTGCAGGCAGCTTCCACCAAGTCCTCCAAGTCCAAGATTGTGTGTCGCGATGTGGTGATGTGAACTAATCCCATCTGATTCCATTCCATATAGCCTTTTGGCATGATGTTGAACGACTTTTGTAAATAGCTTCTTTAAGGACCCGTCAGCTGTCCAAAATTCTATTTCTTTTCTCCTCGTTTTTTTTAATATACATATATACATACATATATTATTCATACATACATATGTATGGATGTAAATTTGTTATGAATCATACATACAAACAAAATATAGATTTAGTAATTTTTTGCATAACTATATGAACCGAATAAAGTATACTCGAATAAACGTTGATGGTTTGTTATCCTTTCTGCTCAGATCGAAATCGGGGCAACTTAGCTTACTATATGTTGTACTGGAAACTTGGCAAACTTTCTTAAACACTTTCAAACGGTTTGGACTTCTTTAAAGTTGGCTACTCAATCATTTTTCGGGTCGCTGTTTAAGTTTGTCCTAATCAGGACAAGGATATGTAAGAATTGCTAAAAACCTGACATGATAATGTCCTAATTGTCAGCATTATCTATATGTATGTATTTATGTACATCGGCACAAAGAGGCAAGCAACTTATAAATTCCCGGCTGAAATATCCATCCCAATTAGCAAGAGTCCATGAATAAATAACAAATAGTTGTGTTTTGTGTATATATGTAATTCTATTGCAAACATTCGTTTATTTTTCATATTGATAACATTTTGTTGTCATCATCTTCATCTTCATTTTCATTTTCATCTCCGTCTTTATCTTCATCTTCGTCTGTGCTTAACAGTCGGTATCGTACCAAGCAGCCAAGTTATTGTTGTCATTGGGTGGTGTCGGCATGGCATCCAAGTCAAAGTTCATAGCGCCAGCATCAATTTCGCCAACATCCATGTCCATGGAGTAGGGCGATGTGGGTGCCCCACCCGGTGGTGCCGCATTGCTAGCAGCACCAGCACCACCTCCTACTGGACTGCTGATTTCGAGACCTTGCATCGAATCTATTGGTAGAGTATCATATCCTGTCCAATGAAGTATAGCAAAAATCCATTAATCAAAAACAATTAGAAATATGGTAAGGCAACAGTTGTGTTAAATCATAAGATTATACAATATCTATAACTATGCAAATTTATATTAACTATTTAAAAAGATGTTGATTTCACATCAGACTTTATAATTCATCTTTATATTTCAACACATGCATTCGATATTAAGACAAAACATGGATTTGCACATCAACTACATATCATTGATGAAACATGCTTAACTTAATATGCCTTAATAAATAACGATTTAATAATTAAAATATCAAATGAAACATTGAATTTAAATAAACTGAATAAAAGTTAATAAATATTTGGTAATAAGATGTAAGAAAAGAAAACTTGGGAGAGCCTCAAACTACATTTAGTGGGTGTATTCGTATTGTATGTGTGTAGTTTGTGAATTTACTGTGAACTTGTGAATTTTCCACAGTCTCTAAGATTGTTAAGGAAAATTTAACTACTTAAGTATTCTTATCACTTGTCCCGTCAAACAAATTTCTCTCACTTTAAAAACTATCAAACTTAACACTCAATCCTAAATATTTAGGATCCTATTTACGTCAGTTTTTAATCACATTTTAGAATTACATTTTTCTTTATATAAAAGTGACTTTATACGAAGTCTTTGAACACAAGAGGCTTTGAAGGGGAAAAGTTAAAATACATTTCTTAAACATTTCATGAGGAAAAACAATAGCACACAATAGATTAATAGAGAAGAGGTTGGATTGAGGGAGACAAATATGATTCGAGCAGAGACTTAAGAGTTATTGAATAATTAGATACCGATTAAATCGAGTGAATAATAAGTTGTATTGACAAAGGGTATCCAGGAGTGGGTGTGAACTACAAACGGTGGTGTGGCATTAAAAATTAGACTTAATTGTTAGTAAATCCATATTTATGTCATCTTTTCTTCGTTCCGCTTTAAAAGATGAACAACACACACACATTTACATGTATATTAATGAGGGGAGGGGGCAGAGGCAGGGGAAGGTTACAGGTTACATTCTTAGTGATGAGGGTAGTTGGGGTAGATGGATATGTTGCATTGCTGTTGGTTGTAGATCCTTATACTCCTACAAGGTGAACCGAGCATACATACCTTGCTGATGGAATGCGCGACCTCCGTGCGAACTGTGCACACTGGGCGGACCTTGTCCGTAAAGGCCCTCATATGCTTCTTCGGGTCCAAGCATATCCTGTGATCGTGATCGTGTATTCGTTGTCGTATTCGTGTTCGTGATGTCAATTGGAGTGTTCGTATGTGAGTGTGTGTGTGTGTGTGATTGAATAGTAGGTCGATTGGTGTTGTGATTTTATTATTATTGATTATTTTGGATTGAATGGATCAGAAGTGAAAAGTTGTTAGGAAAGAAGAGACACACAGACACAGAACACGAGTGTTTTGTTTTGTGTCGCGTATAAGTCAAGAAAGGATATGCAAAAGGATGTGATTGTTGTTGTGGTTGTTGTTGTTATCAATGTGTCAATATTTGTGCGTCGGTGTTTGTTGTTGTTGTGTGATAGTTTTGTGACATTTTTGGTGTTTGGTTTGTTCGATTTTGCACACAAAGAAAACATAATGAAAGAAAAAGAAACAAAATAAATCAAAATATAAATTAATTACAAAATCAAAATCTAAATGATTCATTAATTAGTTAAACAACATTAAACGAAAATAAAGATATACCATATACTATATGGAAAATGGAATAAACATGGCAACAATTTGAATCTCTCACTATGTATCTCGGCTATCGGCTATCGAGATTCAAGTATTTTGTAGCTCGATTATCGCCAGTTATAATCGATAATCGATAACCATCTACGGCCAAATGCTTGCAATTTCTACTTAAAACTAACATTTAAAATTTCAAATGATCGATTTTCGAAATACAAAACAATTAATTAATCAATTGCAGTAATTATAGAATATAAGTTGATAATTTTGTAATACAATATATACAATATAATAAGTAATATGCTTAAAAATAGTTTTATATATATTACTACAACTTTGTATGTACAAACTCGAAGAATAATTGAGGGGGCAAAATAAATTAAAATATATATATTGTATATACATCCTAAACAAAGCGATCAATCAATCAATCAATCAACTAATCAATGTACACACCTGTAAGTCGGGACCCATGCCCAGGTCAGCGTTGGCCCAGATGTTGTTCTCCTCGCGCAACAGCGAGTTGGTCAGCTCGATGGAGAGACGCTTCTTGTAGTCCTGCGGCTTGTCCTCGCTCATGCGGAACAGCACAGCTGCTGCGTAAGTTGCCACGCCCTCGTTGCGCGAATGCAGCAAATCAGTGAGCGGTCCCGTTGCCCCTTCCTGTTCAATAATCTCGGCGCCCTCTTTATCGGCGGCCAACTCACAAAGCACGCCGGCTGCGACGCGCTGAAATAGGAATAGGAAAATGATTATTAATATTAGCATGATTGATCCTTAGACTGTGATCCTTTCACAACACTCACCTGAATGTTCTCGATTTCGTTGAAGAGCAAACGCACAAAGATCGGAATGACCGATTGTTGGCGTATGAGAGCGCGATTGTGCGATTCCCGTGCAAGGATATGCAAGGCGCCAACAGTTCCCTCAACGATCTCCTCCATTCGCACACCATCGGCATATGCAGATGGCTGCTGTGACCCAGTGGTGGCAATAGATGAACGTTGCTATTATAAATAAACAAGTATGTGAATGAATATGAATATATTTTAAAGAATTACAAACTAAAGAATATCATCTATATAAACCGAAGAGTATCCTTTTTACAAAAAGGAAGACAACCGAATTACAAGTCTCCTCAAGTTGTTTACTTATTTATTTATTGACTACACTAACAATAAGTAGTCCCGAAAAATTGCATGATGAATAAATCGATAAAGACTATTGAATTTTTAAACAAAGTGGCACTGATTAATTATGTATAAATAGTCCTTGATTATAGATAATTATAAATAAATGTTGGGGTTTTATGTGTGCTAAATTCTTTTGAATTTTGAATACTTACGCGTTCTGTGTCCTGGAATGCACGCATCAGCAGACGCACCAGATGGTGGATGGCGCCGTGCTCACGGAGCGGGGCATGATTGGCCGGGCAGAGGGCCAAATTGCGTATGAGCCCGATGACAGCCTTGATTAGAGGCCAGCGAGATGGTGGATGCAAGAGCTTGACAATTACCGAGAGACCGTAATTGAGACGCACTGCATTCTGGGCCAGTTCAGAGTCGACGTGGCGCGAGGTGAGGTGACGCAGGGCGCACACCGCTGGTTCGGTAATTTCCTCGCGATCGCCAGCATTGATGATGGTGCGAACGAGGGCATCGACGCCGCCCACTTGGCAAACAGTCGCCTTGTTGCGCTGATTGTTGCATGTCAAATTGGAGAGTATGCCGGCGGCACAAGTGACCACATTGACATCCGTGGAGGCCAGCACCTGAACGAGCGACTGGAGTAGCGCTTCAAGCCCCTCCACCTTCGTGGCTGCGTCCGACAGATTACGCAATGTCCAGAGGCAGTTCTGGACAAGACGCGGCGACATGTTGCCCAAATGCATGGCTAGTGCCTGCATGCCACCGGCATCAACAATCGCCGGCTTGTTGCTGGAGCAGACAGAGAGAACTTTGAGGACACGCGATGTGGTCCACAATAGCTTCTCGTAATCGTAGGAGCGCATGATGCGCACCAGCTCATTGGGACCGCCCGAGGCGAGAATGATGAGCTTGCTCTCTTGATTGCCGTAGGCCAAGATTTGCAAGCAATCTGTAACAATGGCCAAAAACTTGACATTGTTGCGCTGCAGCAGCGTCACCATCTTCTGCAGGCCACCAGCTAGGCGAACGGCCATCTTGGAGCCATCCTGATGCAGCAGCAGATTGTGGAGCGTGGTAATCGCATAGAAGAGTACGCTCTCGACGGGCGACGAGAGCAGCTTCACTAGAGCCGGTATGCCGCCGCTCTTGAAGATGGCCAACAGGCCCTGCCGATGATGCGACAAATTGTGGAGCGTGCCCACAGCGGCCTTGGTGCTCTCCAGATCGTTGCTATTGGAAATGGCGCGGACCAAAGCGGCCACCATCTGGGGGCTGTTCATGATGGCGTGGCGCGAGGCCTCCTTCTTCGACAGCTGGTGTACCATCATGGCTGCCTGCGAGACGACCACCTGATCCTCATCGTTGAGCAGCTTGATCAGCTCCGGAATGGCACGGGTGGCCAGCTCAGCGTCGTCCTGATAGTTGATCAAATTCACCACTGCATGCTTCAGCATCTGTGATGGCTCCGATAGACGCTGCACAGCGGTTGGCTGCTGTGGATCAAATTGTGTTGATGGAATCTCAATGCCCTCCTCAAGAGTCTCTGGGAACATGGCGGCGCGTACGCGCTGCGATCGGGTCTGGCTCAGCTGTTGGTTCATATCGTCCACCTGATCCTGTGTAAAGTTCTGCGGAAATCCGGTGTCCAAATCGAACATCAGCGGATCACCATCCATTTCCTCATCCTCCTTGCCCGACAGCGACGGTACTTGGGTAACGGCACCCGAGTGTATGCCGGAGTCGCCCATATAAGAGTTTTGCTGCCACAACAGCGTCTGCTCCTTGGCCGACACCATTGGTGGCAAGTCCGGCGGATTATATTGATTGTTATGGGACACTGATAATAAACATCAACTTTATAATATCTGACTTTCAATGAAAAATACTTAAAGTAATCATACTGGAAATAATTCTACAAGTTCCATTAGAAACACTTTACAATCCCATTAGAAAAGCTCTTATCAACCTCTTAACTCTTTCTTCATTATCATCATTTTCATCCAACCTTTGTGCATTTTTATTTCCAATGAAAAAGTAACGAGTGTTCTTCATTTAAGGATTAAAGGGAACATTAGACGGAAGCACGACTCTAATGGATTAAAGAACTGGAACTCAAATACGACGTTTGAAATGCGACACTACGACAGCAAAATGACAGTAGAAACAGAAACAGAAAGAGAAGCAGAAGCAGACGAAGAAACAGAAGCAGAAACAGAGACTCAAATAGGAACATGACAGATTGAACGCTGCAGGACATTTTTGCATATTGTAAAAGAAGGATTCCCCCTCAAATGAAGGAAACATGTGCCATATCATGCCATACCATATAACATATACCATATAACATACCAAATACATATGGATACGAGTGTGTATGTGCCTCAATGAGTCTCAACGAGCAATCAAAGCCAAAAACGAGAACCACACGATGCCAGGACGAACGACGCCCTGCAAGGGGATGTGTATATGTGTGTGGTGTGAGTGAGTGTATGTGTGTGTGTAGCTAGAAAAGAATCCATCCAGTTAAAGCTCCAAATGCTTTTCGTTGGGCGTTTTGTTTGCCACTTTGCCTTAATTATGCCTACTCAGCGATTTGCTTTGTTATCCATTTTCCATCTCTCACTTCTCATTTGCCTATGCACATATCCCTCATCGATTAAACTCTTTGTGCGCTATTCTCAAGCGGAATTAAACACCACCTCAATCCCTCGAAGATGTTGCTCTAATTAAATTTCGATTCAAATCCAAATTCCAGCAAAAATACAAGTTTAAACGTGTGCCGCATTTTGAAGTTTAAATTACGAGAGAGAGAGAGAGAGAGAGAGTTGCAGCTCAATCTGAATCTGATTGATGGGAGCGAGGGAGATAGAGAGCTTAGCATTAAGAGAGTGCACGCACTCCCACTCCAACACAGTCCCCTTAATAAAAGGATTGCAAATGAAGCAACTGCCGTTACAAAGCACACTTTGCAAGGAAGCATAAAATAAAAATGTTGAAAAGCAAAGGGAAGAATGAGGAAGGGGAAAGAACAAAATGAACAAGCTACCATTGACAGGGATAGACGGACTGATGAGAAAGAGAAGAGAAAGGAAGATGCATTTCAGCTAAAAAGCAGACAAAAGAACGTAAACAACAACAATAAGGACCGATAGATTCAGTTGTTGTCATTGTTATTGTTATTCCCTTTTACAGTAACAAACACAGTGGAGCCAGCCACACGATTTATAATCGATTACAGAAAGTGCGCTCTGCAAATAATCGTTTGTCAATGGGCATTGAAACGCATCTGAGCTGAACCACAGTGTAGCCCCGCCCCCGCCTCCTCTTCAGAACCCTCTTTCAACTGATGCAATGCTCTTTAGAGAAGGAATGCAAAGAGCTTCACTTAAATAGGTATACAAACATCAGTTTCTATCTAGTTCTAGCTTCATTCGAGATATTCGTTTATTTACTTTAAGAGCAAGTAAATAAAAATCAGTTATTTTATCCAAAAAAACAATGCATAATTAACAAATATTATTATCACTTACTTGTACGATTCTGTGCTGGCATGTAACTCATCTTGGTGATTTAGGCGCTTTTCAGCACACCTGAAAATAAATAAAGATAATAAGGTTAATATTTAATTCAGATTAACCTATTTCCGATATATAAATGTGCAGCATAAACAAGACTGTACTGCAATGCCGGCTTGGCAATTCGATGAACATTATAAATAAAAAGAGATTTTATTTTATTGCTTCTCTCGTATTATTAAACTTGCAAGCCAAGAAAATAGTATCTATGTGTGTATTTCTTTAAGTATATTAACATTGACACTGTTAAAGCAGTTGAAAACTCAACGTGAGTTAAACTGTAGAGTTGAATTTCAAACTCTCAACTCTTAAGCAGGTAACTATCGTTATCGTTACTCACAAATATTGTAGCAATTAGGTACACACACATACATATGTACATCACGTATTTCCGCTACAAGACGTCGCACAGCAAACAAAATATGTTAGGGAGCATACTTAAGATTGTATGTATGTATGTGTATATATGTATGTATGAATGTAGGGTAACAAAAGTAGTTTTGATAAATTACCTGCGGAGAGACTATGAGAGAAAGAGAGAGATACAAACCTGCAGTAATTTAAATCACACAAGTGATGAAAACAATCACCACACTTTTTACACTTTAACAAAACGTCTCCAAATTCTTTTTATATTTGGTGCACAAAAAAAATATATATTTGTATGCAGTTGAATTTTTCTTAACAAGTTTTGCACTGGCAAACGACCTGCACCGAACGAAGCAGACAAGTGACTGGACTGGTAACAAACGAGAACGATGCCGTTGCGGCCGCGTTGCATGTACTACACTCATGTATAGATACATTGTGCAGCGAGAGTAGGAAGGAGCGAGAAAGATAGAGTTCATTCAAACATACATACATACATCTGTCTATGTGCGTACATGCGAGAGAGAAACTCCAATGCAGCTGAACAGGGCTGCCAGATGCCACAATGGCAAACAATAATAAAAGTAAATATTGTTCACGGAAACGATTTCCGTCAATAAAAACGAGAATGTTAAATAAAAAAAGCGTTTAAAAATCATTTATTCACAAACATTACACTAACACATTTGTTTATGCATTCATGTTAATATATGTTTAATGCTGCGCTGAAAGCTAGCTTCTCCCTTAAACAAATACATACATATTTATGTATGTTCGAAACTTGGCATGATTATATGGAAACATTCTAATGTAATTAATAACTTGCGTACAAGTGATTTTAGTTTCCTGATTTACGCGGCAATCCACTTGTTTTGTTAAAGTTGTTTATGTTATAATAGATAAATTCAACATTGAACACATATTCAGGTATACACACATTCATATGCAATACACAGATACATGGTTGTATATGTGTGTGTTTTACCACACCCCGCTGTATCTTCTATCTCTTGCTAGCAAACAGCTTTCTTACGTTTCTTTTTCTGTTAGTTTTCATGTTTTCTATTGGACGAGTTTTTCATCACACAATTCCATAACCATAAAACTTCAATTACTCACCACGTCAATAACAATTTATTCTGCTTTACAGCAGGTTTTGTTTATTTTCACGCACTTAAAATACACGAATTTTACAAGTTCTCCAGCGAAATTTGTGTATTAGTCTTAATACAATTAGTGTGGCATTGCCAGACTTCTATACTAATCTACTTCTGAAAATAAACAACATGACAGCTGGCGGCGCTAGCAAATTAAAGAAGCCCCACCAGTTTTGAAAGGTGGCAGCGACTTATTTTAAAAAGTAATCAACAAAGTTTCCAACCAAAAAGTATATGATTGGTGTGATAACAATAAAGTAAAAGCATAATATAATTTATATTACAGTCTTTTCATTACTGGAAATTCTAATTACATACATATATCATATTAGAGAACTAACTACATTACTATAACTAACAACCGATTATGTTGTATCTTGAGACGATCCTGGATTCTGTGTTGATCTATTTTCCTGCATGAACCTTACGAAAGCATCTCTGTGACGGTCCAAACCAAAAAAACCGTAGATATGCGAGAATCCAAAATAGGCAACGACAGCAAAAACGGCAACTGCAATAGCCAAACTTCCTATACAGGCAAGGAATATCATGACGACAACCGTGAGAAGGGTTCCTGTAACAAAATAAAAACTTATGTGTACACACATTTGGATAAATTTATAAATTTTAGGATACCTTCGAGAACAAGAATGCCGGTAAAAGTTATAACCATGGTCGCAATGCCAAAGCCGAAAAGTATTAACAATGGTAGTAGAAAAACTAAACTGGCAGCCAAAACACAGATGGCAATGTCTGGATGTTGCACACACCACGTAGCTGCAGCATCAAATAATTCATTTCCTCCCAGTTCTGACATTATCAAGTTGAACACGCTACGTCCCTGCAACCCTGCAAATTTAAATCAAAAGAAATAGTGAATGTAGAACAGATAAACATAAGTAATCAGCATACATAGTTTGTGCAGGGCTTGGAATATTCCATACAACAATTGTTCCACATTTAAGGATATAGAACTTTTCTCAAAGTGTCCTTCATTACTGTTGTTGCTGCTGGCCTGCGAATTTTTGTGTTTATTTGACTGCACCTGTAAATAATTGAATATATTAAATATTGATTATGCATAATTGCAAGCGGTAACAAATGCCATAAAAATATGAACTTCGACTCCTCCACCTCGTGGCTAATTTTTATGCTTTCTGTATGCCTACCATTTTCTGATAATATTCTCGCTTGTTTCGATTTTAAAGTCTTGCCACTTTTGGGTCCATTTTATGATTTATTTTCAACTGGTTAAGTTTTTATATATAAATTTTAAAACTGAATTTGTGACAAAAACAACATCAAAAATGTTTACTATTTACGCTGAGTGGAGCTGCCAACTTATTGCAAAGTTTGGTGTTGCCACTCAATATATTTTGGGGGCGCCGACTCTTGCTTGGTAGCGCTGCCCCTAACATGTTGTTTACTTTTTAAACTAGATTACTACTGAAGTCTGGCAATCTTCTCAAGCAAACGACACAACTTTATTAATACACACACATAAAATTTTCGCTGGAGAATTCGTTGTAAAATCGTGTATTTAAGTGCGAGTAATTAAATAAAACCTGCTGAAAAGCAGATACAATTGTTATTGACGCGGTAAGTAGTTGAAGTTTTGTGTTTTGTTTGTTTTATTTTATGAAATTAAGTGATGCAAAGTTTGCTCAATTTAAAACATCAGAAATTAATTACAAGAAAGCTGTGGTTGTAATACAAGTTTGGAAGCGGGGGTGGGGTAAATTCCACACACACAACTGTAAATACTGTGTATTGCATACAAATGTATGTGTGGTTGAGTGTTCAATGTTAATTTAATCTTTTATAAACATAAACAACGCCACCAGTTGAGGTAAATTGGAAAGATAATTTAAATATATCTTTCACTTGGTTGTAGGTGAAGTTTTTACATTAATTATAATTGGGATCTACAACTCCACACATTTACGTACTTATGTTTATATGTAGCTTTCAGTTTTCTGCGCAGCATAAAATAAAAATGCACAAGTATTTTTAAGTTTGAATGCATAAAAAATGCATGCGACATGTGTGTTTATGTGACATTAAATTTTGCAGTTTTTAACATTGATGATAACTGAAGATAAAAATAGTTTAAGTGAACACTGTTTACTTTTATTACTGTTTGCAATTAAACAACTGACAGCTCCGTCAGACTGCATTGAAGTTTCTGACTCTCACACACACATTCATGCAAACATGATGAACACAAATTCTCTGTCTTTCTCACTCCTCTTGCTCTCGCTGCACACGCAGCACGTATGTATGTAGGAGTGTACGTGTGCTCATGCAACGCGGCCGGAATGGCATCGTTCTCGTTTATTTCCAGTCATTTGTCTGCTTTCGTTCAGTGCAGGTCGTTTGGCAAGAACTTGTGAAGAGGAAAACTCAACTGCATACAAATTTTTTGTTTTTTTTTTTTACTGTGCCCTAAATATAAAATAAAATAACAGAAATTGTATTTTATTAAAAGTGTACTATTTGTTTCCACCACTTGTGCGATTTATATTAAAGGTATACTAAAACTACATTTGCTACCACACAAATAGATAAATACATATACTTATATACATATGCACATACAATCTTAAAGTATGCTCCGTAACATATTTTGTTTTGCATATACGGAAATACTTGTTTGTGAGTGAGTGTGTACATAATTGCTACAATACGGTGTGAGTCAAAAGATACTCAAGTTACCTGCCTTAAGTGAGGGAACACTTTGCAACTCATTTTTGTCTTTTGAAATTCGACTCTGCAGTTCACTTAAACAGTTTTCATGTTAATTTGCATACATAAAGGCTTGTTTTTTTGTCTAGTTTGGAATACCGACCATTTAAAGAGCTAAAGAAAGATACAAACATTTGCTATATTTATTTAAATGATATACTCCATAAATAATAATATATAAATAATAAAAATACAAATATATGTTGGGCATGCAGGCATATCTTTTGGAAAGTGGAAACTAACAATATATTTATTTTTTATGTATTCCAGGTGTGGTGTAAAGCGCCTAAATCACCAAGATGAGTTACATGCCAGCACAGAATCGTACAAGTAAGTAATAATAATATTTGTTAATTATGCATTGTTTTTTTGGATAAAATAACTCATTCTTAGTTATTTGCTCTTAAAGTAAATAAACGAATATCTCGAATGAAGCTAAAACTAGATAGAAACTGATGTTTGTATACCTATTTAAGTGAAGCTCTTTGCATTCCTTCTCTAAAGAGCATTGCATCAGTTGAAAGAGGGTTCTGAAGAGGGGGCGGGGGCGGTGCTACACTGTGGTTCAGCTCAGATGCGCTTCAATGCCCATTGACAAACGAATATTTGCAGAGCGCACTTTCTGTAATCGATTATAAATCGTGTGGCTGGCTCCACTGTGTTTGTTACTGTAAAAGGGAATAACAATAACAATGACAACAACTGAATCTATCGGTCCTTATTGTTGTTGTTTACGTTCTTTTGTCTGCTTTTTAGCTGAAATGCATCTTCCTTTCCTCTTCTCTTTCTCATCAGTCCGTCTATCCCTGTCAATGGTAGCTTGTTCATTTTGTTCTTTCCCCTTCCTTATTCTTCCCTTTGCTTTTCAACATTTTTATTTTATGCTTCCTTGCAAAGTGTGCTTTGTAACGGCAGTTGCTTCATTTGCAATCCTTTTATTAAGGGGACTGTGTTGGAGTGGGAGTGCGTGCACTCTCTTAATGCTAAGCTCTCTATCTCCCTCGCTCCCATCAATCAGATTCAGATTGTGCAACTCTCTCTCTCTCTCTCTCTCTCTCTCTCGCAATTTAAACTTCAAAATGCGGCACACGTTTAAACTTTTTTGCTGGAATTTGGATTTGAATCGAAATTTAATTAGAGCAATATCTTCGAGGGATTGAGGTGGTGTTTAATTCCGCTTGAGAATAGCGCACAAAGAGTTTAATCGATGAGGGATATGTGCATAGGCAAATGAAAAGTGAGAGATGGAAAATGGATAACAAAGCAAATCGCTGAGTAGGCATAATTAAGGCAAAGTGGCAAACAAAACGCCCAACGAAAAGCATTTGGAGCTTTAACTGGATGGATTCTTTCCTAGCTACACACACTCACTCACACCACACACATATACACATCCCCTTGCAGGGCGTCGTTCGTCCTGGCATCGTGTGGTTCTCGTTTTTGGCTTTGATTGCTCGTTGAGACTCATTGAGGCACATACACACTCGTATCCATATGTATTTGGTATGTTATATGGTATATGTTATATGGTATGGCATGATATGGCACATGTTTCCTTCATTTGAGGGGGAATCCTTCTTTTACAATATGCAAAAATGTCCTGCAGCGTTCAATCTGTCATGTTCCTATTTGAGTCTCTGTTTCTGCTTCTGTTTCTTCGTCTGCTTCTGCTTCTCTTTCTGTTTCTGTTTCTACTGTCATTTTGCTGTCGTAGTGTCGCATTTCAAACGTCGCATTTGAGTTCCAGTTCTTTAATCCATTAGAGTCGTGCTTCCGTCTAATGTTCCCTTTAATCCTTAAATGAAGAACACTCGTTACTTTTTCATTGGAAATAAAAATGCACAAAGGTTGGATGAAAATGATGATAATGAAGAAAGAGTTAAGAGGTTGATAAGAGCTTTTAATGGGATTGTATAGGTAAATGGGAAATGTAAAGTATTTCAAATGGATCTTGTAGAATTATTTCCAGTATGATTACTTTAAGTACTTTTTATTGAAAGTCAGATATTATAAAGTTGATGTTTATTATCAGTGTCCCATAACAATCAATATAATCCGCCGGACTTGCCACCAATGGTGTCGGCCAAGGAGCAGACGCTGTTGTGGCAGCAAAACTCTTATATGGGCGACTCCGGCATACACTCGGGTGCCGTTACCCAAGTACCGTCGCTGTCGGGCAAGGAGGATGAGGAAATGGATGGTGATCCGCTGATGTTCGATTTGGACACCGGATTTCCGCAGAACTTTACACAGGATCAGGTGGACGATATGAACCAACAGCTGAGCCAGACCCGATCGCAGCGCGTGCGCGCCGCCATGTTCCCAGAGACTCTTGAGGAGGGCATTGAGATTCCATCAACACAATTTGATCCACAGCAGCCAACCGCTGTGCAGCGTCTATCGGAGCCATCACAGATGCTGAAGCATGCAGTGGTGAATTTGATCAACTATCAGGACGACGCTGAGCTGGCCACCCGTGCCATTCCGGAGCTGATCAAGCTGCTCAACGATGAGGATCAGGTGGTCGTCTCGCAGGCAGCCATGATGGTACACCAGCTGTCGAAGAAGGAGGCCTCGCGCCACGCCATCATGAACAGCCCCCAGATGGTGGCCGCTTTGGTCCGCGCCATTTCCAATAGCAACGATCTGGAGAGCACCAAGGCCGCTGTGGGCACGCTCCACAATTTGTCGCATCATCGGCAGGGCCTGTTGGCCATCTTCAAGAGCGGCGGCATACCGGCTCTAGTGAAGCTGCTCTCGTCGCCCGTCGAGAGCGTACTCTTCTATGCGATTACCACGCTCCACAATCTGCTGCTGCATCAGGATGGCTCCAAGATGGCCGTTCGCCTAGCTGGTGGTCTGCAGAAGATGGTGACGCTGCTGCAGCGCAACAATGTCAAGTTTTTGGCCATTGTTACCGATTGCTTGCAAATCTTGGCCTACGGCAATCAAGAGAGCAAGCTCATCATTCTCGCCTCGGGCGGTCCCAATGAGCTGGTGCGCATCATGCGCTCCTACGATTACGAGAAGCTATTGTGGACCACATCGCGTGTCCTCAAAGTTCTCTCTGTCTGCTCCAGCAACAAGCCGGCGATTGTTGATGCCGGTGGCATGCAGGCACTAGCCATGCATTTGGGCAACATGTCGCCGCGTCTTGTCCAGAACTGCCTCTGGACATTGCGTAATCTGTCGGACGCAGCCACGAAGGTGGAGGGGCTTGAAGCGCTACTCCAGTCGCTCGTTCAGGTGCTGGCCTCCACGGATGTCAATGTGGTCACTTGTGCCGCCGGCATACTATCCAATTTGACATGCAACAATCAGCGCAACAAGGCGACTGTTTGCCAAGTGGGCGGCGTCGATGCCCTCGTTCGCACCATCATCAATGCTGGCGATCGCGAGGAAATTACCGAACCAGCGGTGTGCGCCCTGCGTCACCTCACCTCGCGCCACGTCGACTCTGAACTGGCCCAGAATGCAGTGCGTCTCAATTACGGTCTCTCGGTAATTGTCAAGCTCTTGCATCCACCATCTCGCTGGCCTCTAATCAAGGCTGTCATCGGGCTCATACGCAATTTGGCCCTCTGCCCGGCCAATCATGCCCCGCTCCGTGAGCACGGCGCCATCCACCATCTGGTGCGTCTGCTGATGCGTGCATTCCAGGACACAGAACGCGTGAGTATTTCAAAATTCAAAAGAATTTAGCACACATAAACCATTTATTTATAATTATCTATAATCAAGGACTATTTATACATAAATAATCAGTGCCACTTTGTTTAAAAATTCAATAGTCTTTATCGATTTATTCATCATGCAATTTTTCGGGACTACTTATTGTTAGTGTAGTCAATAAATAAATAAGTAAACAACTTGAGGAGACTTGTAATTCGGTTGTCTTCCTTTTCGTAAGAAGGATACTCTTCGGTTTATATAAATGATATTCTTTAGTTTGTAATTCTTAAAAATATATTCATATTTATTCACATACTTGTTTATCTGATATAGCAACGTTCATCTATTGCCACCACTGGGTCACAGCAGCCATCTGCATATGCCGATGGTGTGCGAATGGAGGAGATCGTTGAGGGAACTGTTGGCGCCTTGCATATCCTTGCACGGGAATCGCACAATCGCGCTCTCATACGCCAACAATCGGTCATTCCGATCTTTGTGCGTCTGCTCTTCAACGAAATCGAGAACATTCAGGTGAGTGTTGTGAAAGGATCACAGTCTAAGGATCAATCATGCTAATATTAATAATCATTTTCCTATTCCTATTTCAGCGCGTCGCAGCCGGCGTGCTTTGTGAGTTGGCCGCCGATAAAGAGGGCGCCGAGATTATTGAACAGGAAGGGGCAACCGGACCGCTCACTGATTTGCTGCATTCGCGCAACGAGGGCGTGGCAACTTACGCAGCAGCTGTGCTGTTCCGCATGAGCGAGGACAAGCCGCAGGACTACAAGAAGCGTCTCTCCATCGAGCTGACCAACTCGCTGTTGCGCGAGGAGAACAACATCTGGGCCAACGCTGACCTGGGCATGGGTCCCGACTTACAGGTGTGTACATTGATTAGTTGATTGATTGATTGATTGATTGATTGATCGCTTTGATTAGGATGTATATACAATATATATATATATTTTATTTTGCCCCCTCAATTATCCTTCGAGTTTGTACATACAAAGTTGTAGTAATATATATAAAACTATTTTTAAGCATATTACTTATTATATTGTATATATTGTATTACAAAATTATCAACTTATATTCTATAATTACTGCAATTGATTAATTAATTGTTTTGTATTTCGAAAATCGATCATTTGAAATTTTAAATGTTAGTTTTAAGTAGAAATTGCAAGCATTTGGCCGTAGATGGTTATCGATTATCGATTATAACTGGCGATAATCGAGCTACAAAATACTTGAATCTCGATAGCCGTTAGCCGAGATACATAGTGAGAGATTCAAATTGTTGCCATGTTTATTCCATTTTCCATATAGTATATGGTATATCTTTATTTTCGTTTAATGTTGTTTAACTAATCAATGAATCATTTTGATTTTGATTTTGTAATTAATTTATATTTTGATTTATTTTGTTTCTTTTTCTTTCATTATGTTTTCTTTGTGTGCAAAATCGAACAAACCAAACACCAAAAATGTCACAAAACTATCACACAACAACAAACACCGACGCACAAATATTGACACATTGATAACAACAACAACAACCACAACAACAATCACATCCTTTTGCATATCCTTTCTTGACTTATACGCGACACAAAACAAAACACTCGTGTTCTGTGTCTGTGTGTCTCTTCTTTCCTAACAACTTTTCACTTCTGATCCATTCAATCCAAAATAATCAATAATAATAAAATCACAACACCAATCGACCTACTATTCAATCACACACACACTCACATACGAACACTCCAATTGACATCACGAATACGAACACGAATACGACAACGAATACACGATCACGATCACAGGATATGCTTGGACCCGAAGAAGCATATGAGGGCCTTTACGGACAAGGTCCGCCCAGTGTGCACAGTTCGCACGGAGGTCGCGCATTCCATCAGCAAGGTATGTATGCTCGGTTCACCTTGTAGGAGTATAAGGATCTACAACCAACAGCAATGCAACATATCCATCTACCCCAACTACCCTCATCACTAAGAATGTAACCTGTAACCTGCCCCTGCCCCTTTCCCTCATTAATATACATGTAAATGTGTGTGTGTTGTTTATCTTTTGGAGAGGAACGAAGAAAAGATGACAAATATGGATTTACTAACAATTAAGTCTAATTTTTAATGCCACACCACCGTTTGTAGTTCACACCCACTCCTGGATACCCTTTGTCAATACAACTTATTATTCACTCGATTTAATCGGTATCTAATTATTCAATAACTCTTAAGTCTCTGCTCGAATCATATTTGTCTCCCTCAACCTCCCCTTAGAGCCATTTCTCGGTTTATCAGGATGATTATCCTTTGGGCGACAATGCATGAAAGAGTGTTTAATATCAACATAACTTATAGTTTGCCCTTGTGTGTTCTGGCCTTCTTTCGTTAGCACGATTCCCAAGAAATTCGTAACCGTTCTAAGGAGATATCATTGTTTTGTATATTACTGCCTACAACATTACAAAAATAATTGAAACTTATCTTAACTTTCGAGATTTGTCTGTATTTTTCCCCCCTGATTATTTCCAATGGAGATCTTTGGTATAAGGGCAGTTAGCTGTAAAATATATAGTTTTGCTTTTTCAAAATAACATTCTTGAAATGATTTCAAATTTTCTTATTGTGGCTAAAAAAAACAATTCTGAAAATTATCACTTTGCAAAACAGGGATTTTTATAAATCTTACAGTATAAACGTAAAAAATTGTAGGTCAACTTTATTCACGACATACTATTATATATCCACACAGAAAAAAACACATCGGAAACAAAGTTTTAAGCACCATTTCCATATTTTAAATATATTTTGTTTCTGTTTGATTAAGTATTGCTTTTTTTATGATATAAATTGGATATATATTTTGGCATATTATTTATTACACGATGTTAAGACTGAAATCTTATTCCTTTATATATCAGCATGATCTACAATTGCATATCTATACATATGTATGTTATCAATTGCATGAACAGCATATTTGGTAAACGTTTAAAGTAAATAATAAAATTACATTTACATTTACGATTTAATTACATATTTCTTTTATCTGTTGTTCAAACTTTAGAAAACAATGAACTTTAATTGAATTGAATTTTTCATTCGGCAGGATATGATACTCTACCAATAGATTCGATGCAAGGTCTCGAAATCAGCAGTCCAGTAGGAGGTGGTGCTGGTGCTGCTAGCAATGCGGCACCACCGGGTGGGGCACCCACATCGCCCTACTCCATGGACATGGATGTTGGCGAAATTGATGCTGGCGCTATGAACTTTGACTTGGATGCCATGCCGACACCACCCAATGACAACAATAACTTGGCTGCCTGGTACGATACCGACTGTTAAGCACAGATCAGATCGACAGATGACAAAACGATTTTTAGTGTATATGGAAAATTAAACAAATGTTTGCAATAGAATCATAAACATAAACTTAAAAAATACATCTATCAATTTAATTACATTCTTAAATGGGCCAGTTTATTGAATGCCTTAATGGTTTAATGGAAATCGATTGATTCTAGCGTGGGAAATAAATAAAAGCGTTTTGTGTTTTAGGCAATAACAGATTAAGAACATCCGTTCGTTTATTATAACAATTACTAAGTTAAACAATAATCTATAAATGCTTGCCGAACCACTTGTGATCAACGGGCGAGAGCCACCTGTGACAACCATTTAGATTATTTTGTATAACGTATTTGATGGTGAAAGGATTTAGGTTTTCACGCGCCAGGCGTTCCTCAGCCTCATGCTGTTCGTCCAGCATCTGTTGGGAGACAACAGTTGCCTGGAATGGCAGCTGGTTGGCAACTTGTTGAAGGAATCCTTTGCATTCGATAAATTCACATTTGCCAGCGATTTCGACAATTACACGACCAGCCTTTACGGGTGTGACATAATGATCGATAGCACCTTTGCCGCCGCCCATGCGCTGTCCCTGGCCCTTCTTGGTTATTGGTTGCCATGGCGCGGGCACACGCCAAGTAGCAAACATTGTATTAACATTCATCTTACGTCCAATGGTGAGACGCATCATTTCATAGTGGCCCCAACGCAGACGGCCACCACCGGTCGCAATGATAGCATATTGTTTATGCAGCAACTGATTATGGACGAGCTCTGGACCACGCATGTATCGGAGTCGCTTTTGCATTTTGGGTGCTCGCAGATTTGGCGGATGTTGTGGCATACGCTCCATGATTCGGAGCTTGGGCCGTTCCACCTTCTCAATATCTGGAAATGAACATGCCCTTTAATTTGTTTGAACAATGGGATTTAGGAAATATAAGGCTTACTTTCATATTTGATTGGCGGAGGAAAGTACTTGAGGCCGGCTATGCAATTGTAGTTGACATTGGCAGCTGAAAAATTTAATAATATTGTATTAAACAGATATATAATTTTTATATACAATAATCTACGTACATATTACGCTGTTTTTAACTAGCTGTGTGACCGTTTTAAGGCACCACATGTTGTTATAATTACTATTTTTAATTGAGTCCTAATCCATGTATTTTGGTTTGTTGCTGTTGCATCATTACTGGTATATCGATATATCGATAGATATTTGTTCCCACTTCATAGGAAATTTATGCCACACAACATCCCAATATCGTAGAAAATTTAAAGTACAACTTCACTCTTTTAAGTGCGGAGCCACTATGTTGACACAATTAATTTGACGAATAAACTCAATTAATAATATTTATTTCTTTTGTCAGAAATATCAAGAACAAATTATAGCGTTTGCAATATTGATACTTTTAAACATATCAACAACCCTAACGCAGCGTTGCCAGATAGCGATTTAACCCCTTTTAATATTGCCTTAAAATGTCATGACAATTTAAAAATCATTAAGCTAATTTAGTATCATGTAACAATTTGTAATAAGGGCATATAAAAGTTAATAACACTTGTAAATTATTTAATTATTTGCAGTATTCTTCTTTTGATATTTGTGGACACACTGTTTTAGAAGGCATTCCGTTATCGCTTTTACCATTCATCGAAAGAATTCGATATACAAGAGCCCATAGTTTCAGTAGAATTAAATATGAATTCATTGTTGATTTCCCGTTATCAAACAAAAGCAAAAGCAAATAAGCATATACGGTTTTTGGAAAGTAATATTTAATGCAATCCTAAACTAAATATGACAATGTGAATACGAACTCTTTGGTGGAGTGGAAACTTTGTTTTAGTGTGGGTGTGTGTACTTGTTGTTATCGAAAAATGCAACGCTGTCAAAGTGTGGTATTTTTCTTCATATATTATCACTGGTTAAAGTTTAGGATACACTGCTGCATACACGAAAATAATTTTTGTCTAAATAGTGTATGTTTTGAAACATTCTCTCATATGTACATACAAATATATATAATTCGAAATCTAAGTGCATTAAGCATCGCATCAATTGCTAGCGATTAAATGTGTTTAGCCGTTTTTAGTTTGTTGTTATGAATATATCGAAAGTGACACCATCGCTTGCTGCTGCGGCTGCTGCCGCCGAAAAAGCGAAACCCGAACGTGTAACATCTGCAAGCGCAGCACTCAGTTTTAATACAATCTCGATACAAAAGCGCAGCAGCGTAGACGATAATGATGATCCAAATCGCAAGAAACTAAAAAGGGATATTGTTATATGCACGCCCACGACCAGTTTACCCGCCAAACAACAACGTGCAGCTACAGCTACGGGTACAACAACGACAACAACCACAGCAGCAACATCAACAATCGCATCCTTAACAGCGTCCACAGCGGCTCAGTTAAGTACAACAACATCATCCACAAAATCCACAACGGACGAGCAACAACAGCAACAGGCAACAAACATATTTGTTAATCACACGAATGTTGCTAAGCCAGAAGCAACTGCTGTTGATGTCTGCTGGGAGCAACAACGTGATGAACAAATTATTGTCTGTGAAATGAGTGCAATTAAGCCAGAAGATTCGTCCGCAACCAGCAGCAGCAGCACTACCAATAGCAATAGCAACAGCCAAAAGCAAGTAAGTTATAACAATTACTGAATTGTTTACTCTCAACTAATAATAACTCATGTCTTATAGGTTTTGCCAGCTTTACCAAAAAAGATGCAGGTTTATCATCGGCCTCCTCATCATCCTCCATAGCCTCCTTAATATCAATTGAGCCAAGCTCGGAGCAGCATAACAACAACAGCGAGCAGCAACAGCAGCAGCAACTGGGCAAGGCAATTGCTGTGGAGGAGCTTGATTATGTGATGCTGCCAGCAGCAACAACCGCTGAGCTTAAGCCAGCAGCCCTACACGATGCCACACAAGTCACAAACAACACAAGCAGCAATACCAGCAGCAGTAGCAACAATGTTGTCAATGCTGGCAGCGGGAGCAGTGGAAGCAACATCATCAGCACAACACAAAAGGCAACGACATCGTCACAGGGCAACTACATGTTTAACACCGGCACAGCAACAACAACACTCTTAAATCGCGTCAATTTGCATACGAAGCTTAAGGGTCAACAGTTGATGGTGAATGCCAAGAAATTGACCGAAGTTACACAGACAACGGCCAAGGTATCCATTGGCAATAAGATGATATCGGTGCCATTGCTAAAACCCTTGGCCCCGGGACAGCTGATGAGTGCGAGTGGGGCAACCACAGCGGGTGGGGCGACAATTGTTGAAAGTAAACAGCTGCAAGGTGCTCAAGTGACAACGACAACAGCAACAAGCGCGCAGCAACAGAACCAGCAACATTTGAACCTCACCCGACTGTTGAAGGGAACACGCAAGAATCCCACAACAATTGTCTCATTTGCCGGTGTACAAATTAAACCTGCCAATACCAAAATTGTCACCGCCAAGGTGGTAAGTAAAAAGATGTCACTGCAATTTCAGCAGCAACAACAACAGCAATTGCAGCTTCAGTTGCAGCAGCAGCAACAACAGCAACCAACCACAGGCAGCATTATAATAACACCAACAAATTCGAACCAAACGTTTACCATGGTGCAACAGCAACCACAGCAGCAGCAACAGCAGCAGCAGCAGCAACAACAGCCAGATAAGCAGATGGACAATGAACAAACGGAACAGGCAGACCAACAACAGTCTACTGTTGGTCGCTTGACAGCAGTTGCTACGTTAAGCCAACAACAATCACAGCCCAAAACAATCACATACACCGAGAATATACAAAAGATATTGTTGAATAAAAGTAAATCTCTGGATGCCAGCGATACGAGTGAAATTGGTAAAATTAATAATGTTGTCATTAAGCCGCTCGACAACAATCAATTGCACTGTGCACCCAGCATCAATATATTCAAGCAGCAGCAGCCACAGCAACAGCAACAACAACAAGCTGGTGCAGGTGCAACAAGTGAGCTGACAACGGGCGATGCATTGAGCAAACCAACAACTGGTGCCACAATTTGTGCACGTCCCATCATCTCAATACAGAAGAACATCTCATTGGTGGTGTCCAAGACGACAATTGCCCAGCAGAAGCCCAAAATGATAACAACATCAGCGAATAGCTCCTCCGCTGCCATACAACTGCAGCATCCGTTCAATCAACAGGATGTGGAAACTGTCGGTGTTGGCAAACTGCAACTAAAGGTGCATCCACATACGCAGATTGCAACGGCCAAATTGAGCGAAACAAAGGATAGCAACGATAGCGAATCGAATAAGACCAAGCTGAGGCCAACGGAGCTGTTGCTGGTCAAGCAAGCGACAACCGTTGATGTCAACAAGTTGGAATTGTCGTCGTCGTCGTCGTCGGAACAGGCGCCAATGAATGAGGAGCAGCAGCTGGTCACAGAGAAGCGCATCGCGACACCAAGTCGTGTGGATGACTCCAATAATGCGCTACTTAAACAATTGCTGCAGACCAGTAGCAGCAGCAGCAGCGGCAGCAGTAACAGCAGCAGCAACAACAATAGCCACAATCTGCAACAGATATCAATTACATCGGCACCTCTGTCCGCACGAAAGGTGATCAATGTGCGTGCTCCGAGCATGGGTTTGGTTAGTTCATTGGAGGCGCAATTGGCACGCCCTGTTATCCCCCCGGTGCCAGCAGCTGTGAGCAGCAGCAACAGTAGCAGCAGCAGCAGCGGCAGTGGCAGTTGCAATACGATAACCACAACAACTGCCACAATGGTGGCAATTAGTCAAACGCCTACAGTAACAGTTGCAACACCAACGCCAAGTGAGCCTCAGCAGCAGCAGCAGCAGCACCAACAGGAGGCAGCAACAACAACAGCAGCAGTTGTTACAGCAACACCAACAGCAGCAGCAGCAGCAACAGTAGCAGCAACAACAACTACAGCAGCAGCTACAGTAACAGCAACAACAACAGCAATGCCACAACCAACACAACAGATTAAACAGTCCGTGCAAATTGTTTCGAAGGAAACATCATTTATATCAACGCCCGTGGCAGCATCAGCTGCCATCCCACCATCTGCATCTGCAACGGCAACGGCCAGTGTTGCTGCTGTTACTGCTACTGCAATGCCAACAGTTGTCAGCAAGTTGCCCACATTAATTGTGGAATCAAATATCAAGACGGAACCACTGCCGCCACCGCCATCTTATGAGCTGAGCACCGCCAACGTCTCGAATGTGACGATCTCTATAACAACCAAGCCCAGTAAGGATGTCAAGCTGACCAAACTGGAGCCCGTGGATGGCGATTCAACAGTTGGACAATCCGAGACAGAGAAACAATCGTCCGTGCAGCAAGCAACGCACTTAGAAGGCTGGAAATTGCAAGATATTGCTGCTGGTGAGCAGCAGAAACGCAAGTTGTCAATGCCATTGCAACAACAACAGCAGCAGCACAACAACAACAACAACAACAACAACAACAACAGCAGCAGCAGCAGCAACTACAACAGTTGGAGGAGAAACCATTGACAGAGATTAAAAGCGAAATTGCTTTGGTCAATAGCAATAGCAACATCAACAGCAACAATGTCGGCCATGAACTGATGCCATTGATGAAAGCGCCGCCCGCGAATGCAGCTGTTGCTGTTGGTGGCTATGAAAAGTTGCAGTTAATAACAACAACTATTGGCGGTGGGTATGCCAAGAAGTCAGCGCCAGAGATGCAGCAGCAACAGCAGCAGCAGCTACAACAACAACAGCAGCAGCAGCAAGCACAGCAACAACATATGCAGCAGCAGCAGCAACAGCAGCAATTACTGCTCCAACATCAACAGCTACAACAACAGCAGCAGCAGCAACAACATCAACAACTGCAGCAGCAACACCAGCAACAACAGCAGCAATACCTGCAACAGCAGATACAGTTACAGCATCAGCAGCAACAACAACAACAACAACAACAACAACAACAACAACACTTGCAACCACCAACAGCAGCTGTTGCCACTGCCGCAGCAGCAATTCCTGAGCCAAAGGCTGTGGAACAACGCAAGCGTCGCAAGCGTGAGGCACAAAAACCACGTCGCAGCAATGCCAATAATGCAGCTGGAGCTGCAGCAAATAATCTTAAGGAGATGACGGGAGCATTGCCAGCAGGTGCTGTGGTCCAATTGGCCACAATGTCATCCAATTCACCCATGGGCAATCAATTGCAGACGGGTGGACATTTGGCAACTGGCAGTCCTGGCATTGGTTCGCCAATGTTGAAGAAGCGTGTACGCAAGTTCTCCAAGGTGGAGGAGGATCATGATGCATTTACCGAGAAGCTAATGACGCACATACGTCAAATGCAACCGTTGCAGGTGCTCGAACCGTTGCTTAATCGCAACTCTTTGATTGGCAGCGGTTCTGCTTTTGGCAGCAGCAGCAGTAGCAACAACAACAACAACAGTAGCAGCAACAATGTTGCTGGTGGCGGTGGCAAATTGAAGGCAATTTCACGTGCTCTGCAATTGCAGCGACAATTGGATGAAAGCGGTGCTGGCGGTGGAGCGCTTGATTGCGATCAGTTGCTGGGACGCTTTGGCCATGTGCGACATCCGAGCATCAAGTCGTTGTATGACAGCGAACGCTTTGGCGGCTTTGGCGGCAGTGGTGAGGCCAACACAACAACACTGGCAACTGGCACTGGCACTGCAGCAGCAACAGCAGCAGCTGCTGGTGGTGCAATGCTCTCGTCCATACAAAATGATTTTTATGATCAAGAATTCTCGACGCATATTCAACGCAATTCGCGTGAACGTTTGCAGCGTTTGATTAGCGCGGTGAGGGATTGCAATGTAGAGACGACAGATCTGGTGGAGAGTCATCTGCAACATCAGCAACATTTGCTGCAGCAACAACAGCAGCAGCAACAGCCAGCGGCTGGTCCATTGGCCTGGTCGCGTGTGAGTCGTTATCCGGGCCTTGTGTTGCTCAACAGCAACAGCAATCAACGTAGCGCACCTGGACGCATGTCGCCAGTTGCTCTGGCCATGGATTCATCCAGCATGCGTCTCCCTGTCTCCCCCATTTTGCGCAGCTGTGGCGAAGAATTGCGCAAGGCACAGCAGCTGGAGTTGGGCATTGGCGTTGGCAGCAGCAACATCAGTAGTACCAGCAATAACAGCAATAATAATAACAACAACAATTATCAGCAGAAGAACCAAAATGTGATACTCTCGCTACACACATCGGCAACAGATAATATTGCCGGCGTGCTGCGAGATTTGGCGAATCTGTTGCATTTGACGCCCGCTTTAACCTGCAAACTAATTGATGCCTCCACATCCTCCGCCTCCTCCTCATCCGCATCCGCATCCTCCGGCTTGGACAAGGCCGACAAGGAGCAGGGTGAGCCAAGTGATCAGGGATCCACTCAGAGTCAGAGTCAAAGTCAGGGACAGCTGCCAACGGCTGTGACAAGCCATGGAAATCTACGCAAGATACTCACCGGACAGAGGAAGCTGTGTCGATGTTGTGGCAGTGCCATTGCTGCCTTTGGTTTGCGCGTTCCGCATCAGAATGTGCCTGAGGAGACGTTGTCGCCAACGATGGCGATGCTCCAATCGCTGTTGCCACGTAAATCGCCACCGCCTCGATTCATCTACTTTTGCAATCGCAGCTGCTTTGCCCAATACAAATGGCGTGCAAGGATGAGCCAACTGGCGAGGATGCTGCCACAGCTGTGCTGGTGTTGCTGGCAGCAACCAACAAGTGCAACAGGCAACGACAGCGGCAACGGCAACTGGTAATGATGTAGCCTCCAGCTCAGCATCGCCAGTTGCTAAAATCGAGCCAGAAGATGTTGATATGGAACAATCACAGCAACAGCAGCAGCACCAACAACAGTCCAACAGCAACAATAACAATAGCAACAGCAACAGCAGCGAATTGGATAAGCACAACATCGCAAACATCATCGCAGCAACCCGCGCAGCGAAAGTCATCATTAAATGCTTTAGTGCTGATTGCTTTGCGCCGATTCAACAACTGCATTGCGTAATGCCGTCAAGACAGAAAATGGCGAAACAACATCGACAAGGAACAATACCGTTTGGGAAACGGAGGGAAGCGGTACAGCGGAACCTCAGAGGATTCACGGCAATGTGTCTTTTGTAATCAACGCGGCGATGGAATTGCCGATGGACCATCGCGTCTCCTCAACTTTGATGTAGACAAATGGGTGAGTTTCAACATTTGCAAATCACTATAAACTTATATATACTGTTGAATCAGTTAAATTTAGCACTATAATTTATTATTAACTATATAACATTATAAATTAAAGAGTCAGTACAGTAGAGAGAGTGTCAGCACAGAGGATTTTATCTATAAAGAATATTCTACTTATTAGTTATCAAATCACAGTTATCACAGGATTTGATCTATGAAGAATATTCTACTTCTTATTTATCACCAAAATATCTACAACTATTTCACTGAATCCCGTCTTATTGCACGATAACTATGTCTTAGCTATGTTGTGTGAAAATTTCAGCTCGATATCTTAAGTCGTTTGGCCTACAACGTGATGAGGACAGTGAGAGAGGACATGTACATATATAGATAAATATACAATTATATAGATAGATATACAATTGACCCAGTCCAGACTTTTGTAGATAAGCCGAGACTAACGCCAACTCGTCTCACTCTCTCTTTGCTTATTTGTTGATCGAAAATAATAAATATTTTGTTGTATTTTTTTACAGGTTCATCTGAACTGTGCCTTATGGTCGAACGATGTGTACGAGACGGTGTCGGGTGCGCTTATGAATTTCCCGACAGCCCTGCAGTCGGGTCTGAATCAGGCATGCAGTGCCTGTCATCAGTTGGGTGCCACCATCAAGTGCTTTAAGTCGCGCTGCAGCAATCTGTATCATCTGCCATGCGCCATCAAGGAGGAGTGCGTATTTTACAAGAACAAATCGGTGCATTGTAGTGCACACGCAGCGTCCAGCTCGACGGGTGTCACAGAGAATGAGCTCAGCTCGTTTGTGGTCCATCGTCGGGTGTTTGTCGATCGGGATGAGAATCGTCAGGTGGCCACGGTGATGCATTATTCGGAGCTAAGCAATCTGCTGCGTGTGGGCAACATGACGTTTCTCAATGTTGGCCAGCTGTTGCCGCATCAATTGGAGGCCTTCCATACGCCCCATTACATCTATCCCATTGGCTACAAGGTGGTAAGTACCGATATTATATGTTATAGTATATAAGTACACATTCATACATTTATTCATACCCATTTTTTCTTTCTTTAGAGCCGCTATTACTGGTGCGTTCGACGACCAAACAGACGCTGTCGTTATGTTTGTAGCATTGCGGAGGTCGGCTGCCGGCCGGAGTTTCGCATCCAGGTGCATGATGCTGGCGATAAGGAGCCAGATCGTGAGTTTCGTGATAGCACACCATCGGCTGTTTGGCAACAGATCTTGCAACCGATTCAGCGCATGCGTAAGGTTTACAAGTGGCTTCAACTTTTCCCACAACACATCAGCGGCGAGGATCTGTTTGGTCTGACGGAGCCGGCAATTGTCCGGATTTTGGAGAGTTTGCCTGGCATTGAGACACTGACCGATTATCGTTTTAAATATGGACGCAATCCGTTGCTGGAATTCCCCCTAGCCATCAATCCATCAGGTGCGGCACGAACCGAGCCCAAGCAGCGTCAGCTTCTGGTGTGGCGTAAACCGCACACACAACGCACCGCCGGCAGCTCGAGCACCCAGCGTATGGCCAATTCGGCGGCAATTGCCGGCGAGGTGGCGTGTCCATATAGCAAACAGTTTGTCCACTCCAAGAGTTCACAGTACAAAAAGATGAAGCAGGAATGGCGCAATAACGTCTATTTGGCACGGTATGACAACAGTCTTAATACCAGAAATTCAACATATTTAATACAATCTATTCCATCTCTTGTACAGCTCGAAAATTCAAGGATTGGGCTTGTATGCGGCACGTGACATTGAGAAGCACACGATGATTATCGAGTATATTGGCGAGGTAATACGCACGGAGGTGTCGGAAATACGTGAAAAGCAATACGAATCTAAGGTGAGTAAGAAGTATATATTACTATATATACATAAATATATCTTACATCTTTCCTGTAGAATCGCGGGATTTATATGTTCCGCTTGGATGAGGATCGCGTTGTTGATGCAACGCTAAGCGGCGGCCTGGCTCGTTATATTAATCACTCCTGCAATCCCAATTGTGTGACGGAGATCGTTGAGGTTGATCGGGATGTACGCATCATTATATTTGCCAAGCGTAAAATCTTTCGAGGCGAAGAGGTATGTATTAATCTACTTACAGTTTCTTAATGGGAATAACATTTTTTAATTGATTTTCTTTGATCTATTTAAGCTCTCGTATGATTACAAGTTTGATATTGAGGATGAGTCCCATAAAATACCCTGCGCATGTGGTGCGCCCAATTGTCGAAAATGGATGAACTAAAGACCAGTACAAGCATCTGCAACTGCACCATTTCACACACACACACACACACATACACAGCAGCATCACAACAATAAGGAGCAGCTCACATATATAGAGATGTGACACCCAGTGAACAAAGGAATTGTTGTTATTTGCATCATTAGAATTATTGTTGTAGCAAGCCACATTATCATCAAAATAGCATATTCTTTAAGCCGTATATATATGTACATATATTTATTATATCTCTATATATATACATACATCTATCAATATGTATATATATACACATATATATATATATATATATATCTATATCCAATATCTATATGCACGAGTTGAAATGGCATATAAATATTTAAGTTTTCTGTATGTACCCACGAATGCGCCCTCGTGCATATTGTAGCTAATTTGTATCCTATTATTGCTCATAAGCCAAAAGTGTTTTGTAGTATAAATTTAAACAAACAACAACAAAAAAGAACCTTCAAACAATAACAAAAGCAAAAAAAAAAACAATTATGAAACTTCATGCATAAAATATTTATAGATAAAACTTAAGAATGTATTTTATATGTTACTTACTTGATGATCCATTCTTCGTGTTTGTATGTACACTTTTCTATCCGAAACCTGGACCCCAAACATAATCTTCACTTTTCAATTGACGCAAACAAAGAGAGAGAGAACGAGGGAGAGAGCGAGAGAGAGCTAGAATTAGAGCAGACCTGGGTGTGCCTTCGTTTTTAATTTTTATTATTATTATTATAATTATTATCATCTGATTTTTTTCTTTAATTATTACGAGACTGTATAGGAAGAATAATATTAACGAAAACTAAAAAGAAAAGAGAAAAACAAAACAATCTCTTCCCAAGTGGTGTAGTAATATTTATTTATGTACATCAAAATTGAATGTATTTTTTACTTAATTTCATCTCTATTTTTTAACATACAATTATCAATCAAGTGTATCTTTAACTTTTAAGTAAATGTAAACTATTTAAACCTTACAAACAAATATGTTTTTTTTACAATTGATTTGCGTTTATTGCGGTACATCCATCGTGTGTGTTCTGGTAGATAAACAATTTAACTAAATTTCAACAATTTTTTGTTCTCATAATAACATACATATGTACGTATACTATGAATCTATACATATATGTTAATGTATCTGTATCTATTTCTATGGCTTTTTTCGGAATCGGCTTAAAATATTTTGCACATTCACAGCGAATGCTAATGTCAGCATATCAAAGTTTTTCAGATACCACGATATATTGTACATCATATGGATGCGTCGGTTTTTATCCAAAAACGATTTATAAAAGATACTCATTTGATCGGCCGTTATTTCATCGGATCCACTCAATTTGTGTAGACGGACAAAGTCTTCTTTTTCCTGCAGACAAAAAAAAATTAAATTTGTTTTAATTGCCATGAATGAAAATGACAGAGATAGAGCTACATATGAAGGGAGAATGAGAAGGGGAGAGAAAGTGACAGTGAAAGAGATGGGAAGAGTGTCACTTGCCAACAAGTGTTAAAAATACTTCAAAGATACGAACCTCATAAAATCGTTTGTTATGCTTTGTCCAGAAATCCATATTCCATTTTTCGACTTCAATGCGTAACAATCGCAATTTCTTGGCCATCTCCGTTTCATTCTCATCGTAATGCCGTATATACGGGCGAAGATTGGACTTGGCATCCGGCGGACCAATGTAATCGCTACTCACCGATTCCGGATTAGGCGGTTGTGTAAGACCAACGTACACAGGACTTTTTTTAGGCCGTGCCTGTGTTTTGGTTTGTGTTTGTTCTGTTGCATAGTGGCGGGGCCAATGCTAAGTATTAACAAATATCAATTAGTTGCACAACCAAGCATTCTGCATTTGTACCACTCACTTTTATAAATCTATCTATTCTACGAGGCGGCAAACTTTTATTCATTTTTTTTATTTATATATTGTCATGTGTACTGTGTATGTAAATGTCATCGCTAGATAAATATCGATTTAATTATCGATATTTTTACTTGTAGCAGAACTATCATTAAATTTAAGAATCGATATTTTTATAATAACTTGGCCATTTTGCACCACTATTAAATTTGAATCAACAAATCAAAAGATCCCAAAATACACTCAAAGAGTGTATGTTCTTTTTTCTAATGTCCCAAAATTGTTTGCGTTGCTTGCTTTTTTGCTCATCGATGTATCAAATTTAAAAGGTAGCTTCAGTGGAATTAGCTGAGCAGATCTTTGCAGATGTTCGGTTAGAATTCGCTTAGCAAAAACAGTTTTATATATTGATATTTATGTATGTACGTTTATTTCAGTTGACTTGGATGTCTCTAAATCTAATATGAATAGGTAAATAATATTGCATATTCGTTATATTACTAGTTAGCCTACAAATTTGATATCAGACTTTTTAGTACCGAAAAGAACTTACAAGCTATTCTATTTATATTTACATTCTTACTCTGGTTTATACAAATATTTCGATTATTTGTTAAAAAAACATGAAGAATATTCGAGTCTTTTGTTTATATCGAGTCTTTAAGCTGATAACTTTTGAACCACAAATGTTTGTGCATTTTTATAAATTTAAAATGCGCTGATAATACGCTTGAGATAAGAAATCATTTTGTTATTATACTGCTGTGGAAATCACCTAGAAATAAGTCGAGTATTTTAAATTTATTGATATCCTGTATGCTTTTCAAACTGAGGTGTTTCAGTTATATGAAATTACGTTGCCCATCGCGACTTTTGCAATTCGATTTGCCCTTCCAAAGTTTTGGCCAAGTATATAACAAATAATTGTATAAGGGCGATTCCTAGAGCAATGCCCGCAATTGTATACAAATTCCTCTCAGCCCAGACTCGAACGATTTCAATGCAGCCACTGGTCCAGATAAGTTTGCTAGCTGCTGCAACAGAATGTTCCTGCACCTCGTAGCCGCACATTATGTTAACCAGTCCTGAGCTAATATCAGTTGCATTGATGCAACAACTGTATGGCACACCACACTTCTCCACTGATGGCGATGAGCAGTTAAAGTATTCGTTTTTACCCCAATCCTGATATCCGGCATTGCTGAGGCCACAGCACTTGAACTCTTTCTGTGCGAAATCAATGAAGTTCTGCAGATCGGGATCATCGCGATAAGAGTGTATGATCTTATCGGTGAACTGATACTCTACAAATTCGTTCATGTGTTGTGGAAAGACAAAGCAGATGATTGCTATACAAATAATTAAAGTGATATAATTAGCTAGCGTTTTGATGGGTAACAACAATAATCTTTGCATACCTATGACCATTTCCATGAGGAAGAAAATCAACAGACACCTCGAGTAGAATTTCAGTAGAAAGGTATTTTCCCGTAGGGCACCCAAGCAGCCAGCAAAACTCACTACAAATATCACAATGCCCGCAATGATCATGACTAGAGAAATATTGAGTACAACATCATAAATGTTTTCCAGCTTCACCCAGCCATTTGAATCGTTCCATTTGTCCATAAAGGCATATATCCCGATACCCAAAAGCAGTCCACCGAATAGCCAGAATATGAAGTTCAGCATGAATATCATGTACTTAACGCAGGAGCTGACGAATGTAAATTGATGTGGATACGAGATACGTTGATGCATGTCACGCACTTCAATCCCATAGTATCCACCGACTCCCCCTGCCCCACCACCTTGGTATCGGTAGTTGCTCATCGTCTCTATCTTTTGATTTTACGTTCACTTTAATCCCGACGTTTTTCGCACAATTTTAACACATGCTCTTGCTTTGGATGATGACGATAGCGTAAATGTTTAAGCTTTGTTGCTTACTGTATGACATATTTATTTAAATGATACCCAGACGCGTTTAGTTTACACACAAAACAGAAATGCCAAATAGTTATCGATATATCAATCGAACATCCAATGCAGCTATGCGACACTGCTTATCGATATATTGCAGTAATCTCGCTGCAATACAAAACAATAAACAAGAGTTGTTATCTATATATATATATTTTGATACACACGTTCCGGCGAATTGACCAGTAATAGTTCATTTTAATAACAATAATAAAAAGATAGACTCGTGCAAGTGAGTGAATCAGCGCAGCTCCGAATTGATTAGACCTGCAAGTTGTTAACAACTGATAATGTTAGCTTCGGCCGTTCAAAGTTTGAACTTCACACCATGCAAATCCGGCAATAGCCATCATCGCCGATAAGCAATCCAATTATATTTGTATTAGTTGTGTGCTACTACAATCGATGTATTTAATAGCTAACGCTCAGTTTGTGAACAGACGCAGTCGTTGCTACGGTACGGTCGTCGGACTCCAATATGAATTTCCTATTGCGTTTCATAATTTTCTGCTTCGATCCACTTGGTCTGGGTCGACGCTTCTTTGTGCGTCCGGCTGTTAATCTAACGCTAAATGTCTACGATCGCTTTCGAAGCAAAGCAGATGAAAAGGTGGACACAATACGGGAGCTTGTACTACGCTTGGGACTAATTGCATTTGCCGTTGTATTGATCATTTGGCTAGCCGTATTCATATACGCCGCCTTTTACTATGTCTACATGCCTCCCATTTCTCACACGCGACCCGTGCACATGCAGTTTAAGTGAGTATTAAAATATACATATATCTTATCTAATTGATCTGAAGAGAGCTAATTATTTGTTTTACTTATAGAACATGCTTGGAGACTAGCACACCCTGTACATTCCCGCACGCTCACGTGTCGTTAACAAAGAAACAACAATTGCTTATGGTGGGTCAGGCATACAAGGTCATTGTCAACATTGATATGCCTGAATCTCCTCAAAATCTTGAGCTGGGCATGTTTATGGTCTGTGCTGAGATGCGAGACTATGATTCAATGCTCCGTGGACACTCGTGTCGATCAGCGATGATGCGATATCGTTCGCCATTGATACGCATGATCTCCACATGGGCGCTGAGTCCACTCTATGTGCTGGGATGGAAGGAGGAGTTTCAAAAGGTGCCAGTGGAAATATTTTCACGCTATTTGGAGGAGCGACAACATCCCATTACCGATGTATATGTTGAGATCCAGTCACAAAAGATACAGTTCTATACAGTAACGCTGCATATTGAAGCTGATTTTACTGGTCTACGGTACATCATGTTCAACTGGCCCGTGCTCTCAGCCATTGTGGGTAAGTTCTGATTTCAAGTGATCACGGAATGATCATGACTCATTTCTGTTCGACAATCGACAACTAATTTGGTATTTATTTGTGTGTACTCCCTTTTCAGCCATTAGCACCAATCTATTCTTTATATTGGTCGTTTTTCTGCTCAGCTGGTACCACTGGTCCGATGCCACCTGGCTCCACAGTTTGCAAATCCGATACGCCCGCTTCACGAACCAACTGCAAAGCAAAGCCAGCAGTGTGATACTCTCCAGTACGAGCAGTTTGCGTGATGAGGAGGATCCAGGTTTCCTGGATGAGAAGTTCGACATTGCCGATGTTGGGGATAGCGCTGATGATCTTATGCTGGACAAGTCCTTTGACAAGGCATTGGAAACCTCCGATGCCCAGACACTGCGTCAGCGGAAAGTTAAAGATAAAGCGTAAAATACTGTGATCCAGTTTAACGCAACTATCACAACTATAATCGCCACCGAAATTCCCGTAATTCCCGTAATTGCCACCGCCAGGCTTGTGCCAAAGACTAATAGGTTTAGGATTATTGTAGTTACCTGCTGCTGCTGGGAAGCAGCATGCATACGCTGAAGTATGAAGTATTTGCTCTAATTTTGCAATTTATACAATAAACTTGAAAGGTACTTAATTTTGAACGACCTATCTATGTAAATAAGTTGAGTTAATTATCTTCAACATTGTGCTGAAATATCTATAGTCAATCTTAAGCGATTAAGATATTGATTGTGAAACGCAATCTCTTATATTCTGCAAAGATATATCTGTTGCAATTGGTCGGCTTTGAATTCCTTACGATCTTTAATATGGAAATAGTTATAAATAGATTAAATAATAGTAATTTAAACATTACATTACTCAGAGGATTTCTCATCTTCTGGATCCGATTCAGAGGGCCAAATTGAATCGACTGGCTCTGGAGAATCCGATTTTAAATCACTGCTCTCCTCATTGGATGGATTTTCACCGTCACCGGCATTTTCCTTAGTGTTCGGTAACAAAGGATCACTGAAGTTGAAATCAAGTATCAGAAGTCCTATCTCTTGTGCAGGAAAGTCAATTAGGAAGGCAACGATAACGGCGAAGATTACAATACATGCAACTTCCTGAAGGTTGATCTGTGTGAAGTCAGAATGAACTAAAAGCTCTCGCAGTAAATTGTTATAAATTGGCTTACCAATCGGAAATTAAGAACTGATGTGGTTCCTTTACACTTGCTGTATTCCAAAGAACTACCACATAGGTGGCCAATTGCAGCGGGATTTCAAGTCGTGAAAGGAATAGCACAGGTCGAGCAATATTCGGATAGCGTTGCACCGTACTTTTATCCAATGGAGCCATAAGAATGGACCAACAAATGCCCAGGCCAAGGATTAAAGGACTCCATGCCAAATATGCAGCTGCATCGCTTGACTTGTACACATACTTGCTCCGTATACCCGATGCTGGTGACCAAAAGCACCAGGCTATAGCCAGCATGGCAAGTGCCCATCCCGCTCTCTTGAAACGTGGAGACATCTTAAAGATTCCCGATTCACTGCGAAACAACAATCCGGCCCCGATGCCCAGCAGATAAGTGGTTGCTCGAGTGATCGGCGATGTATATATAAGATTTGCCGTGCGATAGAATTTGCTGACACTACGTGATTGAGAATAAAAGATTGATATAAATAATTGATGGATGGATGGATTCATTGAGCTACACACTGAATGCCGTGAAACAAGGATGGCGCCAGGTGATCGCGTTGGGTGCGTGAAAAACGCGCTGCAACGGAAATGGCATGAAAAGCTCCGCAGAGGAAAAATCCAGCCTCAGGATCGGTGAAATAGAGCCAGACGACGAGTGCACCCAAGAAATACAGTTGCAAGTCCAATGACAGTTGTACAGTCAATGGTGAGCACTGAAATTAAAGGACAAATTAAATGAGTATTGTAAGTCTATCAGAAAATGTATAGAAAAAGAGAAAGTTTTCTGATTTTATAAGAAAAAACTCTATATTTAAAAATGCCTGTCAGGAAACGTGTTCCATATTGGAGAGGAACTCTAAAAACTTATAATATATCTCATTAATGATAAATCAAATAAATCAAATACACTAGAAAAGTCTCTCAGATTGTCAGAAAGTACTATACCATTTGTATCAAATATCTCTATATACAAATCTGTTACAAATCTAAACTCATAAGCGATCTTTTCTTAACACAATTTTCATAATGTAATTGACAATTGATATCGGGAAAGTCGACTTCTGGGGAATCTCTTTTAACATAAGCTTCCACAGCCGGAGGATAACTTTGTCATTTGTATTAACACTCTTAACTCTTACCATCTCTTCCATATCGGCGGTATTTTGAACACTCAGAGCACTACGCCACATATTCTCTTCGCAGAGGCGAGCATTCTCGCCCACTAGTAGATTCCAGAGTGGTCCAGCGCCCAGATGAGGTAGTATCCAAGTTTGAAAGCCGAGTACGGCTAAAATGCTGGGCACGTAACGACAAGCTTTGGTGGCCACATTCCTTAGGAAACTTAGGCGGCAGGTGGTCTCCATTTCGTTGGATAGCTTGTGGGCTACCAGGAAACCGCTAAGCAGAAGCAACAAATCGCTGTAGAGCAAGGGAACACGGTATGCGAGGCTCCAGGAACGGTTCACGGTACCGACAAAGGCGTCTCGATTTGTTATCGGCAAATGTCCGGCCATTATGAACTTGAGGTTCACATAGATCATGAATGTGGCCAATATCTTGAGCAAATGGATTAGGGGAAATTCGATATCGGCACCTTCCAGTGCCACCAGCGACTGCCAGGTGCGTTGTGGCGAAAAAGCGTTCAGTACTTTCAAATGAACCGCCTGGGAGATTTCCTCCGGTTCCTTTTCAGTTGTGGTTTCAGTTGGTTCGCTCACTTCCTCAGTTCTGTCTGCTTCATCCGGCTCCAAAGCTTCGGCCTGTGTGGACTCGGAAGTGTCATTGTTTAGCCGCAATAGTTTTCTACTGATCCAATCCCAGTGTTCCCAGACGCCCGACAAGACACAGGCAAATCCAAGTGTGGCAATGCCAAATCTGTGAAATAGCATTCCAAAAAGGATCATCTTTATACTGATGCTTGATGCTTACTCACATGCCCATGGCCAAGTTATTGTCCTTGGAGAGCAGTTTCATAAAGTTCTTTCTCCTCTTTGTGGTGCAGTGCTCGTCCCGCACATCGATAAGGAACTCAATGCCCGTGTCGTTATAAGGACGCAAACTCGTTTCGATTATTGTGTGAACCACGTTGGCGGAACAGGCGTGTGGCAGGCAGATTCCCCAGTTGGCGATGCTATAGCGTGGCACAAAGTGCTTCGGCTGCAAGTGAATCCTAGATTAGATGACTTTTTTGATATGAGACAGACTGTACTTACGTTTTTTAAGTGTGCATGCCAAAGGCCACGTCCATGCAGCAAGTGTAATGGATCCTTAAGCTCTGTGGTCGTCGAACGCATCTCAATCTGGGCCAGACAATATTTCCCATGCACCCGTGTCGCTTTTGCCGGTTTAATTGCCTTCACGGATGTGGACACCTGGGTGCATTGGTCAAAGTCCCCGAACTGGTTGATGTTGCCACGTAAAAGTCCGGCACCAATTTTACCCGTCGCATCGAGCACTGCAAGTGTGTCATGTAAAAAACGTTATAGTCGTGTCGCCGACTCTAAGATACCCGGTACTTGATTTGAATAAAGCAAATAGTAGTAGAGATTGTGAAAATAGTAGTAGAAATGATAAAAATAGTAGCAGAAATTATGAAAATAGAAATAGAATTAAAGGAATGAAAAGAATAGTAGAACTTATGGAAAAGGTAGTAAGACTAAACGAAATAGTATGAGTAGCGATGGAAATAGTAGTAGAAAATATGGAAATAGTAGGAAAAATTATGAAAATAGTAGTAGAAATAATAAAAATAGTACCAAAAATTATAAATTAAAGTAGAATTGATGAAATGAAAAGAGTAGTCGAAATAGTATAAGTATAGAAAAGGAAATAGTAGTAGAAACTATAGAAATATTGGAATAAATTGTGGAAATAGTAGTACAAATGATAAAAAATAGTAGTAGAAATGAAGGACAGACTGCTGATGCTAATCACGAATACAAGTACTTAGTGTTGTCTACCCTTTCACTTTACAAGTACCGGATATGAGAAGTACCAAAAAATGCCCTCCCCTTTTTTAAGGACTCGTACTTTGCAACGTCCACAATTTGTGGGATCGCAATTGTTGATGCAGCAACTCCAATTGCTGGTGACAGTCGCCGCTCTTCACTTGAGCCACATTCCCAATGAAAGCCGGCAACGAATGTATCAGCAACTCCATGTACTCCTCGCTCTTGGACTGCTGCCTTGATGATGCACCCGATTTTCCTCCTGTCTCCTGCTGCTGCTGCTGCTGCTTTTTGTCCTTAATCCGGTCCCGGGTACGGGCTTTACGATCTGGCTCCTCCGGGAAAATGCTGTTGAACGGCCAACGTTTTAAATATGTGAGCCAATCGATGTCGCTATTGATTAATTTCTGCTTTTCTTTATCTTTTTTTTTGCCCACTTGAGGAGGAGCCTCGTCACCGGCTTGATCGGTCAGCCAGTGGAACCATTCGATAATATTTGGATATTGCGATTGACTCTCTTTAGTTTTTGCTTTCGCTCTCTTTTTCTCTTTCATAGGTTCTGTTGCTGTCTCGTTTGCGGCATCGCTCGTAAATATTGCCAGCACTCGACTAAAAAGTGAGGGTGTCTCTTCCTCCTCTTCCCCATCACCAATGCCGTCTTTATCGCCATCACCATCTCCATCTTCATCGCCATCGCCATCTCCATCTTCGTCTTCGGTGCCTGGTTCGTTATCGTTATCATCGTTATCGTCTTCATCGCCATCGCCATCCCCATCAGCATCCCCCTCGTCATCATCATCATCATCATTCTCATTGTCAGCGGAATTTTGTTCAACATTCTGTTGCGATTGCTCATCGTTCAATATTTCTACTGAATTATTGCCATTCTCATCGTCATCCTCAGCATTGTCCTCGTCCATGAGCTCGATTTTATGGAATTTAAATTTACTTTTAGTGGTTCGTCGTGAAGGAACTTTACGTAGCCCCTGACCCGCTGACAATGCTTCCGGGGAATTGACACAACCAGATGCATCATCATTTGACCCTTTGCACAGATTGCGGCTCACCTCGTCTGTGCTCAATGGGAACAACAATATAACAAATAATATTGCTAAGCAAATTATGCGTTTCGTTGTCGTTGTCGTTGTTGTTGCTGTTGTTGATGATGTTGCTGTTGCTGTCGCTGTCGGTGTCGTTGTTGTTGGTGCTTGGGTACCGAGTACCATATTAATCCTGTAGAGCCCAGAGTTTTGGGCCTAACAAATAGTTTATTCAACCTTTTCGCACAGACTAATTGTGCTCATAAGAAAAAGTCCCAGATGAAAATAAATTATGTGCCATCATATGCAATTTACATGGACCCTGCCCGCTCTCTCTCTCATCTTTGCATCTTTGCATCTGAGCAGCTCTCTGGGCCTCAAACCTATTTATAATTTTTGTACAAAAATGAAGCGTTCACCATCTCACATACTCGCATATTGCATTTTTTATGCGTCTCCTAAATAGACCCTATCAGTATTCACATTTCGCAAAAAAAAAACAAAGCACAACGAAATTGGGAAAAGTGAAAGATAAAAGTGCCAGATAACTTTTTTTTTAGTGTCGAAGCCAAAATACCCTAGCAAAAATATTACTTTAAAGTTTAAACGAATAAATATCTCGTATTAAATAAAATAAAAGATGAAGTGTAACTAACAAAGGTAAGAGCGTATAATTAAGATACACAAATTTGATTGTTTCTAACATATAATGTATAATATTCGAATATTCTATTCTATTTTATGAGTTAGAAGGTAGAAAACTTTTCACACCAGGTGTGATATTAGGCTAAAGAAAAGCAACAGGTGACCGACCGTTGATTTTATGAACAAATTATACATAGTTTTGAGTAAAGATGAGCACTAAAAATATGTACACTTTAAAAAAAATACGGCTTGTTTCTTAGCTGCAGGTAAAAGTTTCGCAAAAATGTCCTTCCACCTAAGTCAATAAACGGAAATTGTAAAAAATGCAGCTTCCTACGCATGCTGTCAATCATTCAATCAATCAATCAATCAAGTCAGTCACAGCCAGTTTTACAATACTGAGAAATATTTATTTTGTTTATATTAAGTATACGCATAGGTATAGTGTATAGGCATTACTAAGAATACTAGTCACATGTAGTCATAGTATTTATGCGGTCCAATTGTTGCACTGACTTGTTGCAAATACAACTTGCTCTAGTTTTTGTTGTTGTTGTTGTTTTGCCCTGCACAAGGTGGAGGTAGTATATTATTTTTAACTTGATTACTTGTAGGGTGAGTTTTGCTCATCTTGATGGCCAATTGTACGGTCTGTCAGTTTTGATGCTGACATGAATCGTTCGTTCGTTCAACGCTCAACATTCAACGTTGCAACGTTGCAACGTGCAACGTGCTACGTTGCTAGTTGTTCGTTCGTTCGTTGTTCAGGTACATGCTACATACTTTTGTGTCTTTCTTTCTGTCTATGACAAATGTCACAGCTAAATGGGAAAGTATTCTATACAAAGTAAGCTATTAAGTTTGTCAAAGGGAAATAATTCACAAGGCTTGCGGTGCATTTGTTGTTGTTACGACAAATCTATGCATGTTTCTCTCAAATTTCTCTGAAATTCTCTTGAAACTTTTCAAAGGAAAATCAATTTGAAAAAAGTCAACTTTTGTCTCAGACATAATCGAATTAGAAATCAAATAATAACCAAATACTTTAGCCCTTTTTACCCACATTGAATTTGTACTCATATTTAAGGTTGACATATGTATATATAAATCAAGTGTATTTTATTCAGAACAAGCTCAGACTTAAGCTTGCTTTAAGAGTTGAATTATATATAATACTAGTTTGGATTATTTTAAAATGATGATCAATTTCCCTGCATCGAATTAATACGTAAAGTATACGCATTCACTATCTTCATTCTCAATGACATCCATGAATTTAATCGGTCCATCGACCATGCTGCCAAATAGTTGTTTAATCGATGGCGTTTGGATTGTATATGAGAAGAAGGTATTCGGATGCTTGTGAAGCGTCTCCAAGATGTGGGACACCGAATACGACTTGCTTGAAAGCCAAAACGACACCCTTTGTCCGGTTCTGGATCTGAAATGAAGCATATGAAATATAAGATAATTATTTATACATATACATATACAAAATTACTTGATGATCGCATGTGGAAATATGTGTTCGACTATTGAACATGTCTGCATATAATTCCATCTCCTCACTGAGTACAGACTCGTTATGCTTCCATGGTTAATTCTTATATGCGCCTCGACAACGATGTAAGCCGCAAATTGTTCCAACTGGAGTTCTTGTCTCTCGCCGATGACACACAGGCTCGAGGACTCCAGGATGGCCGTGCGGTGAGACAAGTCCGAGTATCGAGGATCCGAAGTTGTATAGATTACAGCTTGTCCGATTTGACATTGTGATTCAATAATGGAATACATTTTTCGCCAGCTGCTCGCATCGAGTAACGAAAAAGGGTTCGTCCATCAAGTGAGCCTGCATATCCTATCAGGGCAATGGCAATGTTAAGTCGCTTCAAAACTCCTCGACTGCAGTTGGGTAACAAATGGAAGCGACTGCTGTATAGATCAAACATTCGCAACAAATTGTTTGTCTCATACAACAAAGTGCTCTTTTTCAGTCCCCGTATAATAAGTACGAATTGAACGAACTCTGTCACTGTTAACGCGTCCTTAATATCAACGTCCTGTGGACAATATGCCAGATGCATACAGTTCGCTTCCTCTACGCGTCGATAGAATGGATTACAATAGCTGTGAATTACACCCGTGCTGTGTTCCACGGTGCCCAAAAGAGATTTTATCAGCACCGTTTTACCCGATCCACTAATGCCAATAATCGACAGGACTTGATGGCTAAAATATAATGTTATATTAATATACAAATCAGAAGTAGAACATTTAAAATTGAAGCAGCAAAGCTATCATAAACATTGACTTGATTGGAATTGTATTAGTTTGTAGATTTAAGACTTTCCTTTGATTGTTTCGATTTTCAGGGATTTAGCCTCTTATTTTGGCTTAAAAAATGCTATATCAAAAGGCTATTTTTCCCCGAAAATAGGATAGATTTAAAATGCAAGCAGCAAAGCTATCGTAAACATTGACTTGACTGGAATTGTATTAGTTTGTAGATTTAAGACTTTACTTTGATTGTTTCAATTTTCAGAGATTTAACCGCAAAAAGGCTCAATTTGGCTTAAAAAATGCTATATCAAAAGGCTATTTTTTGCGAAAAATAGTCTAGATTTAGAATAGTAGATTTTGCTTCAATTAAGGATAGATTTTGAAACCAAAGCAAGTGAAATTATGATTCAATATTTGTTGAATTCAAAAGAAGACTTCTTTTTAGAAAAAGGCTTCTTTGATAGTGGCGATTAATATTGATCTAGTTGGCGCACTTACCGTTCCAACAAAAAGTTGATCCGATGTAGGACCACATTAGTGCCAAAGAACACGCCCAGATTCTCAACATTTAGCGCTTTGCGTCTGATAAGAGGACGCTCTAAAGTACGGACACGTATCTTCTCCTTGATCCATGTCTTGTTCTGAGCATTCCGGCTACCAAAATGGAGCACGCTTTGGTCATAGCAACTGTCTGGACTTTAAAAATCCAAAAAATATCAGCTTTTTTTCTATTTCTTTTCCAATTTACGACTTTACTTACTTGCTGTCTCTGTTGTCCCTGCAAATGTTTTTCTGTGGCATCAATTTTGACATACGCATAAAGTTCAGCACGCAGAAAGTTATCCAGAGTAACAGTATTATCAGATAATTCGACCACAAAAGGTCCCAAGAGCCATAGTCCTCCGGTGGATTCTCTAAAAATTTAAATATAATCTTAAATATAATTTAGATATACTGAATGTTACTCACCACAGCAATTCGGGGTTTGGCGGCACTGCTCCAAATAAACGCTTGTTTCAAAGCTCTGCTCATCGGCACATATTTTGGATATTTCCGATAGATTGCTAACAATCATTAAATTATCAATTAGATTGTAGTACGGATGAATTCTCAGAATTGAATCATAGTCATGTAAACGAGCATTAGGCATTTCCGGAATTGCCAAATAGAGTAAAATGCCCATCGAATAGAACATAATGACAAGGACATAAGCGGATCGCATTTCCGATATAAAATATGATACGAAAATATCTAATGATATGACATATAAGCCGGCAATCAGCACCAAGTAAATGTACTTAACTGTAGGGAGTATGGAAAGGAATCGATATAGAATCGATAGTGAGGTATACCCTGTAATCGTAATCGTAGTACTTACAGTTGACATAGAAATCCAAGGGCAGGGCAGTGTTAAACAACAGCATGAATGCATTAAGTGGTATCAGACTGAGGACAAGCTTGAAGATGCTATAAAAGAAATTGGCTATGCTCAGGGTGCTAAAACGCATACCCGCAATCAGTTCAACTCGACCATATGGTGTGTGTCGGCCTAGGCCAAAATTAAGCATTGGCAACGCCCAAACGAAACAGAAACAGAAACTGGTCATAACCAGAAAGGTCCAGTTAAGACATTCGACTCCATCTCCCAAATGTGCTGTGTGCAGGGTCGAGAATGGTAACAACTCCAATTTCACACTTATTGCTGAACTGGGACTCACGAAGCCACTGCAAAATAAGATTATAATAAATTTAATTAATTAAAAAATATGTGATATGATTAATTATGTGACTCACACAGCCAAGGCATTCAGGACCAAATTCAGACTGACTGGCGCTGAATGAATTAGATTGTTGTTATATAATGCCTCGACTGATTCATCACTGAAAATGGCAGCTAAAACTAAATTGAGATCGGTTATCAAATAGTTGTTGCTCATATATAATCTCATGTTTTCCACCATCTCAATATTTTTGTCCACCACAACAATGGTCTGACCATCGGTGGCATTATCCAGATAATACTGGCTAGCAGTTAGCACAGGATCTAATGAAGCCTTCGCCTGTAGCATTGTGATTGATTTTTGAAAATAACTCATTGTAAATGTGGCAGCATGGAGAATTTGGCGATCCTGTATGAGATGTGGCATTGCCAATATTATGGCACAGAGAATGCCGGGCAAAAAGATCTGCATTATGGGCATCAAATAGCTGCGGATGTCCATGAGACAACGCTTTCGGATCACAACTTCCAAGTGGGTGAAGAACCTTAGAATTGGTTGCCAGAAGCCTCTCCTCACCTGATGCTTCATCTCCGCCACTTGACGCATTCGAGTTGCCAAATTGAAGAGAGTGGAATTGACATCGGGACTTTTCAGTTGGTGCATCATGGCTTTGAGTAGAACATCCTCCACATTGGGCGTCATCAATTGAAAACTATCCACTTGCAGAGTTTTCTTACTTTTCGCCAGCAAATCGAGTAGCTTCATCAATCTGGCCAAATCAAAGTGTTCAACCAGAAAAACGACTGAGTCGCGTCTCTTCGATTCGATCTCAATACTTGGCACATGATCGGAGAAATATTTGAGCAGCTTTGGAAAGTCACACTGATGCTGCAGATAGCAGTTCTGTAAGAATCCAAATTAAAAAAATGTGATATATATATCTTAACATTCTTACCAAACGATATACATTCTTGTCTAGCCTGATAAGTTCCTTTTCAGTGCCACAGGCATGAAGACTACCGTTAATCAAAATGGCAATACGATCACCCAGATTACTTGCCACATGGGGAAAGTTGGTAGTTAAGAATATGGTACGATTCTGTTTCTCTCTCAGGGCAAAGCTATAGAACAGACCTCGCTTCGAGGCATCCACATATTCCATGGGTTTATTAAGTATCACGATTTTGGTGCGTCCTGCAAAGGCGCACAAAACCTGAAGAAGTCTCTTCTGACCAGTTGTCAACTGTCCTACATTTGTGTTTTTTAAATGTTGCACATTCAATGATTGCATATATGAGGTGACATCCGATTGGGACTCGGCAAGTGACAAGCCACGTAAACGGCACAGGTAAATGATATGTTCGGAATAGGTGAACTCGTTAAATAGATTTAAATTGTGAAGAGATAGTCCAACATTTTGGAAAGCACGCGAGAACTGATTAACCACATTGTAGCCGGAAATGGAAATGCTACCAAGAGTTGGCAATGTTGCACCACAAATCATATCCAATATTGTTCTTTTGCCCGAGGCATTGTGACCCAATACGACCACTGTTTCATTATGGAACACTTTGAGGAAAAGTTACGAACCGCAAAGGTTTTATAGTGTTTTTTCCAAACATTTGTAAACTCAATGATAACAGGTCTGGTTTCGGAAATAGTCTCCTCCTCTTCAGTGTATTCGTATGATCCATTTGAATCTGATTCCTGCTCAGATCGAACATCATTTGATTCGTCGCTAGTTTCATTACTTAGTTTTTGGCTTGGTGACTTTGAAAGGGATTGTCTCAGGTTCAGGTTCTTGTCCTCAGTATTGTCAGGTATTTGCTCACTTGTGGTAATATCCTGTTTGAAAAGTTTCTCTGTTCTAGTCAATGCTTCACTTACGTCGGTTAACTCCGATAGACGCTCTGAAAGGTTCTCTTGGAATTCAGCTTCAGCTTGTCTACGGCGTTCTCTACGTTTATACCACTTTCGAAATTTGACAAATGTCAATCGACAAGGCGTACACTTGATGAGTTTAAGTAGAGAGGGGCAGATATTTCCATCTAGGACTAATGCCAGCAGGACATATAGAAAGGTCTGGATATAGAATAGACCGATAAACATTAATAGTGACGGATCACCAGTCGTACGCGTCGACATGAGATAGTGTTTTACACTCATTTCATCTACATGTTCTAGGCACAGGATTCTTCGCAATCCTCGACCCATGGTCACATTGCACAGGAGCAGGGTTGCCACGAGCAGCACAAAGTAACACCAGGTAGAGTCGACCGATTGGCCGGAAAGTATCGGTAGGGATGCCAAGATCCAGTAAACGGGAACAACGGCAACTACCATTTTAGAGGAGCCCATTATAACGCCCATTAGTAAGGAAAATGCAGCGGCCGATAAAACGTACGAGATGAAAAAGAAGAGCATTATTGACCATGGACAGTTGCTGAAGAAGGACGAATGTCCGCCCCAATTAATCTACAAACAGTAGTCAACGTCAACTTATTTGAATGGTGGCAATGGTCAATGGGCACAACAACAACAACAGCAACAGCAACAATCATACATACCTTTAACATCAATGTGAATACCGTACATGTCACCATCAAGAGGCAAACTCCATTCAAGTACCAGGCAGCAAATTGCATTCGTGTCATATGATGGTTCGCATTCAATGCAAAATGTATGCCCACAGCACGTTCCTCTACGATATCCTTTCAATCCAATAAAAGAAAGAATTAAATACCAGACAAGTTCAATTGTGCTACTCAAAAGAATTTCACATACATATATTTATCAGTATTCTGCACAAAGTTATTGATATTCTCACATTGCTGCAATATTTTAAATTGTCCGAAGCAAGTGCAAATCAAAGCATACTTGGAATAAGCAATAATAATATGCTTGTAATAATAATATTACTCCGAGTACGTACTGTTATTGAAATGAATAGTATATACTAACTAGTAGTGTAAGTGTTTAGGATTAGTTAAAGCGATTATCTTAAGGCAGATGTGAGGCAACAGGATATAACTTGTATTTAAAAGCAAGATATCTAAAATAATCATAATTCAAATTAAGTTAGTTGCAAGCCAAACGATTAAAACGATACTGTTATTGAAATGAATAGTATATACTAACTAGTAGTATAAGTGTTTAGGATTAGTTAAAGCGATTATCTTAAGGCAGATGTGAGGAACAAGATGTAACTTTTATTTAAAAGCAAGAAATCTAAAATAATCATAATTCAAATTAAGTTAGTTGCAAGCCTAACGACTTAAAATTTAATCTACGTTTGATTGATTTAAATTTATTATTATTATTTATTTTTTATTATTATATTTATTATTTTATTATTTTATTATTTATTATCTATTATTTATTATTTATTATTTGTTTTTTATTATTTATTACTTACCTTAGTAAAGATGGTGACAGGAAACATGAATCCAAGTAATAGAACTATTATAGGCGTATTAACGCCCAAAGATAACAGCTCATATATACCAGAATTTATGCTATAGGATCTGAGAATGACGTCTGGTATTTTGGCATTGCCGGAAGCAATCTGTAGATACTCAATGCTAACAAAATACTGAAGCGAAATGAATCCCTCTCGCACATAGTTGGAGATGGAGCTATTGATGTCGACCAGGCCATCGGGATGAGTACGATATATGGTATTCACTTGCCAGCTATTGCCAATCCAACTGTCCTCGTAGTGTCGCAATTCGGATGGCATTAAGATCGAAAAGTGTAACTTTAATGGCAATCCGTGCTGTGATTCATCCACATTGTGAAAGCAAATGCTGGCAAGAAATTGCACCGAATACGCATGAATCCTTAGATCCTCACAATCGGCGAATCCTGGAACTTCAGTGGAAGTCATGGACAGGCTACGCATAACACCTTCCATCAGTCTGCGTATTCCGTCCGTTGAGTTTGGAGCATAGCCCAGTGTTATCGTTGGTATAAAGACGCTGCTCTGAAAACTATGCATATGATCCGATCGATATACATTTCAATAAAAAATACCTTACGATAATACGAACGAAACTTACTCGGTGCGTTCTTTGATCATCTGATCGCGACGTGTATTTATTTTGCTTACAAGTTTCTGCCACCAAAGTGCATACTGAATGCTTTTCGCGTGACACTCGCATCTTCATCCATATCAACACTTGCCACAGATCGAAGAGCGAGTATTAGAATCGAGAATAACAATGGTATTAGGGCAGCTAGTAAATAGGTTAACTTGTGCTCTTTTTGTTTCTTATAACTCCTCCATATCATTAGTCTGAGAATGCGACATTTTGGAAATCGCCAATGCATCTTTTCACATTTTCTTTTTTCTTTTTATTCTTTTACTTTTAAAATAAACAAACTGTTGTAAATAAAAGTCAGAGATTGCTTTTTCAAATACAACTTCGAATACAACTTTTAATTCTTGCAATAATATTTCGAAACACAATCCAATAGAATAAACCAACTTATGGGTAATTAAAATTTCAGCATAAAGTGCATTCAATGAAGCGCATCCTCTTCAATCTGATGTAAGCCTATAGGGTTTGGGGGTTGTGGGTTCGGGGGTTGCGGGCTGCGGGTTGGGCAGGACCGTCAATCCATTCAAAGGAAGCTTTTCGCTGCTGCTGCTGTATTTTTTTTTGTCATTGACGGAATTGGATTTAAAAACTGGTGCATATCGATTGGCTTCCTTTCATGACGCTGGCCAAAGTTGAGTGCTCGGTGAGGTCAGCATATTTCGAAATAATGTATAATGGTATCATTGACCATCTCCCTCTCCCTCTCTCTCGCTCTCGCTCTCTCGCTGTGCTTCTCGTTCCCTGTCGCTCATCAACTTCACAGCTCATCGTTTAGTTGAATAAATAAATTAGCTTCCATTCTGTCAGCTCTCTTCCTCTTTCTCTTCACTTCCTCTTCCGGTTTACGAGTTTCATGTCAAATTTGTTGCATACTTTTGAGCAGTGTTTGTACAATCTGGTTAAAAGCAGTTCCCATCCCATACCATACCATAGTCAGCTTTCACATGACTAATTATAAAGAAAGGCTAAAAGCATACTATATATAATATATATAAGTACTTGGATGTATATCAAATTAAATGGTATTTTTGTTTTTTATTTTGGTAGAAGCATCTTTGTTACGTTTATTATTTAAACAAATGAGCGTGTGCAACATCATTTCTGTGCTAGGAATACCCTTATGAGCTTTGTCAAGACATGTGTCATGTCAAGGCCTCAAAGAACACACACACACACACACTCACACACAAAAAGAAAATGAAAAAACAGAAACAAAAACAAAAACAGAAACAGAAAAGGCAGAAAACGGCAGCAGCAGCATCAACTTGAAGATGACAACGCAAGCGCATCTTTGGGCCCTCTACGAGTTCTACGAGTACTCGGTTGAGTTGTGCCCAAGAGTGTGTGTAGGCATTTGTGCTACGGCTACGGCTACAAGGACCGTGGACGGAGGACCGTGGGACCGTGGGACCCTGGACCGTAGACGGATAGATGGTTGGACAAATAGACGGATGGACGGATAGATAGATAGTGTGTAGTATGTAGTATGTGTCCTTGAATATTGGGATGAAATTCTTCTGTTCGTTACGGTTTTGTTTTAAACTTGAGCAACGCTTGATTGATACATTTCATACATTTCAGTGGATATGACTTATTTGCACAACAATTACTCCAGCCAAATTCTCAAAGTCCGTGCACGGACATACTTTTAACTTATTTACATATGTATGTACACAAGCGTGTCTATGTGTGTTCGTGTGTGTTTGTGTGTGTGTGTGTGTGTGTCTGTGTATCTCAGTCTCTTGACTGCGCTGGGGGACTCCACATCTTAATTATATTTGTGCGCGACTTTGTATGTAAGTATTTCAGAAACAGATGTCTGCTTGTGTGACAAAACACTAAAAATATCTCAAGCATGTGGCATGGTATGCCAGCAGTTGCCAGCAACAACCAGCCTGGGCCCCAGCACTCAGTCAGTCACACCATACCACCACCCCCTCCATCTCCCTAGATCATCCCTCCATCTCATCACCCAGAGTACACAACAACAACAACAACAATCCCCACACACACACACAATCTTCAATCCAAAAATTTCCCAATGCCCATTCCTTCTAATACTTATTCTGGCCGCACAAATAGCAAATGTCAATGCTTACACTCGCATAGCGGCATGCGAGAGAAAGATAGCACCACACAGAGAGAAAGAGAGAGAGAAAGACCCTCTCAGAGAGACAGAGAGAGAAAGAGAGCGAGAGAGAGAGAGATGCTCAGCGTATGCATAAAAATTTCCCAACTTGTAGCAAACACAATAGCAATAACAAGAACAACAATATATTTCACAAAATATCCTTCACAGACACACATACACACACACACACAGATGGGCAGAGAGAAGCGTGCAAGAGAGAGAGAGAGAGCGCTTGTGAGAGAGATGGCCAGATATAAACAGGAGCGGCCTTTTTAGACCTGATCCTGCGCAAATGCTCACGCGCATCTTTTATAATTTTTATGTTTATTTTGCTTTTTGGTCGCTTTTTTTTTGGTCGCGTGTCTCGTGCATCCATCCATCCATCGTATTCAACGTATTCAACGCATGATGAAATAATATAGGTAGAGTCCTTTGAGTAATGGCTCTCGATTTCAGAGGCCAAATAAATTCAGTTTTTCTAAAATTGTGAAAATTTCAATTTTAAGCTATTAAGCTATTAAACTTTTGATGTCACAAAAATTTGATACGTGGAATGTAAAGTTTTTTCAGGACTATTTTAAGGCTAAACTACAGATTAGAAATATAAATGTAAATAAAGTAAAATTTAAAATAATGTTGTAGACTAATTAATTCGCTTTATTTCATACATACTTATTATTTTGCCATAAATTTAAAAGTTGTAAGCTTTATTTATTATTAATTCAATGATGTATACTGACTACCGCATTAGTTAGCTTTTCAAATTTAACACTCAGTAAATAAAAAATCCATCAATCTAACATCATTTATAATTTTAAATCCTTTATTTATTTTTATTCTCTCAGTTTTGAATTTAAATTTATATATAGTATTTTTTTTAATTGTTATTCAAAGATATATTGCTCAGTTTTGAATTTAAATTGAATTTATTTTGTATTTAAATTTAGATATAATAATTTGTAATAATAATTGTTAAAGTTATAATTATTATAGTTTATAATTTTAAATCCTTTCGTTATTTTTATAATATTTTTTATAATTAATATTCAAAGACATATTGCTCAGTTTTGAATTTAAATTGAATTTATTTTGTATTTAAATTTATATAAAATAATTTTATATTATTATTAATTTAATTTCAAAAATAAAGTAAATGTAATACTTTACATGCTAGATAGGCTTTTAATAAGCTCTAGACTTTACCTATATAATTACACCATGATCCAACATATTTCAGGCAGCAGGCAAGAGTCTCCTCCTGCTCCTGATGGATGCTGCTGGCTGGCTGCAGCTCCGGCTCCGGCTCTGGCTCTGGCTACGTCTCCGGCTCCGGCTCCGGCTCCAGCTGCTGGCCTAGTTATTCACAGCAGGAATAAGGTGTGTGTGTTTACTTAGTACTCGCGCTCTTTGCCAAAACCACAGCAGCCTCCCAGATGCCAAGTCGTCTTATTTTCAATGTGTGTGAGTGTGTCTCTGTGAGTGTGTGCCTCTCTCTTACCATGTGTGTGTGTGTTTGTGTGTTTGTGTGTTAGATGTTTGTGTGGTCTGATTGTGTCACTATGTCAATAGTTGGCGTTGGTCTTCTTGGCAGGTACTCCACAGCCACTTGCTGAGAGTAGTGAGCGACGCTGTGGCGACCAGAGTTGCTCTCTGCAGCTGATGTGCGGTTCCTTCCCTCTCTCCCACTCTCCCTTCTCTCCTCTCTACCGCCCTCTTAACACCACCCCTGTGGGTTAGGGCACAATCATTCCATGTAACAACAGGAGCAACGTAAGGCGCCTCGTTATTATGTTTACAATGTTGTGTAAAGTTGTAAATGAAGCACAAAGACAACACATATGTACACGTTGTAGATGTTCCCTCTCTCTCTCTCTCTCACTCCCACTCTCTCTCTCTCTATCTCTATCTCTATTGTCTAAGTGTATGTGTGTGCGCGCTTTGTGTACACATTCAGGTGTGGAGTGCGTGTGTGGGAATAACAAAAGGCAATGAACGGGCAATAGTGACGCCAAGTGGGCGGCACAGGGCGAAGTTTAGTCTGTCTATGACCGTACAGGTGTGTGTGTGACTGTGTGGGTGTGTGAGTGTGTGGTATGTGTGCCTTTTGATTTCTCATTTGATTGTCCACCCATTTCAGTCCCTGTCCATTTACAATGGATATTAATTATGTATGCCTCAAAGGTTTACCCACAGTTACAGCTACAACAACAGCAACAACAACAGCAACAGCAACAACAACAACTACTACTACTACTATAAAATTGGTCCGTCAAACACGCAGCCAAAAAGTGTTGCATACTTTTGAGCGCACACACAGTGGGTGGCTTGTTTGGTGGGGCACAGCATTTAAGGTGTGGTAAGGAAGTGGGTGCTAAACGAAGATGTGGAGTGTGGACGGTGGATTGTGGGTGGTGGGTGGTTGGGTGGTCCTTGGGCTCGTACCATGATTAGATTGGCAAATCGTACACCATTCAATTTGACAGAATTCAATTCATGGAAATATTCAATTTGTCAGTAATTTTTTATTTATTTTCTCTATTTCTTTTTCCCCATCCGGAATTCCGCAATTTATGTGCACAACATACTTATATACATATGTATGTACATATCTGTGTTTGTAGATATATGTATTTATGTATGTGCATTTGATATATACATACATATATAGCTTAAATATATGTTCACGCTAAGTAGAGTTAAGCACGCGAAAAATACTGGTACTTGTGCTGAAATTATTTATTACTATTGCCGAGGTCGGGGTTTTTTTTTCGTTTTTCGTTTTTCGTTTTTTGTTTTTGGTTTTGTTTTTTTTTTTGGCTGGCAACAACATCCCCGAAAAAGGCCATTGTGCTGCTATTTATTGCTCTACGAATTCCCCAGGCATTTCAGACATTGTCAGATGCCAACCATCATAATAAATAAATGCCGAAAATATCTATGGAATAGACACGGTAAACAAATAGTTATTAGAATTGAGATTAGTCGCAAAGAAGATATTCACAAAAAATGTTGGTCTTAATCAAGTTGAGCTATTGTTCAACGATTTCAACTACATAAAGCATTGTAGCCCAGTGTTAAGTGATGCTTAACCTGAAGAAGCAGCAGAAGCAGAAGCAGCAGCAGAAGCAGAAACAGAAGATGAAGAGTAAGAAGTGGAAGAAGAAGTGGATGCAAGAACCCGACACTGGGAACAATAAGAAAAACCAACAAGCGAAACACGACCAACTACAGCAACCAACACCTAACCAATTAAAAGTTTTTAAAAACTTTTCGAATTAACTCTAAAACAACTTAATTTTTGCCAGAATATATTTCAGCCCCAGTTGAGTGCTCGAAATTGTGTTCCCAATGTTTGAGGAGGCCGAAAGGACCGAATCTCACTGTCTTGTAGTTGAGAAACTTTACTTTTCTCTTCTTATGCCAATGCTTGCTCTCACTCTCTCTCTTCTCTCTGTAACTGTGTGTGTGTGTGTGTTTGTTTGTCCTTCGTATCTACAAAATATCCCACTTTTCCTAGATAAGTCATTTCAATCATAAAAAATAATAAGGGGCGTTGATGCTCCCCACGCCCCCCATCACTATGAATTTTTGGCCTACATCGGACTCGTAATACACGTCGAAAGACGCTGATAAAGAGAGAGATGAAAGGAGATGAGATGAAGAGATGAAGAGGAGAGTAAAGCAAAGGATGGGAGAGTCAGCAGCACGCAATAAGAGACAAAAACCAAACAACACTTGTCTCTAAGCTGAATTCGAATTCAAAAAGAGCGCAAGCAACTGAGAGAGATTAAGCAAGAGACAGACAGAGAGAGAGAGAGAGAGAGAGAGAGAGAGAGTAAACGAACAATAGACAGAAAGAGAGAGAGAGAGAGAGAGATGTGAGAGATGTGATGCTGCCGCTTTTTTGTTGGCCCAGACTCCCAATCACCGGCTCCAACAAATGCTCCAATGCTCCATTGCCCCATTGCTGTTGCTGAGCGTAATTGTCGTTGTTGCTGTCGTTGTCGTTGCTGTTCATCTGCGGCTGCGTCGTCGTTGTTGACGCGATGTTTGCTGGCTTGGACTCGGGATTTTGGTACCGCGCGCGGTGACCACGTCGCGTGCTCATGTCCTGCAGACTGCAGACGTATGCGAGCGCTTTAGAACGTTGTTTGCAATCGCGGAAAGTGGCAACGGGACAAAAATCAGCAAAACGGTGACGACAGCAACAGCAACGGCAACAGCAACAGCAACGACAACAGCAATAGCAACAGCAACAGCGACTGCGACACCGCATCGCATCCACAATCCATAACATAACATAACATAACATAGCATAACAGTCGAGTCGGAGTCAGGACAACAAACTGTCAACGGCCGCATTCAGAGCCACAGAGCCGGAGTCTGTGTCTGAGTCTGAGTCAGCAATAAGCAAACGCATACAAACAAAATAAATAAAATAGCGAAAAAACCTTTTGCGAAATTAGCGACAAACACACGCACTCACACTCACACACACACTGACACACTGGTACTCACACACATGGAGACACACTGAAAAGAATAGGCAGCAGGCAAAAAGAACACGAAATTCAATTAAAAAAGCCAACACACAAATGCAGATGGTCCTTGGATAATGCAAAACTAACAAAAACCAAATGCACACAAATAAAAGAAAAGAATACAAAATCAAAGTAAAACAAAAAAAAGCAACAAAAAATTAAAAATTATTATAAAATAAAAAAATGATGACAAGCAGACAGAGATAAAGATTGCGATTACACATAATTGCGATTTCGGTGAGCAGGCGCATTCAATCAAGCAACCAACCCACAAACGAAGCAATCGGGTAAGCTGCACCTTTAATGCAACAAATACAAATACAAATACAAATACAACAAATACAAAATAGAAACCAAAATAAAATAAAATAAAATAAAATATAAGATATAGTAATATTTTATAAAGATTTTTTGCCATTTTTTTTTTACTGTTTGCTCAAACAATGACAAACATCAAGTGTTCATGTAGTTAAGTGTGCTATATATTAAAAAAAAAATATATATATATATAATCAAGAGATCAAAAGAAATCGAGCGGCAAGTCAAAAGTCGCTAGTAAATAATTTGCTACATGCAATAAATTTTGAACAAACTTCAAATGAATCTAAACAAATATTACATCAGATAAGAATAAGAAAAAGAGCAAAAGCAGCAACCAAGGAAGCACAGCCGAAAGGAGAAACAACAAACAAACCAACAACAAAACAACAAAAACAACAACTGCTGCTAACGTATAGGTAAAGTCACTTTAATACCAACTTATATCTCTAATTATACTACAGTAGCAATTGCTTAACGTACACACACACACGCACACTAACACAGCGAGAGAGAGAGACACTCACACACAGATACTGATACGCTTGAATATGTGTGTAGATACACGCATGCCATGCCTTCGGTTGCTTGTCCGGGTCAACAAACAAATGGGCAAAAGCAAAAGCAAAAAGCAAAAGCAAAAGCAAAAAGCGTTGCATGCTTATAGGCGCCACAGTTCGAGATATGTACAAATGCATTTCGCATACATATGCATGTACTTATCTCTCTAAGTGTACCGAGATAGGTATAATGTATCTAAGTATCTAAGTTTCACATTTCACAAATTCCATTCCATTGGCAACATTTGTCTTAATTATTAGCTACATACATACATATATTTCCATTGTGGCTAATCATTTAATCGAGTTTCCATAATTTCAACTCTTTGGCATCGGTAAACAGTCTGGCTACTTGGCCTAAACAGTTGGCAGAAACAGTTTGTTAAGCTTGGCCATCTTGGAAATGCATTCAAGTGGTTTTCGATCATGAACAGTGACTATATGAATTTCTTTCAAATCTTAGAATCTACAGTTTGATATGAAACGATTTCTGAAATAAAATTAGATAGAATTAGAATTAGATTATATAGATAGATAAAGATATATTGCTATAGAAAGAAAATTCTATTCAGATTTTTACAAAATATTTAAAGGTTGAAAGAAAGCAGACCTAATGAAGACTCTATAAATGTTAGGCAAAGATTTGAGATTAGAGATTAGAGATTTGATAAATATTTGAAAGATATCTTAGAGATTTTTTAGAGATCTTTAGAGGAGTACTAAAGAACTTAAAGATCAGATGGAAGATCAGACATAGTTTATGTATATGTATATGTATTTGTATGTGTATATATATATATATATATGCATACATTTATATATTTGTGCATAAGTACATATGCTTCTAATTGTACTGTTTGAAATAACCGAAAGATTTTCCCATCGAGCGTTGTCGTTGTCGTCGTCATTGGGGGCGGGGTCGGCGTCGGAGTCGGAGGCAGCGTCCGCTGCGCATGACTGTCAATCGTGATACGAAAATTGTTTTCACCCGTCGGGCCATTTGTTCGTCGTATATTAGATTAGGGGATTTGCCTTGGTCCTCGGTCCTCGGTCCACGGTCCACGGTCCACAGTCCTTGGTCCAGAGGGGCCGGCTTGGGAGATGGACGGGTCGACTGGCGTTTTAGTTAATTGGATATTGAATGCAGCCGTCCGTCCCCAAGCCCATCATCTGGGCAGAGAGGCAGAGAGAGAGAGAGAGAAGACGTAACGCGTAACGGCTTTAATTTTTTTTCCTTCGCCTGGCTAGTTTCCAGTTTTCGCCAAGGCCCTAACCAAAAACCTCCCCTCCCCTCCCCACCCAAACCCCCTACCCAACACCCCTAACCCCGTAACCAACGAGTTTGGGCGCGTTTTCGTTTTAGGTTGACTGGGCATGCGTCGGCAACAACATCGGCATTTTCATCGGGTCTCTCGCTACATTATGGTCTCCATAGCATTTGAATCGGATGCTGAGAGAGCGTGAAAGAGAGAGAGAGGGAGAGGGAGAGAGAGAGAATTACATTTGGAGAGTAATATAATCAGAGATAGAGGGAAAAAGAGACAGCGACAAAGTTAGATAGAGGAGGAAGATTGTGCTTGTGCTCAGTTATGTCTGGGTTGTCAGCTGCCTGCTGACTGTTGTGTGTGTATGTGTGTGTGTGTGTGAGTACACTCGTCGTATCTTAGATCAACTACGTGCGTGTGTGTGTCTGTGTGTGTGTGTGTGTCTCAAAGTAATCGGCAAGCGGCTGTCGGCGGCGCCTGGCAAATGTCCGGACCCCTCCAGCAGCTGGTCCCCTCAGGGCAGGGGCGTCGGATTCCACAGGGCAACGTCTGCATGCCAGAGAGAGATTTGTTATGTGTTCCGAATAGTGAACTGCCCAGACGATTCTTGAGCTCAGCGTCAGCGTGTTTTGTTTTGTTCTGTTCTGTTTCAGTTTTTTCTACTTCTACTTCTACTTCTTCTTCTTTCCTCTTCATCGTCTTCTACTTCTGTTTCAGCTTCTTCTTCTTCTCCATTTTTTCTAACTCAATTGCTGAATTTTTTTTTGCGTTTTCTTGTCGGTTTGTTTGCTCGCTCTTTAAACGCTTCTCTTTTTGCACATGTATAGTCGCTACAATTTCCTATAGAATTCATATTACTCATACGACCGGTGTTTCAGTCGGTTTTATTCACGAATTCGTTCACACCTCAATATGTATATATGTATGTATGTACGTACACAGACGTATGTATAAGCTTGTATATACATATGTATATTTACTATATGTATATAGGAATACATATTAGATTTACTTGTAGGATTTTGCCATCTCTTTGAGAGATTCAGGTCTGAGTTCTTTTGCTTTTCACTTAGAAAGTAAAGTAACTGAAGGAATTGCAAATAATAGTCTGATTGAATTAATGCAATGCTTCAATCCGTAATAGTTTTGCAACCGAAACTGATTTGATAATGAACGAGATAAAAAAAACCAAACCAAACCAAGTCAGGTATTTGATTTGTGTGCTCAATAAGTCCATAACTAAACCCATTCAAAGGGGCAACAAAAAAAGCGCAATAGTAACAGTTTTAGGCATCTACGGCTTACGTATAAATCTGACATCGAGCCCGACATAAATGTTCCCAAAAATCAGCTTGGAGCCATGTAAACGAAACCCAAAAAAAAACATCAACTGAAACAGAAAAGTTGTAGTACAGTCCGAGGTTGGTATGAAGGCAAATAACACACACAACACACACAACACACACTATTTACATTTACACACTTACATAAAGGCGACCCCACGAGTTGAAATTCTGTTCTGTTCTGTTCTGTTCTGGGTTTTTGTATATTTTTTTGTTGTCCTTCTTTGCGGTTTATTGCGCGTTGAGCCTATGCAAAGCAGATAGATCGCCCCTAGCCGAACCCAAAACAATGACCGCTGCAGCACAATGGTTGCTAGAAAAATACAAAAAAAAAAAATATAAAAAAAAAAAACTAGAGAAAGAAAGGAAGGCAAAAAATGCTGTGTGATTATGCAGCCGCATGATTGGAGCTGTGGCAAGTTGGTGCCCCCATTTTCCATTTCCCATTTCCCCAAATGCTGCTGCTGTTTTTAGCTGCCGGGGCTGATGAGGTTGAAGCTGCTGAAGCTGCGGCTGCGGCTGTCATTAACAGGGTGGTTATGCGATGCCAAATTCGGATTATATATGTGGCCTGTGCTGCTGGCCACAGTCATACCACATGCCACATACCACGGCCAGCCATGCCACAATCAAACTTTCAACCAAACCAAACCAAACCGCTGCCCAGCAATTTTCCAATTGTTGTGGAACGCGAGGAACCTTTTTTTTTGCAAATCCAACTACTTATCTTTCCTATAAATAGTGCCAACGTTTATTAAATATTATATATGCCCAACTAAAGCACTTGCATTTACAATTTACCATTTACCATTTACCATTACAATTACCATTTCTATTAGCATTCCGATTGCCGTGGCCATTACCATTACCATTTCAAATATGCCTTTATATAAACATTATTTAGATTTTGTTTTCAAATTGACTAAAAGTAAACGAATATTTGAAATTGCTTCACTCCCTCGCTTGTCATAAAGCAAACAAAATCTCTGATTTACGACAATATTTTGAACAGAATATTGACCTGTTCTCAATTACCGTCCACACTCAAAGCTTTAAATATTATTTTTGTTTGCATTTTTTGTGATGCGTAAAATGCAAATATTTGCGCCATATTTAACTTTACTTACTCTAGTGTAACACATAAACATGTGGCATTTTATTAAATAAATTTATTATTATTAATAAATAAATGTGAGATATATATTTTACTATATATATATTTTACTTTTTCAGTTCGCTTTCGCATTCCTTTGACTACTCAGTAAATATTTGAGTACTAAAATAACAGCATAAATATATATTTTTGCATCTGTAAAAGCAAACAACATTTGTATTAAGTTTAATAAGAGTTGTAGAGAAATTATATCTAAATTACTTAAGGCATCTCTTTTCGAGTGTAAGGATCTTTTCCTACTCTACTTTTCTAGCTACATTGAATACATTTTGTAATAAATTGTAGAGCTTTATCTTGCCAATTAAGGAATGCACTTTCATTACTATAGTAACTTATCTGCTCCATCAGCTGTTTTTCTGCCCCAATCTCGTTACGTCCTTTGGGTCAGAAAAGAAGAAAAGTTTTCCCTTTGGAGAGCTTTATTTCTGCATATTAAATAAGTTGCCGAGATGCACACAACACTATTAAGCTGTTAATTATCAACTGGCCTCAGTTGATTACAAAATACACTTGAAAAAAAAGAAGAGAAGAAAATATAAGAATATTTATTAGACCGATTGGTCGGTTAGAACTGAATTTAAAGAATGCATTAAGCTACGGTGGAGCAAGCTTGACAGTAGAAGACCCTGTACTTTTGAGTGCAAAGCGATCACTACCGATTGTTTCAGTTTCAAAAAATTTCCATAGATGGCGCCACTATAAAGATATCAGTTAATTTTGCCCGTAACATTGTGAGTTGAACAACTTCCGCGTTTATCATCCGATTTAGATGAAATTTGCAGGATAGGTTCAGACCATAGTCTGTATTATACATATTAAAAATTAAGGCGCTAGCATCAAAGGTGCTCTTGTAAATTTTGTATTTTAATTTGCGGGGGCGGAGGGGGGCGTGGCAAAAATCTAAAACAAACTCGTTCAATGCAAGATATAGATGAACCTACATGCCAAATTTGGTGTCTCTAGCTCTTATAGTCTCTGAGATCTAGGAACTCAAAAAAGGGACAGACAGACAGACAGACGGACATGGCTATATCGACTCGGCTTTTGATGCTGATCAAGAATATATATACTTTATGGGGTCTGCCACGCCTCCTTCTGCCTGTTACGCACATTTGCACAAACGTAATAGACCCTTTTGTACTTTCTAAAGTACAGGGTCTAAAAATACTAACAGAATAATGAAGTGAATTGCGAATTGAGAATATCGAATGTGAACTTGGTAGTTTGTTGGTAATTGACGTGACAGTGAAGTGAAGTAAGTAAATAATAAACGAGCAGCATCCGAAAAAAGGTTATTCAGGCGCTATTCAGGGACACCAACTATGTTACATACATTTTGTTTATCTATCCAACTGTTCACCCTTGACTGGCTAGCCGAGCCAAGCCGAGCCGAGCCGGTCTATTCAACGGTCTACTATTCGTATGAGGGTCGTCGTAATTAATTATTTAAGCAGTTCAGTTCAGTCATGTCATTGCATTGCATTTGTTGCTGTTTGCAATTTAACTACGAGTATGACCCCTTTTATGGTTGCCCTTGGCTAATTACAAAAGCTTATTACAGTGGGTGCCATTAAGACACCAATCGATACAACTTTCACTAAGCCATTTCATAACTTTCAACTTTTTAATGTGGGAGAGAGAGAGAGAGAGAAAGAGAGAGGGGAGAGTTCATCTATCATAATTGTCTTTCTCACTATCTTTCTTTTCGTTCTATCTTTAAGAGGAGAGAACTGCGAAAAACTATGTGAAATTTCTTTAGGTATAAAAGTTTGGTACGTTATGCGATTTTATGCGACTTATTTGATTTAGTCCCACTGTGCGGAAGCTGCATCTGTTGGTGAATAGAGCTTCATCATGCCCTGGGCGGTAACGGTTGCTTAGTCGTGATATAGTGATTGGCCAGCGCGTTTTATCGGCACAATAACATAGATAACGGGACTGTCTATATATGCACATACATATTTATTATCGTATCGGTTAAATTGTATATTGTACTTTTCCAACTGAGCTTAGAAATTGTAAGTCCAATTACGTTCATTACACAATTCAATTAAAATTAATTAGTTTTATTAAATAGATTTCTGTTAATCTAATCAATGTATTTTATATCTTTCTATTTTCAGGTCAATTTCGTATGATAGTTAATCGCATCAACTATTCGCATATGGCCTTCACCGGCGGGCGATTCTGAAGAAAAGAAAAAGATACGTTTTCTTTTTTTTTTTGGATGAAGTGAGAGTAGCAAATGTTTTTTGTTTTTGTTCTTTTTTTTGATATATTGTGATTGTGAGAAGAAAGTTTTATTGGTGAATTTTTTGAAACTTATACAAGAAAACATAAAAACCAAAAATAAGTAAATAAATAAATAAACAAGTGATAGTTCATCAAGTGTTAGCTATAAGTGAGAGGAAGGAGGAGGGTGACAAGTGTCAGTGAGTGCATTGTTGAGAGCGCGAAATGATGCCGCAATCTCAATCTCAATCTCAAACTCAATCTCCAACTCAATCTCAAGCTCAACTCGAACTGCACACTGACGTCAGCCCAGCCACAGCCACAGCCGCCAGTCACGCCTGCCCGCCACTGCCATACAAGAAAACCTCTGCCTCTGCCTCAGCCTCAGCTTCAGTCTCAATCGCAGTTTCAATCGCAGTCTCAATCGCAGTCTCAATTGCAGTCTCAGTATCAGCCTCAATCACAACATTATTTGCTTCAATCACAGCATTCACAGCTTCAGCTTCAACATCATCAAATACAGCATCAGCATCAAATTCAAACGCAGCCTTAGCGTCTGGCATCTATAGCTGTGGAAGATCAAGCTAAGAGAAAAACCAAAAACCAAAAAAAAAAAAAAAACAGACGCAATACAATTAGAAGAATTTGTAGAGCCATTAACAAAAGGGATTTTCCCTTTTCTATTTGAGCTTGATTTGCAATTGCGACAATCGTATGTGAGTGAGATTAATTAGGTGTGCGTGCGTGTGTAACCATATGCAAAGCAAGGCCAAAACAAATAAGTAGCAGAAGTCAGACAGGACAGGACAGGAGAGGACAGAACACCTTTTGGTCTGGAGGATATACAAAGCCCAAGTCAGCGCCAAAGTCAAAGTGATCGCCGTCATGTGTATAACACTCGCTTCTTTGATTGTCATCATTGCCCAGCTTTGTGCCTTGGTCCACTCCGCTGGCGGTAAGTACAATAATACAGATAACAAATATTGAATATCATTCATCCATCCATCCACATCAGTCATTGAGTGTGACTTGGAAATAATGGCTGTTAAACAGTCAGTCAGTCACTCAAATTTCCAAAATCCTAAATCCAATTGTACACAAATCAACTCACATTCGATGCCTTTCCCATTGTGTGTGTTACCCTTTCAATCGTTGTGTGTAATGCTTCAGTTTAATCTGCTCAAAGGTCAATTGTGTCTGGGTGTGTGTTGTTGAAATTGTGTTTAGCCAAGTTAACATGTGAAACGAAATCCGTTTTAACGTTTGCCTGTCCTGCCCCCACACAATACAATAGACTTTACACTGCAGTGAAATAATGCCCAAAGACAAAGACAAAGACAGTGATAGAGATAGAGACAGAGACAGAGTCATAGGCAGGTAAGTATTATAGTAGTACCTTGTACACCTGGCACATGGCAGCTCTTTCCGTTCCTTCCGTTCCTTCCGTTCTGCATTACACAGTGTTAGACGCAATCTTAGCCAAGCTTTAACAACCAACAACCAACAACCAAAGCGAAGCAACCAACCAAGCAACCAGAAAATCATTAACAATTGTCTTCATCGAACAATTGTTGTCAGAATTCCTTTTAATCCCTTGCCCACAAGTCCTTTTCAATACGTGCAATCTGCTGCTGCTGCTGCTGCTGCTGCAACTGCACACCAAAAGGACCAAAAGCAGGAGGAGGATGTCCTTCTGCATGCTATCGGGGAGATTATATGCTGTGGCTGGCTTTCTATTGTTCTTCCCCATTCACATATTGTTGTTGAACTTGATGGAAATGTTCGGTCAGCTTCTGTCCTCTGTCCTCTGTTCTCGGTAGTGGCCATCAATTCAATGATTCAACGCACTTTGATTAAATAATTGCAAATTTACAATTACTTGCATTATTAAAACACAAAGACTAAGTAAATTTGATGGCACTTGAGTGTTCGGCATTAAATAAAAGCTAATTGAATATCTGAGTAAAAATTCCAATTCATCATTTTCGCAAAACAAGCCCAATTATTTTCGATACCATATAAACAAAACTCTTGGGGATCACATTCTCATGACACACTCACACACACACACACACACACACACACACATCATGTTGCAGACGCAATTTGCTTTTGATTGATGCTCATTTTGTGGGATTTGACCCAAATATGTTGTGGGCCAGTTGGGTAGTTCCTGGCCAACAACTCTGCAACAATGCAGAGCCGCAATATAAACACACATTGTGCAAATACAACGCAACATTTTTTCTACTTTTTTGCTACGTTTTTGCGTTTTTGCGTTGCCAGCAAAATTTCGCAATAGTGAGATGAAAAATATATAGAAACAGAAAATAGAAAACAGATTCGCCTTTTGGCGACAACTACTATGAGGAAATTATAGTATTCGTTATAATTTCATTTAATTTCCTTCTCTTCTCTTTTCTTTTCTTTTCTGTCCTCCCATTGTATTCGGTGTCAATGGATGAGTTGTAATACTGACCGCATCAGGTGAGAAGTTCAATGTACACATCGGATGCAGATGACTTAACCTTTTTTTGAAGAAGAAGAAGACAGACAGACAGACAGATAGACAGTTACTTCTATTCATTGCCAATCACTCATCGATAATGATGACATGAGTGTCTGTCTATTCGTATTATCATACATAAATAGGTCCTTTCACAATACAGTTACAGTACAAAAAATATCAATAATTTGTATGAATTGTACTTTCCCTTACAATTTACTTTACTTTACTTTTCTTTGTAGTTAGTTGAACAACAATTTGTACAGAATTTATCAAGAAAGCTGCTACGAGATTATCTCGTCTTTGCCAACTTTAAGCATCCAATTTGCGCTTTTGAAGTCTATTGATTTTAATTTAAAGTCTTTTACTTTTGGTCAGAAGTGCTAAATACTTAATAATAATTGTTTTCTTTTCTTTTTAATTATAGTTAAAAGGAAACCTATTTTTTTGTTATTTTTGCATTCGTTTACAGACACATTTAAGCTTCCATTTAGAGATAAGATTGATTAAAGAGCGGCAAGTTAATAAATGACGTATCCTAGATCAATCTAATTAATACTTAAGTAATGCATGTATAAGTTAGTGCTTATTAAGTAACTCGGCTTCTATCCGCACCTGTTAAACGCATTAAGTATCTTTATTTTTATGGCCACACAGCACTCCATCTTCCAGCTACCATCTTCCATCTTCTATCCAAGCTGTCATCTATCTACCATCCATCCAAGCATCTTTGACTTGTCGTTGGTTCGTTGGCCACTTTAAGGATGCTGTGAAAGAATATATGTACATATGTTATATCCTTTGGCAGGCGCGTTTCGTTTCGTTGAAATTAATTTTGCTTCTGGCAAATCCTTGGACTTGGTCTCAACCAATTTTTAAAGAGAGGTTATTAAACGACAGTTGTCTTCCTCTGCTTCCTTCTCTTCTTCTTCTGCTTCTTCTGTGTGCGACTTAAGTTTTTTTTTCGTTTTTTTATTAAAGAATTTTTGCGACGACGCGTCGTTCAAAAGATTTTTATCTTTGTTTTTTCTTACACTTCCGTTCACTGCCATAATTGTAAGACCATTCAGTCTAGTTATTCGAAACAGAAACAGAAAATAGACAGAGACAGAAACAAAAATTAAAAAAAGAAAAAGAAAAAGGACATCGTGTTTTTATATTAAACAATGGCAGTGAGTAAGCGGATTCAGTTCGTACTTATTGATGCTTATGAACTTTAAGTGTTTTAACTATTTATACAACTACAGTTACAACTGCTTTCGTTCCTTATCATTCCATTTTAGCCACTGGCATCAGGTATCAGGTATGGGCTTGTTTAAGTAGGCCAACAAACTAACTAGATGTTTACGGGCTATACTTATATAGTATAGTTAGTTAGTTAGTTATGGTTACAGGTGGTCAATGAAATCTTTACTTTTATTGTATTTGGTATTTGATATTTGAAATCGGTCCCCTTTTAAATATTTCGAATCAGTCAGTCGCACGTTTTTATGGTGAACGTGGTAAAAGTTGTAAAAGCATAAATTTAAATATTTTTTTTTTTGGTTAGATTAGCTAACGTTCTATGCAGCATTTTAAGCATGTCGTAGACCTAACTTAGGTCTTTGGTTGGATCTCTGCCAAAGTTCTTGACGTCAATAAATTACCGTCGCCTTGTCACGTCGCCTTTTTCACAATTGACAGCCATTTACAGCCAGTAACAAGTATGTAACACGTCATACCATTTTTTTATACCCTGAGGGGGTATATTAAGTTTGTTAAGAAAAAATAGTATGTAACAGGCAGAAGGAGGCGTGGCAGACCCCATAAAGTATATATATTCTTGATCAGGACGAGAAGCTGAGTCGATATAGCCATGTCCGTCTGTCCGTCGGTCCGTCTGTCCGTCTGTCCGTCGGTCCGTCTGTTCGTCTGTCTGTTCGTGTAAGTAACAAGATCTCAGAGATGGTAAGACCTAGGAACACCAAATTTGGTATGAAAACTTCTTATACTTGCACGCAGATCAAGTTTATTTTAAATTTTTGAAGCCACGCCCCCTTCGCCCACAAAGTGAAAAAAAGTATAGCACTGGCAATTAACAAGCTAGAGATTTAAGCTTCGGCAGGAACAATACTTGTACTGAAATGGATGCATCGTGAAAATTCGATCAAGATCGGATAATAAACACGGAAGATATCCGCAATTATTTAATTCTTTAATTTAATGTGTTGTTGTTACTGCGAATTTGCGCTCTCTCTTATGTCCTCATTCGTTGAAGCATTTACGTATACCTCAGGGTATTCTACTGTCGGGCTCTCCCGACTGAATGATATATTTTTTCTTTTGCCTCCAACCAGGAGCCTTAATGCACTCACTATTAGTCCATTTACTCAGCATACTAAATGCAAAATTCAACAGACGTTCGACCCATTTACATATAAGTGTTTTTTTCTCGAATTTAAGTTAAGTATTTTTTTGTGTTAAGCCGAATATTATTAAATAATACTTAAGTGACGTTCAACAATAGATATGAAACTTGTTGCACTTTGTTTAATTTCCAACCAATCGACTAAGTGAAATGAACTATTCAAAAGTTAACCAGAAGATTTAGAGGGAATTATGTTGTGCCACACACAATGAAAGATAGCAAGTTAATTGTTTCTACTTAATTTAGTAATCTGGTTAAGTGGTTAAGTACGAGTAGCCTGCCAAGTACTTAAAAGGACTTGAGCTGCTTCATAAACACTCATTTTATTCGTTACTGGGAATTTTTTAACTTGTTTTTATTTTATTTATTTTTTGAGTGTTTGAGTGTTTTTAATTGAATTCTGTAATCCTTAAACATGATTGTAAAACTCCTTAAAGGTTGCTAGGGAGTAGATAGTAGATGATAGATGTAAATGATATAATGATATAATGATATGAAGGCCATGGTAGCGTTTTAGAATTCCTACGCTTTACCGTCGCATCTGAAATTTGGCAAAGCGTTTGGATTCTGAAACGTTATATGGTCCGAAGCAACAAAAACAAAAAGTCGGATAGTTTAATTGATAAGTATTTAGTAGAGTGCAGGTGAATGTGAATGTGCAAGGTAATTGCTATTAACATTAATTGCAATTGAAATGGGTTCTGAGAATTTTGCAAATACCATTTTGCCCCTGAACTGAAAGCTTAACTAGAAATTTAGCCCAACAACAACAACAAGAGAATGACAGATTATTTCAATTATAATTATTTCTGTAGTATCTTTCAAGGCTACACTACGTGTTTCAAGTATATAAAATAACCAGACTGTGAAATGGATTAATGTGGTTGCAGTTTTGCGAAATCAACAAGAATTCACAATTCAAATTGCAGTCTCGAATGTATGTGTGAGTGTGTATGTGTGTGTGTGTGTGTGTGTGTGTGTGCTTTTTTTCTTTATCTCTAATTGGGATTCATTGGAAATGTGCTCATGGCCATAATAAGTGTTGAAGCAATTCAGACACAGGTTTGATTCAAATGTAACAATATTAAATGAGGTAAGTTTGTGGCAGTCAAGGAATCCTATGTCCTTTGACATACATAGAGTAAGGCTTCCATTGTTGGCATTGAAGTCAATGCTTTCACATGGACTCTGGACTGGGCCCCTTGGGCAAATGGCCCTTTTAAATTTGTGAATAGCTCTTTAGTCTATTTCGTATTTATAATCTAATTTGGGACAGGATACAACTTTAATTGGGTAGCAACAAAAGGCAGCATTGAATTAATATTTATAATACTACATTATGGATACAAATAATTTAGAGTTAAGAGTTTGTGTTCTCGAATTCAATTCATATTCATGTTGTCATCATTATTTGCTTTACAATAATTAACGTTAATTTGTAATTGAAATATATCTATTTTGCAGAAGCCGATTATACACTCGATGATTCATTTTGGAATGAAGAAAGTCCTGTTGGTGAGTGTACACAACACACAACACACAAACACACTTTAGATTAGTCTCTTCTAGGTTATAGGTGTAGATAAATACACAACTGAATGTTGCAGTAGTTTATTTAATTAAATCGTGATAAATTTTACATAATTTCATCATTTGTATTCAAATCAAATCAAATCATCAATTTTTCAGGTGAAGTGGAGCGCTTACTCAAAGAGTATAGACAAAATCAGGAGCTTGTTCGTCGTATCGGTGGGCATTATTATCAGATTATCTATCCGGTACAGTTGCGTCATCACGAAAAGATGGGAATCTCAACGCGTGAAGTCAGTCTCCCAAAGGTACGCAAAGATTTGCATAAGAGAAATACTAGAAAAATCGAAACAGACACAATGGTATGTTCACATTTATTTTCATTATCATCATCATTCGTGCTATCATTTTCCCCATCATAATCACACACACACACACACACACACGACACATACTCGTACAGTCAAAAAGCCACCTATGATTATAATTAAATTTCTTTTTTTAGTTTATTTTTCCCCCTCAGACTTTTTCCCATATTTTCATTGTTATAACACGAACTCAACTACATGTCTCAGGGAAAAGGAATATATATACATACTATATATATTACATACAATAAAATTACACTTTAAAATGTTATTGGTGTTGATTAGAAGTTGACTTCCTTCTTAGTCTCAGCTGTCCTATGTATATCGATATTACTTTTACTATTACTATTATTAAATCTTTCAACAACTCTTCGAAATGTTCCATTTCTTTTACTATACATTTTCCTAGCCGGGACAACGACCACGCCCACACGATGATAGCGGATTTAGCAGAGGTCGAACAAAGGTAAGCAAAATGAATTTACATATAACTAACAATAAATATTTGTTGAACTGAATAAATAATGACGTCAAATCAAAAAAATTGTCCAACTCTATTTAAACTTTACAATTGCAGAAACACTTTCATCGCACCTCGCTTCTGATCAAGGCATTTAATCACAAATTTCGATTGGATTTGGAATTAAACTCGTAAGTAGAAAATAACCTTGTTGATTTTATTTACATATATACTTTTTAAAAAGGGTTTAATACCTTTAGTTGTTTTTGTTTAATAAGTTTACTGGATAACCAATGTCTTTATTTTCCATCTCTTTATAGCCAACTACTATCACCTAACATACAACAGAAACACTACCACGTTGGTGGATATCTTGTGGATGGTAACCGACATGTAAGTCTCATTTATTATTATTATTATTATTAATATAGCAATAAAGTTGTAATCAATCGGAATGAGATCAAAGAAATGCTATAAATAAATAACCCCAAGGCGTATACTTAATAGAATTTAAAGAACAAATCAAAACTGAGTGCAAGTAGACTAGTGTAATCGGTCTAGCAGCCCTGTCCTGTCCTGTCCTGTCCTGGATACGAATGTTTAGTTTGAAAAATGTGTCAGTTGAATCATAATAGAAATACTTACACACACACTTATCCATTCAATCCAAGGGAGCTACGATTTGTGCCACATATTTTGGCATCCCAATTTTTCATCGGTCGGTCACTGGGGCCATTTGCAAGGATATATTGAAGGATCATTGGGCGGGCTGCAGCAATGACGTTGTTGCGGCCGAGGCAGATGATTGGCAGGACCTTGTGGTTGCACATCGTTACAGGACGCAAATGGAACTATTTTTAACTCCCTGCCTAAAATTGAACTGATGCGTTTGCTGAAGGACCCTGTTCATTTCCTGATTCGGATCTGAAAATAGAATAGCATCCCAATTTTTCATTGGGCATTGCATTGGGGCCATTTACATGGATGCATTGAAGGATCATTGGGCTGCAGCAATGACGTATCGCTTCAAGGATTGCTTATTGCGGCCCAGCCAGTTAATTGGCAGGACTTTGTGGTTGCACATCGTTACAGGACAAAAGCAGGACTATAATATTGGACTGTTGCGTTTGCTGGAGGTTCCAGTTCATTTCCGGGATCTTAAAATAGAATAGCATCCCAATTTTTCATTGGACATTTGGAACTCCGTTCATTTCCTGATTTGGATCTGGAAATAGAATGCCTCAAGGACATGGGCTGAGCATGGGATGAGCACAATGTCCGTGCAGTATTGTCCAAGGAGAATTCGGGATTTGGAGGCAGCAGTCAAGATGTCTGTTCGCTTAGCTGCACACCACTGGAATAATAACATTAACAAACAATGACAATGACAAGGACAACTACAACTACAACGACAACGACAATAACAGCACTGCTTCAGAAATACTCACTCAATCAATCAATCAATCAATCAATCAGCACAGAATTCTAGTACAGTTTCAACTTAACATCCGTTTCCACCCAACATCAATCTACATGCAAAGTGTAATTTATGGAAATAGTCCAACAATTTTTTCCAATTTTGAATCAAGTTTCAAAATCCATTTGCTGTGGTATATAACTTTAGTATCTAACTAAGTTTAGTATCTAAATTTGAGGCCTGTTCAGGCTTTCTGTTTATCCTTTAAAAGACTCAAGATTCAATCAAAAAGCTGCGAGTCCGAATGATAAATGTTGGATAAACTTTGTCGGTTTGTTTTTTATATTTGAGTACTAAGCATTGCATTTGTTATAACTATATTCCACAAATGTCTTGTGTAGAGATACATATCTGTACTTAAATAATCACAGAAAAATGTATAGCATATTTTATCGAATTGAAATTAATCAAATGAAGCCTACAAAAAACACACACACAGAATGACACAACACAACATGAAGAACAATTTGAGTTTTGTGGAAAAATAAGCCAATAGAAAGCCATGTTAATCCTATGAATCCTTTTATCTTTTGACATTTTCCAACAGAATGTATAAATTCGTAATTCTTTTGAAAATGTAGTTGAATTCGAAACACACAACACACAACACACACTTTAGCTTTAGCTAACATTGAACATTGAATTAATGTTTTCATTTCGATTCATTTCATTGCAGGACATTGAACACTGCTACTATCATGGCACAGTTAGGATTATCCGGGGGCGAGTGCCGCCTTTCATACGTGTAACGGGGTCAGCGGGGTCATCCATATTGGCAACGAGACCTTTTGTTATTCATCCCTTTTATGGTGGAGATCTTTCGGTAAGCATAAAACGTGTACCATTACCATTTGATTCAGATAATTGTTATACTATATACATACGTATGTATGGAAAAATGTATTCCATTCATATGGAAATAAATTAGATTACTTTCTTTAGTCGAAAAATGGATATGCAATGCATATGTGTAGAGTTGCCCCATAAATTGCACAACACACAACACACAACATTGCACAACATAATTCAATATGTGGACCACACACATACATATATTGTAGTAGTTGTTGTTGTTGTTTTTTCCATTTTCAATTTTAAGTTACTTATTTTCAGAATTTAATTATAAAGTGAACTTAATCAACTTGTCGAATGCTGGCTATTTATCCTTTGTGACAAGTTCCTTGAATATCAAAATTAAATTAGTCGCACAAAAATCGATGCATCGACATGACAACATCACTAACTCTATATATACATATATATCTATGTGTGTGTATGGTACTATATTGCACACTCACATATTTAATTGTGTTTTAGAAACATCCGCATGTCATTTTTGAGGCTCGCACAAAGGCCAATAAAGGATGTGCGAACTCGGGCAATTTGGATTCATGGCGTCTGTCCCGTCGCACCAAACATCTATCGGCGGGCGTGGTCGATGAGATACACCCAAATGGGGCCGGTCGCTATAAGCGGGATGTGAGAGAGGCCACAAAGTACATCGAGACGGCCATCATTGTGGATAAGGCCATGTTTGAAAAGCGTAATGGCAGCACACGTGCCGAAGTGATTCACGATGCCATACAGGTGGCCAATATAGCCGATCTGGTGAGTATACTATACTATGGGTAATTACAACAACAACAAGTTGTTCAATCTAATTGCGACCCTCTCTTTCCCCTTCTTCCCTTCCTTCCCTTCCTTCACAGTATTTCCGAACGCTAAACACTCGTGTCTCGGTGGTCTACATTGAGACATGGGGCAAGAATCAGGCGGCTATCGATGGCAGCAAGGACATCAGCAAGGCAATATCCAATTTTAATGATTACACCTCAAGGAATCTATTTCAAATTGAGCGAGATACCACACAGCTGCTTACGTAAGTATACACACACACACACACAAACATTAACTGCTTTCATTTGAAAACCTACTTGATTTCCACAGAGGGGAAACATTTGCGGGAGGCGAGGCGGGCATGGCGGTACCAGAAACTGTCTGCACACCTCGTGCCGTTGGTATCAGTGTCGATGTCAATGTCTATGAGCCTCATCTTTTGGCGGGAACAATGGCTCATATGATTGGACACAATATTGGCATGGGTCACGATGATGGTCGTAAGTATTTCATCCATCCTTCCAAAACTCTACTTAACTACAGTCTATTTATAACAAAGGATATAAATAGTAGGTATCCTTAAAGGCGCAGCGTAAACGAACTCATAAATATGATATTTTTGTTAGTTAATCAGTTCATTCGTCTTTGCATCAATTTGTTTTGCTTTTGGATTAAAAGTTAACCTTTAGTTTAACTGAACTATTTACTTATATGGTTTCTTGACATATCTCTACCAGAGCTGAGATTTTCCGTTCAATTTGCTGAATAAGTTCAATCGATAATTTTTGAGTCGTGAGCTAAATCAGTCATTTAGTTCAGTTTACCAACTCGAATTAAAAATCCGCTTTTGATTTATAAATTTATAATTAATTTGGTTTGCTTAATTTAATCTTCTGCTCTTCGTTGACGAACAATCGACTAAGCAAAGTATTCGATATACTTAATAAAATACTGAATAAGTTCATTTGTTCATTTCGATGACCCGTTCATTTGAACGAAACGATCCAACTCTAATCTCTACCAAAATCATTTTAGTTTGGTTTTCGGAATACTATTTCATATAAATGCATTTTCGAATTGAAAATATTTTAAGACATTTATTGCAAGTTTCGTAGTCATTTTTTTGTGTATTCTTTTATATTGTTATTTCGGAATACTAAGTATTGATATATTTTAAGACATTTATTGCTAGTTTCATAATAATTTTTTTCGTTTTTTTCTTTCTTTCTATTATATAGTATAACCTAATAAGCCATACTTTTAGCTCAGTTTCCAAGCAGTTGTCTTGATATACTTATAATAGTACTTTGCGAAATAAATGATTTTTGTAAATGGCTCTAAAAGCTTCTTACACTCCAAACGTCTGTCAAATTTGAGGATGGTTATTTTTAATAGAATTCTCTCTCAATACTCTGTCTGTCTCTTTTTATCTACGATATCTTATGTTTGTCCATTTCACTCTATTGTAATTGAACCTATATATAGTATAGTATATAAAGTGTTCAAAATGGAAACTATACCAAGTATTTGTGTTATTTTTTTCGCAGGTGAAGAATGTTTCTGCCGCGACTGGCACGGATGCATAATGGCACAGTCAATAGTCGGCCAGGAGAATGTGCAACCATACAAATTTTCAGAATGCAGCAAAAAGGATTACATTGACGCATTGCGCACGGGTCACGGTCTTTGTTTGCTCAACAAGCCCAACGAGGTAGAGTTAACCCCCTTCTCCAGCTCCAGCATTCCAAACATTTTACCATTCTACCATACGACCATACTACCTACCATACCTACCATTCACCTACCTCCCAACTCGTCCCTCTTCAATCGATACAAAACAACGCTTCAAACTGAGCTTGCAGTTTGCTTCTGAAGAGGGTTAACTATGCCAGCTAGCTGCAGTCAACAATTATATATATAGTAGGAGTAGCTTCAGCTGAACTAATAGAAACCAAGTTTCAAGAATTGATAACGATAGTTTTTTCAAAAAAAGATTTCAAATTTGAAAAGTTTTGTCGAATCGAAACCGATTTCAGGAGTTATTTTTAAAAATTGATTTTTAATTGAATTAAATATTAAATATGATAAAATATTAAATAAATAAAGATAAAACTAAATAAAGATGAATATTAAGAATATCATTTGATAGTATGTATTTAAATTTTTAAACCGATTTCATCTAAAAATTCTACATTTAACTTCTTTATTTTTAAAAAATTGATTTTCAATTTAATTAAATATTTAAGATGATAAAATATTAAATAAAGATAATTAAATAAATAAAGATAAAAATAGTTTCAAATAGTAAAAATATCATTTGATAATATGTATTTAAATTTTTAATCCGATTTCATCTAAAAATTCTACATTTAACTCCTTTATTTTTCAAAAATCGATTTTCAATTGAATTAAATATTTTGAGATGATAAAATATTAAATAAAGATAATTAAATAAATAAAAATAAAAATAGCTTCAAATAGTAAAAATATCATTTGATAATAAGTATTTGAACTTTCAGTCCGATTTCGTCTAAAAAATCTTCTTTTAAAGAAGTTATTTTTCAAAAATTGATTTTTAATTGAATTAAATATGTAAAATGATAAAATATTTAATAAAGAATATTAAATAAATAAAGATAAAAATAGTTTCAAATAGTAAAAATATCATTTGATAATAAGTATTTGAGTTTTTAATCCAATTTCATCTAACAAATCTTCTTTTAAAGGAGTTATTTTTCAAAAATTGATTTTTAATTGAATTAAATATTTGTTATGATGGTAGCGAAGAGTTTACCGAACTTTGAGGTACCCTCTATTAAATAAAGATAACAATTGCTTCAAATAGTAGAAAGTATTTGAATCTTTAAAGTATGACACTCTCAATGCAAAGTGCTTCAAAAATTATTAAGATTTGATGCAATCGATTTATTCTAGCGGAAAATAGTGCAGTCAAAGTCAAACATTGGGAAAAGTGTTTGCTGGCGTTTACTGGAGATTATATTAAAGTCTTAAATCTAATTTCATTACTGTCACCTGCAGATCGAGTTGCGTCGAAACTGCGGCAACAAAATCATTGAGGAGGACGAGGAATGCGACTGTGGAACATTCGAGGAGTGCGCACTGGACCCATGCTGCGATGGCATCACATGTAAGCTAAAGTCTGAGGCTCAGTGTGCCAGCGGAGCCTGCTGCGACCAATGTCGAGTAAGTGTAGCCAGCAGAGTGTAGTAGAGAGTGTAGATGTAGATGAGGATGTAGAAAGCGGAAAATTGTGATTGCCTTTGACTTTAACACAATTTATTTTGATGGCAGCTTCGACCTAAGGACTACATTTGCCGCGACTCGCATAACGAGTGCGATTTGCCCGAGTACTGTGATGGCGAGGTGGGGCAATGTCCCCTCGATATCTACAAGAAGAACGGCTCACCCTGTGGCCAAAGCAAACTGAGTGTTTCGGGTGAGTGCCAAATACAAAATTCCACCACCAACTCTTTAACTCTTTATCTATCTAAACATTCAATTTAATCACCATCTTTTTGCATATGTATTTCGTTTCGTTTTTTAGGATATTGTTTCCAGGGCTATTGCCCAACGCTAACGCTGCAATGTGAGGCGATTTGGGGATATGGCGGATTTGCGGCTGATCGTCAATGTTATGAACAGTTTAACTCAAAGGGATCCATTAACGGTCACTGCGGTCGCGATGCCAACGATCATTATATCAAATGTGAACCAGAGTGAGTCTTTATTTATTTCTTTTATTTATTTATTTATTTATTTATCATCATTTACACTATATAACAATATCTTTAATCGCATCTTTCAACTCTTTCAAGTATTTCAAATATCTACTTATAACGCTTAATTCTTGGTTTTACATTTTCCAATTGAAAAACATTCATTTGCAAGCCTAATACTCATTTTTTTAATGAAAGATACTTTCATTAGAATTGCATAAAACGCTTTATCATGTTCTGGGAATTCTAGCTACATTTCAAGAAATTAATGAGAAGCATTTTCTCAGCTTGTCAATAGCCTTGCAGTCTAGATAAACTGCAAATGTTGTTCTTCTATCTTCTTCACTCGAAGGTTGTCGGCAAGAATTCCTGGAAGATGAGGGCCTTAAGTTGTGTTAACAGTTCCTAGAACTCTTTTCATTTTCATTTGCAGTAACTGTTGTAATAAACAAAATTGAGTCTGTTACGAATTATGTGTAATTATTTGTTGTTCTCCACAATATATCACACAATACAGGAACGTCCAATGCGGTACACTGCAGTGCAAGGAGGGGGAAAGGCAGCCAGTTAATGATGGAATTGACCAGCTTTATTCCCGTACAATTATCTCCATTAAGGGTCAGGAGTACGAATGCAAGTGCGTAGCGGGGAAGAGAGAGAGTAAACTCTTTCGAATTGGGGCTGTGGGTGTGGGTTGTGGGTGTGGGTTGGTCAATTATGAAGTGGGAAGGGTTTGAGGGGAGAGTGCTTGTTTGTCCACTCGTAACGTATATCCATTTTGCATTCTGCATTCTGCATTTACAGAGCAACCAGCGGTCAAGTGGGCTCCAATAGCTATCCGGAGCACGGCCTAGTCAAGGATGGGACGCCGTGTGGCGATAATTTGATCTGCCTTAACCAAACATGCGTCAGTCTCTTTCCACATGTCGACTCAACCAAGTGCCCAACGAATAAGCAGGGTCAAGAGTGCTCAGAGCATGGTGTAAGTGAATGATGATGATGATGATGATGATGATAGTGAAGATGATGATGAAGATGAAGAACAATTATAGCAACAATATTCCGTATTCCGTATTTATACATACATATGTACATATATATATACTACTAAGTATACTTTATATATATGTTCATATGTATTTCTTGGCACACATCTTGCATTTTCCCCCTTTTCTTTCCCCCCTTCTCTTTATTCTATAGTTCTGTACGAACGCGAATCGATGCTTTTGCGATATGGGCTGGGGTGGCCCGGACTGCAGTTCGGTGGTGCTTTTGACCACACCACTGCCAACGGAAGCATTGCCAACGCCGGAGAATACAATCAAAATGGAGAAGAAAGAAACTCCATATGGTAAGAGAGATTGGTTTGTGGCTCAAATCAGCAGCAGTAATAACCATATAACCATATATATCAACGGTATTAAGTAGTAGTATATCGATATATACATAGTACTATCCTTACATATTACTATGTATATGTTTATATATATACAATACGTATCCATATCGAATCGTTTTAGCCTTAAAACTAACGTTAACTTAACTTAATAGCCAATCGGGGCGTGATTTGGAAGGGGCAACAGTTAAGATACGGTACTAACATTGCCACAATTAACACCCAAAATAGCGAAACTCACACGGTCTCTCGAACAGATTGATAATTGATTTGATTGCAATTCGATATACAATCGATAAACACCACACACGAATTTGTTTCGATTACTCGTATGACAATGGTAATTTTACACCGATTGCTAGTCGTTTTTCGTTAGGCGGAACTCTCAATCAAAAGCGATTTTAGAAATATATATATACAATATATTTACCATAACTAGCTCTACATGAAATCACTAAAACTCAATTCATCAAACGATTCGACAACAATCGAACAAAAATCAAAATAAATATATAAAACCCAACTCGATATCAGTATCCAGTATCAGTTCTCATAAATATAAATATAAATACAAATATAAATATATATGTATGTACATTCCCGTTAATTCAGATCAGATCGAATCAGACTCACTTGACGTGCATGCTGATTACTGTTACTGTTACTTTTACTGTTTCAATAACAATAAAATCTACATATTAATCGCAAATTACATATTCTGGGTTTTTCAAGCGCTACCACAAATGCAAATCAATGTCAATGTTCTTTTTTTTGTGTTCTTTCTGTATTCAACTCTGATTCGCCATCAACTCTCAGCTCTCAAAAAAATGTCAAACAAAATACATATCTGATATTTGATCAACTAATATCAGAAAATATCAGAAACGCAATTCAATTGTCCAAATCGAATTTTCGTTATTAATTGTTTTGAGTTTTTCAATGTTCAACGATTGCATGGAAGTTAAGTTTGGACCTTTGCAGAGAATACTTTTAAATACCAAATAACTAGTTAAATAATCAATTCAAAAACTATTACGGTCCGTTGTCCGTTAATAATCCTATAATCTTCCAATATTGAATAGAATTTTATCTTAAGAATCTTTTTGAATGTTCTTCTGCAAAGGAAACTTTTGCTTCGGTCTATCGAAGTTGTATTTTATGTACTATTTACTTAAAAGATATGGCCGAATAGTAATCAGATTTTCATACAGAAAATGCTTATAAACCAATTTGTATAATTTGGCAAAAACGAAAAAAAAATCAAAAAAATCAAAAAAAAAATGAAATACAATTGAAATTAAAATAACATAAAATGCAACCACCATTTCCAGACCCCTCTGACCAAAATAGGATCAGCACATTAACCATGGTCATCATTTTAACAGTTATCGTCAAATGTGTCTTCATTAGTTTTGCAACACTGGCCGTTTGCTACAGGTAGAGTACCAAAAGCAAGTCAACAACAATCGGTTCTATCGATCCAGCGAGCACACTGCACACACACACACACACACACACACACAACACACATACACACACACACATACACACAACACACACGTATACACATACATACACACGCGTACGCATAGCAGGAGACTGCTGCAGACTGCTGATGATTGATGAATGATTGACCGCGATAAGCCCTAGATATACTTACATTACGTATACGTATGTATATGGGGTGTAATGTCAATCAAAACTCGTTTGCTGCATGCACCAAAGGTCAAAGGTCAGACATAACATATCCCCATCTTTAACTTTAACGCTTTCAATCCCTATCTCTCTCTCTCTTTCTCGCTCTCTCTCTCTTTCTCTCTCTCTGTCTTTATTGCTCCTCATTTTTAGTTTGAAAATGGGGAATGCGCCTTTCACTTTATTGTTATGTTAGGATCTGTTAAATGTCTGATCTTTGACAATTCTTCACACACACATACAATTGTATACGTGTGTATGTGTATGTATGTTGTGATTGTATGCATGTGCTCGTTTGTATATACATAGTTAACTTCATAGCATATGTATGTTTATTACATACAAACATAAGTAATAGACATACATATGTTAAGAGTTAAGAGTAAGCTTTTAATTTCTGATTTCATTGTGTGCCATTTTGTTTTCGTAAGCTTTCTTAACATTGCTCTGTACATACTGTATGTATGTATGTACATTTTGTGGTGTACATATGTATGTATGCTTATTAAGTATACGCAACTAATTATCAAGTATACGTACGTACAAAAGCATACATATTTCTTTTTGTTTTCGTTCATTGTATTTAAATGATTGTCCGTTTTAGTTACATACACACATATGTATGTATATATATATCATACATATGTATGTAGTATATCTGAATGTTGTTACTCGTTGTACTACCAATTGATGTACCAATTTAGCCGAGCGCTGGTTCATGCAGCATCCAGCAGTTGTATCTACGTATCTACGTGTGTTCTTTATTTACCATCCATCATTCCTAATACTCGTCTACGTGTGTGTGTATGTGTATGTATGTGTGTATATATATTCCGAATTATATGTATGTATTCATATGTTAGACAATTTGTGACATGCAGAAAAACATTTACAAAACTAAAACCAAACTAAACTCAACATACACACACTAACTAACTAACTAACTAACTAATCGGTATGTAATGTACAAACATATATGTAAAGTATACACGCATACATACATATGTATATTCACTTGTATTCATCTCAATCTCATTCACAGACATATGCATATGCATACATATACATATATTTACATGCTCATTCACAATCACTCACACATTCACAATCACTCACACACTCACACACTCAATGCATTTAACCACATTCCTATTCCTGACATTTATTCACGTGCACGCACGCACAAACATGCATAGACATGTCCCTTTTGTCAATAACTGAAGTATTAACAATATATACCACAAAGAAAACAAATCAAAAAATCAAAAAAAAACCAGTTAAACTTTGAATTAATTCGAGGAGAAAGGATACTTTCAAGGAGTTGCATATGCAGCCCCAAAAAGTATGCTATAGTTATAGTAGATTCAAAAGGGGAATTTTAAAAAGGAAAACCATCTGGTTTGTTTATACTACTACCATAAATAAATGAGCCAAAAATTCGACAAATTCGACTGTAGTACAACAACCAGTATATTAAGTATACGTGGAGGCAGGTGCGAATATGGCAGGTGCGCTTTTTGCTTAACACACACCACATAACTAGAGATTGTCTTGCATAGTTTGGATTACCATTGTCATAGCCTGGGTGTTGCCGAAAATTCCAAAAAAAAAAAAATCCAAATCAAAAATGCAAAATGAAAATCACAACGAAAATCTTGCATACAAAAACAAAATGAGAACCAAAAAACAAAAAAAAAACCAAAAAAAACAAAAAAGAGAAAAACATAAAAAAGAATGCTTTGTAGAAAAAACTGTGAGAATCGTTTGATTTCGGCTTCATTCGATGCAGTTTTATGGCCAGAACCAACAACAGCAACAGCAACAGCAACAGAAACACACATACAGACGCACCCACCCAACCACACACGCACACACACACAGCCACATATATGCATATTTTCTATATGTATATAAGTATGTGTGGCATTGTGTGAAAGCGAGAGTTGATTCAAAAGTTGCCTTTTGTTGTGTACTGAGCCGTAAAACTTTTCCCCGAAAAAAACAAAATACAATAAAAAAAATACAAATAAAAAATGAAAAAATGAAAAACGAACAACAACAACAAAAAATGAGCAAAGAAGAAAAATCGTACCAAATGTTATTTGTTTGCTTTGTTTTTTTTCGGCTGACCCCACCCAACCAACTGCAATAATGATATCGACGACAACAACAAACGCCTTCAACTTGATCCATATATACAATATACATATATATATATATACAATATACTATAACTTTGTGTATGGGTATATAATTAAATCCACACATATATATATCTACTTATATATGTGTATATGTATGTGTAAATATCAATCAATAAAACCGTATGAAACAACAACAACATCTCAACTACAACTACAACAACTACTACTACTACAACAACTACAACTACAACTACAACAATATAAACACCAACTGGTATATCACAACGTAACGTAACGTATGCAAATCCAACAAAAAATAAAAAAAAACAAAAACAATGCTAAAAACAAACAAAAATAACTAATATTATTGTCAAATACAACGCGGCGTATGCATAATATTGTACATATTCCCCAACTATATGTATATATATCCATGTAATCGCATAAAACCCAACACACACAATACACTATCCCACACACACACAATACACTCTCTCACACACACAACAACAACAACAACAACACGCACACACATCTATATCGAAACTAATGGCTAACAATATATCTCGTATAGAGAACTACCACGGCTCAAATACAGTGTTCCTAGTCGGTGTTCTAATGTCAGTTGTAGGGTTCGTTTTTATAACATTCACCTTGATGGCATTGTGCTACAGGTCAGTTGTAGTACATAGAAACTTCTCCCTGTGTCTGAGGTTAGTTGAAAAGAAGTAATGAAAAAGCCAGCTCTAAATACAAAAATACAAATTTTATAAATTTTACAAATTTACAAATTTACAAAACCAAAAAAAAATCGAACAAAAAAAAATGAATCAAAAAAACGAACACCAAAAAAAATATGAAAAACAAAAAAAAATTCTGAAAAAGTATCACAAAAAAAAAGAAAAACACTAACAAGAATCGAAAAAAAAAATGAACTCAATATTTTGTTTATATGTTTTGTTTACGATTTTTCAATCATTTTCTTTATCTCAAAATGTTGCCCTCATTATGAGTCGTAGTATTTAGTACATATCTATATACACACAAGCATATAACTATATGTATATAGATTGCTATGTATATGTATATGTGTGTGTGTGTATATATGTGTGTAGTAAGCGTTATGCATAGTCATTTATGTATTTTCAGTTTCCAATTTACAAACAAAAAGAATCCCATTAAAAACTAAACTGCACTAACATGCACATATATAAACTTCGAAATGTATATATGTATGTGCATGTATGTGCCGAAAGATGTGTGTGTGTGCATGTGTGTATGTATTTGGCAAACTGTAAATAGCTAAGAAATCGCAATAGATACATACACACAGACACACACACACACACACACAGTCACAGATACATCGTTATGCATGCACATACCATATATGTATATACTACATATGTATATACTTATGTATACATTATTATCTACATGTACTATTCCGAATTTACCGCTTGTTGGCTTCCATTCTTCACATTCTTATTCTGTACATATGTATACTTATTATTCCTAAAACACACACACACACACAAATATACACATGTACATATCAATTACACACAATTACACTTATGTATGTACATACAAACATATACAAATACAAACATATATGTATAAACCAACTGTATGTATGTACATACATGAGTCCTGCATGAATATTGAATGCGAATACATATATATTTATGTATATGCATATACGAGTGTATGTATGTGCATATGAGTGTATTCACATAATCGAAACCTTATAAAAGGCGTACTCAACATGCAAGTACATATGTATAATAGTATTGTATCTAATTCATACATACTGAATGTATATAACACCCACACACTCACACTCACATCCACACACACACACACATATCCACACGCAATCAACATCATGTACAGTTGCACATTTACATAGATCATCCATTGTAATCCGATGTATGTAGCATATAAAATTCACAATTCGTTCCCGATGATGTTAAGCCCCACACAAAAGGTCAGACTAATTAATAATTATAAACAATATTTATATATAAAAATTGTTTTTTGTTTTTTTTTTTAATATATAAGCAACAACTATTTATTAGAAGTATTTGTAATAGGCACTTGTTTACACACTGTCCTCCACATAAATTCCAATAGAGCATATCCTTGAATTGGAAAACAAACAACAAATTAGTAATATAATTACTGAAACTATAGATAGTCCAAATAGTTGGTAACTATATATCAGCCAAAGACAAAAAAATACCTTGAAAATTTAGCAATTCAACTTTTCAGACTGCAAAACAATCGAACAATCGAAATTATTCGCAATTTCTATAGCATACATTTTTGGGAACGTCTAAAAAATTTCAAATTTAACCATATTGGAATCTGAATTGAAAAGAAAAAGAAAAGAATGCAGGATAGACATAAAATATAGTTATATTCCCTTAAGAGAATTTGCATGAATACTAGATCGTTCCAGATCGTTCAAAAATGATTCAAACATTTAAAATTAGGAAGCGATCGTAGTGAATTATATTGAAAACACACAATGTTCAACATATAATTAAAAACCATGTGCATATTTATATTTTATTTCCAACTTAATTTAACTACATAGCCTATTTCGTTTGTATCGTTAGCATCAATTATTTTTGATTATTGTTAATGAGTGAAAAATCATTATAAGATTTGAAACCTAAGGCCAAAAGGCCTACCAACAACAACAAACAAACTAACAAACAAACAAACAAACAAAGAAACAAACAAAGAAATGGCGATTGTGGTCAGCGCGTCGTGATTGTGATTGTGATGATTAATCGTGATCGTGATCATGATCTTGATCTTGTGGACTATTTTCATTACTACTTTTGTTCAGTTTAGTCTTCCTAAAAGTATCCAAAATACAACTACTTATATATACCCAAAAACATGATCGAAATATAACTAATATGCATATGTCAAAAAAAAAAATACAAAGAAAATATCTTATTACATATACTACTACTACTACTAGCAAATGCCACATCATTATTATGAAAACTTACTTAGTTACAGTCGCAAATACACACGCACACACACACACAACCACACAACCACACTCACACATCCACACACATATACAAGCGCACATCCATAGACCAACCGAAAAAAAAAGTAAAATATATTTCTATATATATACGGCCCCCGCTTACTTGCAGCCCAAAGCCAAGAAAAAATGAAAAATGCAAAATGAAAAAAAAATGAAAATTGTGTGTAGGTTGGGAGGCAGTTGCCCCTTGCAAACAAAAAAAAGGTGGCATCTGCTGATGATGATCTATATTTGTTGCGCTTAGGGCCCAACATAGACGAAACTGACTTTGAGTTCTGGTGGTGCTTTCTGCTGAGAGAGCCAGCGATGTTCCGATGAGTTTCACCATCACTGCAAATATGTACTATAATGTTTAATTGTACTATATTTTAAATACAATATACACACAGAAAACATTCACAAGCGAACATCTCTCTCTATGTTTTCTTTGTGTACTATCGTATGTGCATCGAATTTCGATATCAATGACTGACACACACTAACACACACACACACACTACCACATATACACACAAACTAATAAATACAACTGCATATGTGAGTGTGTACGTACACCACATAACAGTTGAAAACATCCACATCCACATCCACATCACCATTAAAACCCATAACCCATTGTGATCCTATACGAATATATATATACATACCACCTCTGAACTATCTAATCTTTCATCGCTGTACGTGTCTGTATCGTATTTATATATAAATGATTTGCCGACACGCAATGCAGAGATATCAAAATTAATGCAACTTAAATATTTGCAAAAGCGCAGCCTAAAAGTATGCTGTGAAATTTTACAATTAACTAATAAAGCGCAGCCTAAAAGTATGCTGTGAAATTTTACAATTAACTAATAAAAGCGCAGCCTAAAAGTATGCTGTGAAATTTTACAATTAACTAATAAAACGGATCTGATTTCTATCACGTTGTTAGCCCCAAAATCTATACATGAAAATGATTACCAAGTACCCTTGAATAACGTTTTCCGTCCTGTGATAATTGATATTACTATTTTAAAGGAATTCCATTCATAGAATTCGTATCTAAATTGAGGGTTATGCATTACTCTAATGAGTATTTTTCGTACATACTGATATTCGTATGAGCTTACACACACACACACACACACACATCTGTACATATTAGAAACTGCCAACACTTACTACTACATACATACATGCATATGTGTCATACATACTTATATACATACATGGAAATATCTACATTCATACTACATACAAATCGAATACCCTACCTTTAACCATTCGTCGTCCTTCAGCTATCTTACTTTGCCACTTCACTCTCTCTCTCTCTCTCTTGTATGTCTCATCCATGCTTGTGTCTCTCTCTATTTTTTCTATCTATCTATCTCTTTCACTAACTATCTCTCTCTCTTTTCGCTGTCTCTCGGGCTGTATATGTCTCGAAAAACCTAATGTTCCCAAAACTTGTACAAAATACCAAAAAAAAAAAAATATATATAAAAAAAACTGTGATTTTTCCCCCTGGCAGCTCCAATTGTATGTATGTATCTATGTATATATTTGTGTGTGATTGTTTGTATGTATGAATGCGTCTTTGTATATATTTGTATGTATGTCTGTATGTACATATGTATGTATGTGTGCGTGTGTGTGTGTTGTTATAAGTATGTCTGCGAAAGGTGAATGCAATCTCTACCTCTCCCTACCCCTCCCCAAAACCCCTTGTCCGTGCCTCCATTTCAAAACTTAACAAAAAAAACTCCCAAGAAAAACAAACACACACACGCACACACATATTTATACATATATACAGCGACACGCACACTCACTCACACACAAACATACATACATATAGAAAATGTCATTAAGAATTAACTGTGAAATGAAATTAAAAATGAAATGCGAATTCATTCTCAAATACTATATCGCAATTATTTATTGTGTTTTGTGTTAATGTCGTTGAGTGTTTTACCAAACAATTTCATTAATACCTAAATGTGTGTTAGCCCGCTAAATTTCTTATCAACTTCTTTGTCCAATACGAACTCTCTCTCTCTCTCTCTCTGTCTCTGTCTCTATCTCTATCTATCTCTGTATCTATATCTTTCTCTCTATCTACATCTATCTTTCACTCATTATGCCATACGCTCTTTCTCTCTGTCTCTGTCTCTGTCTCTCTGTTCTCTATGGTATCCTATCATTTTCATTCAAGAATGACTTCATTGTTAATGCATATATTTTACATACTATCTGTGTACATAAATTATACTATAATTTTGAATTTTGTTCATTTTTAACGGCACATTCAATGTATTCAGCTCGTGTCTCGTACATACATGTAACAAATACATACACACATGTCCTCCATCATTTGGAAATGACAAAAAAGACAAATTAATTATCAATTATCTATCATTACTTAATTGTTGTAAATAGAACATATACATTTGTGTAACCATATAATAATCATTTTTTAGAGGGGCGTGTCTGTATGTATTTCCATTTGTATTTATCATTGCATTCTACAAAATTCTTTATGTGGCACTTAATTTTACTTTTCACTACAACAAAAAAATACAAAAAAAAAAACAAAAACAAAAAGAAGAAACACAAAAGAAAAACAAAAAACAAAAAATAGATAACAACAACAATTATATTGCGAGCATTTTATTAATCAAGAATCTCATCATAACCTTTCGTTTCCCAACAACTACAACAACAACAACAACAACAACTACTACTACTACTACAACTACAAAAACAACAACAACAATAACAATTACATCAAAAAATTGTACGAACAACAACAACTACAATTACAAACAAACCAAAAATCAACCAAAATCGAAATTAATCCAAATTAAATCAAAATCAAAATTAAAATCAAAATCAAAATTAAAATCAAAAAATCAAAATTTCAAATCAAATCAAATGAAATCAAACAAATTTCTGTATGTAAACACACCTTGTGCCTTGTGTACACACACCCACACCTCCTTGTCTGTGTGTGTGTGTGCCTGTGAATCTGTCTATGTATATGTCTGTGTACGTCTGTCGTTGTGTGTGTCTGTCTGTGTGTGTGTGTGTGCTTCATGATTCTGTGCGTGATTGCGTATGTGTGTTTGTGTGTGTGTGTGGATGTATGTCTATCTATGTCTCTGTGGGTGTGTGTATTTTGGGCATACTTTACGCCTCACACACTTCGTATACAAAAAAAAAAAAAAATGAAATAAAAAAATCAAAAAAAAAATACACATGTTATATATGTATATTATCGTATCTCAAATCAATCAATCAAACAATCAACCAACCAACGACCAATCAACTAATCAACCGATCAACCAATCAACCATGCCTAAAACGTATCCAAAATGATTTTGTGTATAAATCGAAATCGAAATGCAAATATGATTTCATAATGAATTATAAATCAAAATCATATGCGCACCATTTTAACGCTTCAATCAACTCAACCAAACTCAATTCAATTCAACTCAAATTCAACCCAACTCAATTCAATTCAACATATCCAACATACATAAACGTATATGTAAATCATGTATATGCCCCCCTTTGTGTGTGTATATACGCAAATATTTAAATAAAAAAAATACAAAATTACAAAAATCATCTATGAATTAAATTTCAAATATAACGCATATATATATAATAATAAATAAACACAAAATAAACCAAACAAATCAAACAACTCTCGACGCCCGATATCCGATATCAAACATAGACGCAAGACAACAACCCTTAAGTACGATCCGCCCTTCTCAAAGAAACCCATACCGAAAGGCTACGGCGGAGCGGCAACAGCACCCAATCATCATTCCGTCGAAGAGGTATCGCTAGATGGTTCCAGTAAATTGGTTTACGCCAATCAGGCGGGATTCAGGTAAGTCTCTCTGAATATCTTGACATCTGAAATGAATCCCATTACATTTTTATTTGTCTTTTATAAACACAGGGATAAGAATCTACATGGACGTCGCTATACGACGGGTGGTGAGGATGATCAATCACATGCAGGTTAATATCGAATCACCTTTATATGCATTCAACCACAATACATATACTATATCGTACTATTTCTCATGCGCTAGAGGTCATACCAAATACCAAATACCAAATACCAAAGAAATACTAAAATACCAACACATACTATCGTTATACTATCGTATATGTATATCATATTGCTATGCATAGGTATACCAAGTACAAGTAATTGACGTTCTTAACTATACTATATATACATATATAGAGACTATATACATATATATATACACATATACTATACATATACATTACTCAGTGCCTTTTACCGTTACCCGTTTTACCGTTTGCAGCTAAACACACAAATACAGTTAAACATTGCTATTGCATAATTATCTAATTCAATTTATTTGTAGTCATAAGATAGTTGTCCTTCTCTATATACAATACATACTATATATATACATATAAATAACTTAATATTGGCTCCACTCGGGAACCAAACTTAAGGAAACTCAGTAAACTCAGTAGGTCGACAAATTATTAATCGTAATTTAATTAATAATTAAAGTTAGTTAAACACACAGTACATACTTATAAATCTTTATATGTACACCATGTTCTATATATGTATGTATATTTCTTTCTTTCCTTCTTTGTGTCTTTCATACGAGTCCGACATTCGTTTTTTTTTATTTTCAATACCACACAACGTGAATGGAAAAAACATTAGCGAATTTTTTGTTTCTTTTCTGTACTTACTCCTAAAGAACTTAAAACCTCAGCTAATACTACAGTTTTTCAATTCTACAGCATCTCAAAAACGGAATAAACATACTTTTCAGACTTATTAAATATGGATATATTTCGGATGTGAAAACACATTTAAGTTTTTCTACTACTATTATAATTATCTTGATGGTAGCTTTTACATTAAGCTATACCAGACTTTCAATAGATCTTAAAAGATTTGTTTAATAACGTTTGGTGAATCTTTCTCAAAGTATTCTCTAGAGGTACGAGCGATCACATACTTGCTCTGACAATATATATTATTATGATATACTAAAGGTATTTTTTTTATATTTAATAAGATAACTTTGAAAACAGTTTGTATATATTTGACTAGCTTAGTACAAATGGTCCAACTTATAGGTAATCTAGAAATCATAATGATAATATACAAATATGTTTAAAATTTGAGAGTTTCAGTTCTCTCTGGAAATTGGAAACGCTTTAAATTTCTATTCGAGCTAGTAAATATTCTATAGCTAAATAACCAAGGCTGCAAACCTCCGAAACTATAGTCAAGGACATCAAAGTCTTACTTAGAGCTTTCGATATATCAGTTTTCATTCTGTCTGCCACAGACTAGAAACGAAAATTTTCCAAGTGTCGAATTCTTAGGGGACCTCATAATTTTTTGATGCAGATTGATAGAGTTTTTCCTTAAGAATCTAATGAGACATGTCCTATTTAAGTCCGTTAGGATATGGTCGAATTTAAATTAATTATGAAATTATGAAAATTTTCAGAACGAATTTATCTATAATTCTAAAGCCTGAAGCTATGCTACTCTTATTAATTAACTGTATATCCTACAAGTATGCATTTAGTGATTCAAATTTATCGATCAATTTCGGTTCATTTTCGATTCGGTTCAGAACCGATTGCAGCCTTGAGCATAACGATAACTTGTTATCGATACTTGATTGATAAACGCTACAAGTAAATCTAGTGTATACAATAGTTAAGGAAATTCTAATCAGACAAATGGAATCGAGTGATCACACTGTGCGGCACTTTCTTTTTCTCTCTCTCTCTCTCTCTGTCTCTCTCTTTCTCTTTCTTACTGACTGTTTCTGTGTATACGTTGAGCTGCCTGCTCTCTCTGCTGTCTGACTGTACCACATTTGTATGTTCTTTTGCATGTACATGGAAACTTAACCAAATCTCAACCATTGACCATCGACCATCGCCATCGACCGATCAAATTGACGCCAGCAGAGAAGGGCATACTGAAGAAGCATGGCTACGGACTTGTGCACGGCGAGCAGTTGAAGGACAAGTGGTGCGATGACAGTCAGTCTGACAACCTCGAGCTGATCACACAGGATGGCACACAGGCATCCACAATTGGTGGAGCCGCTGCCTCGGAAGTGGAACGCACGCTCAAGTCATTGAATGGTTATCACGAGGACATTTTGGAGGCATTGCGTAATGCGGCCTCACACCGGGGAACTGGCACCGGGAACACGCCCGTTGGCAGTGGCAGCCTCAGCGAGGAGATGCTTCGCAAAACGCTGCAGGATTGCAGCAGTGCCCAGCTGGCATACTCGGCCGAGCCATATAAGCGAGCAAGTGGCTCCAAGTCGAGTTCCCGTGAGAATATCTGCGATAGTGGCGCAGGACATGCCATTCTATTGGATGGTAGCGGTTCCGCACTTGGCGGCTTATCGCTTGGCCCCGATTTGAGCGGTGTTCGGGGTGGCATTGGTGGCATTGGCAGTGCTCTAGGCGGACCCGGTGGCATGTCAAATGCAATTGGTCACGGTGGCGCAATGATGCATCATCATCGATCGCAGCATCAGTTGCATCAACCGAGTGGCATGGCTCTACAGCAGCAGCAGCAGCCAACCGATGACGATGATGCACCATCGACTGGCCCGCTGCGTATACGCAATCTGGAGGATCTGATCAGGCAGCTGGAGCACCATTCGTCGCGTCACATGAGTCCCAGTGGGTCCGAAGATATACGCATGTCGGAAACGGAGGCCGATCGACACTATAGATTAGATAGTTCCGCCGCTTGTAGTGAGTCCTCGCAAGGGTTAGTTTCGATACCGATTACGATTTCGATTACAATATTCCAACAATCCCAATCCCATACCCAAAATGAAACTGAAACCGATACCCAAACCCAGTCCAAAACCCAATACGATCAATTAATCGCCGAGTCCGATAATCCCGATAAAGACTGCTTATCATGCATAGGAGTTACATTTATTTTGCATTTCTCCAGATACACACTCACACACACACACACACTCACACAGACACAGACACTCGTACGTTGTTTACTTTAGCGTAGGATTTGCTGGTACTCGTACTCGTATACGTATACGTAATTTGTTGGATGTTTCAACATTTGCAAAAACTAACTGTGTGTGCATCGTGCATTGCGATTCAACTGAGATCTTATTCGTATTTAGCCAAAGTACCAAATCGAAAAACAAATGCTTGTCTTATAATCCGCAATAAGTTTTATTTATACTCGTATTATCACCCAGTTCAATATATATCTAATATATATCCTGATATCTGTAGCGCAATTGCTTCAATCAATTTTAATGGATCTAGCGTTAATTATATTCTGGCTTTTAACATTCTTCACAACAACAACAACATTTGCTGCCATTTGCAACATAGAACAACTGGAAACGCATACACACACTCACACACACACAAGCACACTTACACTCACACACACACACAGATGAAGCATGTGTGCTGTTGTTCCTTTTTGGGAACAATCAGCGATTTAAACCGAACGACTTTAGACAACGCCAACTTTCTATTCGAATTTCTTGCAGGCTTCAGACTGGAATATCTTGTGTGATAAAGGTTGGTCTCCCCCCATGCGTTGTCACGCCCACAAAAAGTAGCTTACCCCTAAAAATAAAACTAACTAAAAACTAAAATTAAAAAGGGATCCCATTAGTCAGAGTTGAAGTTCAAGTTAAAGATCAGAAGAAGATAACTCAGCATAGATACATATTTCATCAGTTTTCAGTTTCAATTTCCATTTCCATTTCGATTTCGATTTCCATATCAATAAATCAAATAGTCATCATCATTTTTATGTGTGAATTTCTAGTGTTGTCCTTGAAATATTGTACATCTATCCATTTCGGTATTGGAATCGGGTTTCTCGGTTCTCGGTTCTCTCGATCTCGGTCCCGGTCCCGGTCTCAATCTCAATCTTACTCGTTGTCCTTTTTACCCAACTACATCTCCCATTTGCTTTGATTTCAAAATAATGCTAAAGAATGTTTTCTTTTTTGTGTTGTGCGTTTCTCTCTTCTTGATTTTGTTTTTGTTTTTGTGTTTGTTGCTGTGTTGTGTTGTTTGCGTTGTTTGCGTTGTTTGCTCTTTTTTTGTATTGGTACAGCTCGAATCAGCAAGCAGCTCAATCTCAGAAAACCGCTACAATCCACCCGTCTTACAGCAGCCGTTGTCGGCCCCGCTCTGACGAGGACTCGCGCTTTGCCTATGGCGGACGTTATCGTCAGCCGGCGCCAACCGGACGCCATACAACGCATCAGTCGCATTCTCCGCATACATTCGGCCATCATACACACCATTCGCACGCCCATGGACATGCCACACATGGCCCACACTCATCGCACCACTCGTCCCACACGCACCTGCACCAGGATGACGAGGGCATCTATGAAAGCGCCGATCATCATGACCGAGGCGCCCTCGATACGCGACTCGATCCTCAGGAGACGCCCGAAAGCGAAAGGTAAGTCTCTGCCTCTCCGAATCTCTCTCTCTCACGCTCTCTCGCTCGCTCGCTCTCACTCTCACTCACTCACTCACCGCCCCGCCCCGTCCCCTAGTAAAATCCTGTTATCACCACCATATTTAAGATGAACCAATGTAGATGAACATTTTGTTAACATTTTATTCCATTTCTTGCTAGTTCCTTTTTTGATATACTTAATAGGTTACTCTTTGCTTTATAAAAATACATTTCTTTCTTTTTACTTTTCTGGCTTCTGGAATAGACTTAATCTTAACTAATAATCTCCTTGCTTATTTTCAATGTCTTTGTAATCATTTTCTTCCTTTTTTTCTTCTAATTCTTCCAAATTAGTGAAAGGAGAAGTTAAAAAATAAACACATTTTTGAGATAGATAAACTCAAACTCATTTTGGAGAAGTTCGATTTTTAGTAAACACAATCATATGTACATATACATACATTTATCCTTTTCGAAACTGATTTCATATTCCCATCATATCACAAGCCTGGGATATTCATAAATAGGTATTTAGAGTAATTTTCAAACTAAAGAAATCGAAAGTTAGAGTTTCCTGGTTGTTTAGTGTTGAGTTCAGAGTCAAGGCAACCCAAGATTCTTCGCATTTTCAACTGCTGAAACCCTGTAGTAAAGACTCTGTAAGAGGGGGTAAGGGAACCAGCAACAGTCCACCCAAACAAGCCCAGTTTAGTCCAACCCAGTTCCAGTTCAGTCCAACCCTGTCCAGCCTAAGGTCCTGAGTCCTGATGAGCCCCCCTTGTGTTCTTACCATGTACCGTTGTTCCTGTTACGATTATTATTTTCTAGTGATGACTTTATTCAAGCTCAACAACAGTTAGCCCGGTGGGCGAGTGAGGATGTGGTATCCGTCGTGGTATTGGACCAGCCGCAATCCGGCACAATGTCGGATTCCCAACCATCCAGCGGCGTCGGGCCCATGTCGGCGGGGGCTACAACGAACAACGTTATCCACCATCAGCATCCGCACCAGCACCACGGCGATCATCAATCCTCCGCAGCGGCAGCAGCAGCGGCGGCGGCGGCGGCGGCGGCGGCATCAGTAGCAGCGGCCAGCAGCAACAACAACAACAATACTATAATGGGTATGGGAATCGTCCCAAATGGTATAAATGTAAGTCAGAGGGATTATTACCCCTCGCCACCCTCAACGGAGACGGAAAGCAGTGGAAGTGTTATCCAACCACCTATACGCCGCAGCACGTTGCAATCACAATCGGCGGGAGACACGGCAGCCATAAGTCAACAGCAATTGCAGCTCCATCAGCTGCAATTGCATCAGCAGCAGCATCAGCATCAGCACCAACATCAGCATCAGCAATATCAGCAGCATCATCATCAGCAGCAGCATCAGCAGCAGCAGCAGCAACAGCAGCAGCAGCAGCAGCAGCTACAGCAACAATCAATCGATACCAGCAGCAGCAACAACAGTCAATCCGGTCAAATAATCGAGAATGGATGTTACCCGGAATATAAGCATTGACAACAGTTGCAACATCTTTAGCTTCAGCAATAGCAACAGCAACAGCTGCAACAGCTGCAACTGCAATCCCCTTTTGGCAACAATTGTTTCACTAAAGAACTGATAGAGGCAGGCAAGCATTCATATTATACGATTCTCTAGAGGCAACACAACGTGTACTCACTCCTCTTGCGGTACTTCAGCATATTCAACGTACGCATACATAGTTTAATGATACATACATACATACATACATACATACATACTATACATGCATACATATTTACATAATTACTAAAAACACAACATACATACATACTTATAGTTCAATATGGGATATACATATATGTAAATGTAAAATTGCAACCAACATGAATAGTTAACGAAGTATGAGAGCAACAACAACAACAACACATACATGTACATACATGCATACATATGTACTTGCATTAATATCCATACATACATACATACATACATACATACATAGCTGCATACTTATTGGATTTACATGTGAACTAGACTTTAAGCATTTTTTATACTTATGGTAATTACAAACCAAAAAACAGAAAACAGAAAACATGAAGCATGTATATACATAAGTACCTCAGACGTGCCGGCGACGCCTGATTAGACAACATTCGACATAACCTCTAAGAAGAACACACACACACACACTTGTAACTGTAACTGTAACTACTCACATATGTATGTATGCATACACAACAATGTCAGCTGGCAAACTCTATCGATATGTTCACGATCACAACAAGCATAGCCGTTAACAATCGATATCGATAACAAAAGATAACATACCCAACATTTAAGCAAGTGGAAGTGGAGAGGCGATTAATACATTTTTGAATAGCATTTCCCAATCCGAATCCAAATCCGAATTGCAACAATTCGTTATTGCGATTTTATCTTGGAACATTGTACATATGTCACACATGTCGCATACTTAATATGTAATACTTACTACAACTTAGTGTTAGGCTAAGGCCCTGGGATCAGCCAGATCGATGCTCATGCATATACTATATACTACATACATACATACATATATGTATATATGTATATAGTATACGTATTTATTTATCATCATCCAGATAATGATATTCGTAGTCCAATTGTGCTGCAAAATGTTTTCCCCTGATCGGGTAAATTTTTGATAACGACTGATAGATTTTTTGTGGCAACAAGTGCCAAACAGTTCACATTGAATAATCTAATGACAAAATACCGGTAACATTTTTTAACGATAAACGAGTTTTAATAAATGAAAATGATAATGATTTTGAATATGATTATGATTAGGATAATGGTTAGAAATGGATTAAGTAACACCTGTAACAATAAACAATTATAGGCATACCTAAGTACTAAGGATCACAATACATCACATCACATCACACACTCGTACTTATGAAGATCAATCAAATGATCATAGAATACAATCATGCGCTAAAACTGATTCAGCTAATTCACTTGAAACTGGACTTGACAAATTCTTGTCTTTACTCCTTCCGATCTGATCTCAAAACACTTCGTCTTGTTAGTCTATAGATATAGATCCATTCCATGTATTCAAATTTGTTGGTTTTTTTTTTAGAAATATACCCGCTGGTTCGGCGCTGATTTACACTTGGTATGTACACTAGTTAGTCCATTGATGATTAGTGAGACATAGTTAGTATTAGTAAGGACAAAACACTGAACATTCATAAACAGATAACAGAATGAAATACTTATTAACATTAACAATAAGATGGTAAGTGTGTGTGTGTGAAAGTCTATAGATGTTTACCCCTTAGATTATCAGGAGCAGGAGCAGGAGGTGCTTGTTTGAATGTTGGGCGCAGATGGAACAAAGTTTCATTAGTTAGTACATAAATTGATGGATATATGTATTGTATATGGAAATGCATAAACATACAGAATCACATACACGTGCATATGTATTACATAGCTAGTTGTAGTTCAAATTAGACAAGCAAATAACAAAAGAATAATAATTATGATGAAATAGAGACAGAGACAAAATTGATAAAAACACATGTCAGATGCCTATATGCATGATTTATATACAGATATTTGCATGAACCAAAAACCTATATAGTAATATTGTGTATAAGTAACATAACAAGAGTTCAATGTAAGAAGGAGTCGGAGTCTCAACCACGCCCACTTAATTGGTTCATAGTGTCAATTAGAAGTACGAGTAGAATAAACGCGGTGAAGTCACGACACGGTAAGTTTCCTATAGAGTGAGACTTACTTCCCCTAATTCCCCATCCCCTATATCCACCATGTCTACTTGTCACTTGCTTCTTATTTTTGAATGGATGGGAATACTAATAATAATAACAATAATATATAATGTATTGGTATATTGTTGTCATTTGTTAGATATTAGTGAGTCCTTTTTGATTTGGTTCTTTTTATTCCCAGTGCCCACGTTGGGCGCCAGATCAAGCACAAAAGGGTGACCAAGAAATAGACAAAACTGCATTCGATAAATGTTTTTTCTTCTGCAACTTCAGCTTCATAATGTTAGGCCAAAGCCTAGCTTCCTTTTCTGGATATATGTATTTACTTATATCGATTATACGAAATCGGATACCATTGATATTAGCGACTTTATCAAAGGTGATAAGGAAAGTGCCTTTGATGGTCTTCTCATAACCATTGTCCACTCTGACTTTGACAGACAGATAGACTGAGTCATGCCAAAAGAAACTTGACTTGACTTTTTTTCGATGTTTTGAAATAATTCCAGACTCGACAGAGGCAGAGATACCGATACGATACGAAAAACATACCAATAACAAAATAAGAGTTCGATGTTGTCAAACGTCATATAACATACATACTTACATAGAGTTACCTACATAAGTATGTGCACACCACAACGAAAAGAGAGAATTATGAGAACAAAGCTTCAATTTTGATCCCGTTTGAATTTGTCAAGGAGAACCCTATAGATAGATTAATATTTCATATAGATTTACATATGTGTGTATGTATATGTGTATGTATACATATGTATGTGTTTATGTATGTGTGTGTGAAAGAAAGAAAGAAGAAGAAGAAGAAGATTAGCATAGTCACAACACAGCACTCAAAAGTATTCAAACAGTATTCACAAGCAAGCATGTATGTATGTTTCACACCCACACACGCACACACACACGCAGAGCGAGAAGAGTGGACAGTTTGACATGTATGCATGCATATGTATGTATATGTGTGAACAGAACAAATGGTGTGGGGAATCCCCCGAAAAGACAAAAAAAGAAAAATACCGTAATGAAATGCTAAATTTATATATTGAGAATTGTAAGTAATACTAGAATTTATTTGATAAGCAAGCATTTGACTCAAATGGATTGATGTATGTGTATGTGTACATCATGATACGTATACGTATGTATGTATGTATGTTTGTATGTATGTTTGTATGTGTGGGTGGGTGGGTGTGTGTGTGTGTGTGTCGCGCGCATACATACACGTCTAGCATAAAAAAAACGAGCATAGAGTACTTATTATTGTATAAGTATGTAGTACTTAAGTTAAGCACTAGTTTTAAGTAAATTTCATAATGATATTGATTGGTTTTTATTGTGACGAAAGTGCGCAGTCGATGGCAACTGCTGATTATGATATTATCTAAGATAGATTGATTAAAGCTATTGTTATTTATATACGAATATACAACACACAACAACAACAACAACAACAACAACACACACTCCACAGTCAGACACACACACACACACATTAGAATTGACAAAAATGACATACTTAAATGTATGTAGAAATATGAGTGTGTCCCGTGAATGCATAAGTCAAAGAAATAATGATATAAACGGATGATATGGAAGAAAAAAAAATAGGTTAAATATTTGGAATAAATGAAAAACTAGAGAATTAGCCAATTAAGTCAACGGTACACAGGAGATTTCTAAAATATATGAAAAGAAAATAATGAAATTAAAAAGCAACAACAAGAACAACCAACCATTAAATGTTATCTAGAGGTCAAAACTTAAACAGCAACCACAATAACCAAAACAACAACAACCACAACAACCACAACAACCACAAAAACAATTAACACAATAATATTTTGGATATGAATACAGCAATTAAACATGAATTTACATGCCAATAAATGCCACACACACACACACAGAGAGACACTCACACTCTTAGATGAATACACAGAAGAAGAAGCCTCGTAAACACTCTTTGCACATGAATGAATCCCTATGCAATGCTCGTATACTTAAACTTAAACTAAAACACACACTTAGTCCAATGATAATACAATAATTAACACACTCAAATCTATCACATATCGCATATCAACAAACAGTTTAAAAATTCTTCAGATGCTCCTTCTAAGTATCTAACCGAACTTCTGATTTGGATATCCTCGCGCTTCTAAGCTCAACAAATCATTATACTATAACTACATACTATAATTAACAAAACGAAACGAAAATAACAAAAATCAATACAAAAAACAGAACAGAACTGTTCCAATTTCGATTTTCGAAAGAAGTTCCAGTCATTATAGTATTATTCTGGAATTCAGTTGCAAGTGGAACTCGGAACAGTTGAATTTAATAAGTATAATTGCCTGCAGTTGAAGCAAGATCAAAGTTTCCTTGTGAAACAGTTCAAGATTAACATTAGATATTTACATACGATTACATGTATGTCTTATATAGTATTTCAAATAGTTAGTTGTAATAGGTACAATCAAACAAAAACAAAAACAAAAAACACAAATATACCCTAGCAAGATCGCCTACAAATAAAAGCAAATAAAAAACCAAAAAAAAAACAGTACAAAGTCAATAAGCTACGAGTACAGACGATCGCATACTTATCAGATATATATATGTATATATGTTATGAAATGATATGATCTGTATATACTCGTAGTTATATTGTTATCAAAAGGAATTGAGCATTTTCCAATCCATCGGGATTCATAGATGGATGGAAAACAAGCGCTTACAGGCCCCCATCAGAAGTTTGGTATGAATCTAAAAAAGAAAAAAACACACACTGATACACACACACAGACACACACTTAACAAACCCTTATGAGATACAAAAAAAGAAAAAAGCAAAAAAAACACTCACACCGTATGTTTGTCAAGGAAAATTAGAAAAGCAACAATATTGAAGAAGAAGAGGAGAATGGAGAAACCAAATGTTCATTATAATAAACTTTTTGAAACAATTTCTAAAGAACTGTTAACTGTTAATAAAATTAAATAATAAATACAAATATATAAAATTAAAGAAATGCTAAAAACGAACGAAACGAAAAAAGAAAAACAACAAAATACAACAAAAACATAAAACAAAAGCAAAAACAAAACAGAAAGCAAAATAACTGAATTGCATGACATTAATTGATGAAATGATGTACATAGATACATACATACGTGCATACGAGTGTGTATGTGTATGAGGCTGAGGAGATTTAAATAATAATAATTTAGGTCTAAGATGCCAATTGGATAATATGGTCTAAAATAATTTAGGTAAACATATAAAATACAAATACAAATACAAATAAAAATAAAAATACAAATAAAGTAAAATAACAAACAACTAAGCCTAATACGAGACAAAGGAAAAACAAAAACCAGAATCTAAAAAAATACAAAAAAACAGCCACAAAATTCAAAAAACCAATTAAAATTTATTACAAAATAAAACATGAAAGGAAAAAAAAACCAGAAAAGGAAAAACTATATCTATATGCAGATGTAGAACTTTTGATCTTTCTATGATTTTATTAGCACAACAACAACAACAACAAGAACACACAAGTAGATATACAGATACTTACACTTACACATTAACAATAATGCATCCTAGTTTAAGGATGTCCTGTCCTCATAAGTTCCATCTCAATATCTCTTGCTTTTCACAGATGATGAAGCAACATTTCTACTTTCTACTTTCACTTTTTCCGCTTTTTCTTTCTTTCCGTACAACTTGAGATTGAGATATCTGTAAGTATGTATCCCAATTGAAGAAGGAGAAGAAGAAGCCGAATATCCTTGAAGAACTAAGCATGCATGAAAAATCACACAAAGCAGTATACATAAATACATAGCTTGCATACATAAATTCATAATAATAATACTACATCAACTCATTTATGCGTTTAAGCGTCAGAAAAAGGAGTTGACTCACACACAGGATACCCTGTAATCTGACCAATGCACATGTATGCAAAAAAACTACGTCTTTTCGATTCTATACACAATTTGTACACACACACACACACACATACACACACAGTTACACAATGAAAACATACACCAAATAATTGAAACATAACCTCAAAATAGGTTCAAACTGAATTTCTCAAAAATTTCATTGTCCGTTACAAAGAAATATAATTGGATGCAGCTTAATTGGACTCGATCAAAATTTCAAGATCATCGTACATCAAATGAATTCTGGACAAATTCTAATATCCGTCCCCGTCTGGAAATCAGATTAAATCACCAGACAACAAAAAAACTAAAGGCTGGAGAATGCACCTCAGACACAGAGCTTTTTAATAGGGTTTTTTTTATTTTTATAGATTGAAAATCAATACTAGTTTTCTTGCTAATGACATCTTTTGTTCTACTTTCAGATACTATCGCTAAGAAATCACAGTGAGACGATCTTGGGCAACAGACATGTAAAATATACAAAGAAAAAATTGCAAATTTGGTTGAGCACAATTTTTTTTTAGCTTTGATGTGATAAGAATGAGAACAATAGAACGCTATATTTGCTAAAACTCTTTCAATTAGTTATTAATTGGTTTCTCAGCTCCATTTCGAGAGACATTTACTCCACTTTTGGGTAAAGTTTTTAATATTGTTGAAATTTTCACAGTCACAGATACAGATACAGATTAATCTGTAGCTTGAAAGTATCAAAATGAGAGTGAAAGAAAAACGGAGATAGTAAGAGATAAATGATAGTAGGATTAATAAGTAATATGTATATATAGCAGAAGAGTTAACTCTTAAGTTTACTTTTTAAAGATTATCTCTCGTTTATGTACATACATACATACGTATATAAATACAATTAGTTTTCTTAAACACTTTAATTATATTTAATATCGATTTTGGGTCCTTAAGACGATCTACTGATGATCAATTGCCTCTATTGACGCCTAAACCGACCCGATCCGATATCACGGATCGCAACAAGGAATAAAATCCATTTGCATTGCGATTGATAAATTGATAATCCTTTTGTGTTGGTCACTTAACATGAGTTTATTAAATAAACTGACAAACTATTTATACATATGCTTAAAAAAAACGCAGTTTGTATTTTTTATTTAGTAATGGAAGGTCACAAGTAAGTATAAAAGGAATTATCTGAATAATTGATATTATTTCGAAGGTGCTATGGTGTGTTTACTCAAAGGTACTACGTGCTGCTTTAGTTATAGTATATTTTAGATTGTATTTGAAGAATAAGAGCCTAGTCTAAAAATAGGCAATCATACGATAGGGAAGTATTACACTAATCACTCTATTACAAATTTTACTTGAAAAAATCACAAACTAATCATATACTTATTGATAACTTGTAGTCGAGCAAACTCTCTCTGTTTCTCCCTCTCTCACCCGCTTCTTATACACTTGCAGAGTTTTATAATTTTGTGACGAAATGTGTAACGCATTTTAGGAGGCCTCACAGACCCCATCAATAAAGTACAATATATAGTATATAGTAGAAGTGGAAGTACAAGTAGTTTTAAGTTTGATCGGTTCGTTTCTATTTTTTTTTGATTAAGATATCTCTACCAAATTCACATATTGTGTCTTTAATACAGTCTTATACATCCTTACCAAATTTGTTTCTAATCGGGTAACTATATCATATAGTTGACATAGGAACGATCCGTTCAAAATCAACATTTGGGGTAAAAATCTTTTTTTGTTTCTTAACCAAACCAACACAATGCCTGTTTTAGCAGGCTGACAAAATTTGGTGCAAATCACACTACCATATCATATAGCTGCCATGGGAACAATCGGTTCCCTATACATACAGGGCTCTGCAAGGGTATCCAAACTTTGTTAGCTTGCGCTATATTTATTCGTTCTAACTAACCGATAACCCTTTGGCATTGAATGTTGCCAGACATTCGGAACTTCAAAGTATTACATTATTCTAATCAATAGCAAACATAGAAAGCCGGTCAGGCGTTTTAATAAATAGAAAGCATGTCATTATCAAGACTTGTTGATTGTTTAAATTGATTAATTCGCATTCGAATAAATGTGTATATATGATATGTACATATGTGGGTATAGTCACGCTGACATTGATTATAAATTTCTCGTGATATTCACGTGTCCTCACTCAACGCACATCACACACACATCACAACCAAGATCGAGTCACAAGTTCGACTTATTGATGATCATCAATTGAGGAATCATTTAACCACTCACATACAGTCAACACAAAGAAATGCTTCTAAGAGTTGAAGGCATGAAATACCCAAGAATGTACTCCTATTTGTATATATTTATATATTCTTTCTTCTTACAAGGTATACTTACAATTACTACAATTTGTAGCCCAAAATTAGCCTTAGAAAATTTGTAAGTATATTTGGTTACATTACCCCGACAAATGGGTATTAAAATGTTCTATTTCCATGTAGTCCGATGTAGGACATGCAAGTCCGGAAGTATTTTTACTGCCTGTGACAAATTTGTAGCCGTAGTTGTTGTTGTTGTTGTTGCTCTTTGTGTGTGGCTGTCAGTGCTGTAAACGAAACTAAAACGACGTCATCAGTCTGTTAGTCAAGCAATCGCCTAGACAGTCAATCAATCAAGCGGTCGGTTAGACAGTCAGTCAGTCAGTCAGTCATTCAAATAGCTAGCTAATTTCCTTTTTCGCCCATTGCCACTATACGTTGCAAGTCATAGGGGCAAGCTGTTGAAGCAACAACACCACTAACAACAATAACAGCAACAACAGTTGCCTATATCAACAATATAGTCGTATACATTCGTATATATACTACGTATGTGGGTATATAGAACAAGGCAACATAATAGACTTACTTGTGCATAGTATACGATCAATATAATGATAATCAATTTGAATTTTGATTTGAATTTGGATTTATATGAAGCTTAATTATAAAATCTATCGCTTTCTCTTCTTCACTGCTTATCACTAACAATAAGATTATGCATTCTCAAAACTATAGAAAACTATTGAATATAATATTCAATACCAACAATAAATGTGAAGTGAGCAATGAAGTGTTAAAAATACACTTACTAAAACTATTAAAGATGAATAATTTTAAAAGATACATTTTTCCAAAATTCTTGTGACGCGAAATTTAATGAATACAAATTAATAAACACATAGGCATGAAGTACAAAAAGTAAATTTATTTATTTATTCTTAAAGTAATTACTAGTTAAAGTAAATTAATATAAAGTGGTCACTTGGTCACTCCTTTACTCAGATATTAAATAAACTATTATTGTTTAAGCACTTATTGAGGGTAAATCGAACAGAAAACTAAGCATCTCTAATATTAACTCAAGAACTTAACAATGTGTAAACTAATATTATAATAACTACGTATGTATTATTATCACCAATTACAATATTAATTTTTATGCTTGTGTGTAAGAGTAAGAGTTCTGCAAGCGAGCTTAGTATACGAATAGATACCCTTTAATCAAGCCAAAAGTATTCTGCTATTTAAATGAGATAAAGAGAATTATTTATACTATATTAATAAACAGTAGTATATACTTGAATTCAATTAAAACCTAATGATATTTGATAACCTATAACTAGATGTAAATTGTCGAATCTTGGAATTTTATAGGGTATCGTCGATGCTTCAGTTCAGGGGTTGTTAAGGCAGTAGCCACCCTCCAGTTAGGGCGACTCAACGAGATTATTTATGTACACAACACCCACCCACACACACCCACTCATACATACATACATATGTACATGTGTGGGGCAACATATGTCGTCACTGACCGAGCGAGCAACAAGTAAAAGTGACACATCAGGAAGCAAATGGAACAATCTAATGGCCACATGAAAATCCTGATGGCTGATGGCTCCATTCTCCATTCTTTGTTCTCATTATCGATTCTTTACCGCTGTTGGGGAAGAGCATTAGGCGCCAGGGCGGTTAAATATGTTCCGGGATAAATGGAGAGTCTATGGAACAATGTACACATACATTAAAAACCAAATGCGTATGTGTGTAAGAAATAAATTGAGCAAACAAGTGAGACGACGAGTGAGTTTTTCATTTTCATTTTCAATGTTCATTTCCATTTCAGTTTCACAATGTCGCCCTCTCCCCAGTCTCCGTCCGTCTGTCTCCTGCTTTGGTCTCGGCTAGTGTTTTGTTGAAATTTTATTGCATTTGACAATTAAAAGAAAATCTATTAAATAATTAATTTGTGTAAAATCTTTACTGTTAAAATTATACCAAAAGGAACTTAATATCCTTTGTACTCTTGTTTAATAACTGTAAGCAGGCTACAAATTGAAACATCTGGCCATACCAAAACATTTTTTTCAAGACTTGAAGATCTCCAAAACAGCGCAACAAGTAACAAGTGCAGGGACAGTGAGAGTGAGAGAATGTGTGGATGAGAGGCAGAGGAGTAAGAGAGTAAGAGAGAGAGAGAGACAGACACAGAAACAGAAACAGAGCGCGCGTTTGCGCAACTGAGTTAATGGATAAATGAAGTGAAAACAATGTGATGAAAACAAGAAGCAGGCAGCAATGCACATTGCAGTAAGAGACTAGCCATAAACGTTATTATAGCCATGGTCAAGACAAAGAATATATACGAGTATATGTATATATGCATGTAAGCCAAATGTATGTATGATTGTATGCGTGCACGCCTAAACAAAGAAACAATCGGAGGAACAACAAAGTTCGCAGACGCGTAATTAGCCAGACGGCAAAAAACAACGGTTCTCTTAGTGTTTTTGTTCTTAGTTGTTGTTGTTGCCGTCGTTGGGGATTGCGCTTCTGACAAAAGTGCAGCTACACACATTAACTGACCGCCGCTGGAGGAGCAGCAGGCGCTCTCTTTCTCTCACTCTCTCTATGCATTAGAACGGCTGTTTGCTTGCGATCTTGACACTCACACAGGCTCAGCAGTGACAGGCAGCGGCTTTACACACACAGGCGCATGCACATATGCACAAGCATAAACGTACAAGCCTAAGCAGCACACAGGTTCTCTCCACTCTCCACGCTCTCGCACTAACCCGCGCTCTCTTTGGACACAGCAAGCAGGCAGTCTTGCTAAATCGACGGGCAGTCAGTATCGATTGAACAGTCGCGCGTAACACATCGAACCGATGCGGAGAGCCCGGTTAGGCCCCCCACACCCCCGATTGTAATAAATAGCGCTGTATGAAACGGCCACGCTAACAAACGGCAAGAATACGCTGAGAGCGACGGAGGCGGCGACAGCCAATAGAAACAACAAACAGTTCAGCTAGAACAGCTGGAAAATAAGTCTAAGAACTAGACAATATTCGCGCGCCTAGGAGAAAAGACATTTTAAAATTTAATTTCGTAATTAAATTTTTATATAATTTGTACGCGTTTCAATTTCATTCTTGCTGTTGCGCCAAAATGTGCCTTTCAATTTTATAAAAGATAAGAAGTATTTTCCGAAACACAACTACAACTAAAACAAGAACAACAAAAACTAAACAGTAATTTGATAAAACAAAACGGAAAGAAACAAAAGCAATAAAGAACAAAACTAATACATAATCTAAAGTAAAAGAAGAGAGATACAACAAAAAAAACAAGAACAATCATTAGCATAACAAAATAACAAAGTAAATAAGTATAAATAAATTAACAACTGTAAAAACAACAACAAAAACCTTGGCAGCAACTTAGAAAATCAAATCAACAACGCACTCTGACAACAAAAAACAAAAAAAAACCAAAACACACTCATTTTCAAAGCGTCGCAAATTTGTTGTACTTTTTACTGTTGTTCGTTTTCCTTTTTTTTTGTCGTTTATTTTTTTTTGTTGGTGTGCTACGAAAAATTTTACAAAAATATAAAAACAAAAATTATTCATCCAACGCGCTCCATAAAAATCTCCAAGTCAAAGGCAGAGGAGAGAGGCAAAGAGGAAAGGAAACGAGAACAACGCAACGTTTGAAAATCAAAACAAAACTCGAAAACACAAAAATAAGAAAAGGCGCACAAAATCAAAACGAGAAAGAAGAAGCAGCAGCAGCAGCAACAGCAACAACAAGAACAACACAGTGATAAATATCCATAATACCAGACAGACACCTACATAGACACGTACATACACTACATATAGAGACATCGCAATATACATACATATGCACATTTGACACCAAAGCAGCGAAAAGAACAAAAACACAAACAAAAACAAGGAATCAGTCAACCAACTAAGTACAACAACAACAACAAAAACAACAGCAGCAGCAACAACTACTAAAAACAGAACAATGACTACGAAACAACCAAGAAAAGTAGCACCCGATGGTGGATGGGGTTGGGTCGCTTGCTTTGGCGTCAGTTTGGTTAATGTAAGTACATCCTATATACATATGTAAACACATATTTCCCTTCCTTATATAAAATACTTGATATATACCAAACATTGCATAATTCGCCAAAAATTACAGTAGCAATTAGTAATTTGTTTTGTTTATACTTAGTTTAGTTTAGCTTAGTTGGGATAGGTAAGTTCTGCTTGCAAATTGTCCGTTGTATGGCGTTAGTCGTTAACTTGTTTACGATAAGATTTAGGGTTCTATGACGATATAATACGGGTGTATTGTCAGTTCAGTTGGGCTCTTATCTCTATAAACATCTGAATGAAACTATTGTAAATGTATTTTTTAGTATCGTTTTAACGTTTAAGCTTTATCATTAATCTGTTGGGTTTAATCTTCATGCATCTTCAGATCTTCTTTATACTAAACAACATCGACTAATCGTCATTATAGATTAACAAGGGCTGTCAACTTAATTTTGTTTAATATCTATTCGTAATACATTTTGAGTGAATTAAAAATTTTTAAATGGATTATTTATATGTACATGCTGTCTGTAGCTTTAATAATTGTTATCTAAATCTGAGGCAAATAATCCACATATATCATGTTAATAAACAAACCAGATGGTTTTTTGAGCGATATCTGGCATTATAGGCAGTCGGCAACTGTTCTCAACTTTTAATCGTTTTTATTTAAGCACTTGCACATAAACACATATATCACTTTACTATTACTTAAAACGATTTTGTAGCTCATTTTGCCTAATACACATAGAAAGTCAACTTCTCATCTTATAATATAATAAAAAAGTAATAAGATGATCAGATGACTTTCTGAGCGATATTTGACATTATATGTTATGGAAAACTGCTCTCATCTTTTTATCACATGTAACACTTTACTATCACTTAAACTTATATTGCAGATCCTTTTGCCTAATACATTTAAAAAGACAAATGATTTCTTATATTATATTAAAAAAGTAATAAGGAGATCAGATGTATTTTTAGACGATATCTGGCATTCTATGTTATCGATTACTGTTAAAATATTTTCATCATTTTTTTATTTAAACACTTGTATCACTTTATTATTACTTAAACTTATATTGAAGCTTCTTTTGCCCAATACATTTAGAAAAACAAATGAACATCTTATATTATATTAAAAAAGTAATAAGATGATCAGATGACTTTCTGAGCGATATTTGACATTATCTGTTATCGAAAACTGTTCTCATCTTTTCATCGCATATATCACTTTACTATTTCTTAAACTTTTATTGTAGATCCTTTTGCCTAATACATTTAAAAATACAAATGATCTCTTATATTATATTAAAAAAGTAATAAGAGGATCAGACGTATTTTTAGGCGATATCTGGCATTCTATGTTATCGATAACTGTTCTCATTTTTTCATCGCTTTTTATTTAAACACTTGAATCACTTTATTATTACTTAAACTTATATTGAAGCTTCTTTTGCCTAATACATTTAGGAGAACAAATGAACATCTTAAATTAAAAGTAATAAGATGATCAAATGCTCACTTAACGATATCTAGGCCATCGATAATTTTTTAATCTGTTCATCGTTTTTATTTTAACACTTGCATCACTTTAAGTTATAGCAGATTTTGCCAAATACGATCAAAAAACACATCAGTTTGTATATATTATATTAATAAACAAGCCAGATGGTTTTCTGAGCGATATCTGACATTGTAGGCAATCGATAACTGTTGTCTCCTTTTCATCGATTTTCCGCACAGATCGATCTTTATCAAAAATGATGTGAATAAAGTGTGAATTTATATTTGAGACACAAGCTCAAATGCATTCAAACTGTCTCATTAACTATTCCTAAGTCGTATATATGGTTGGGGGCGGTTCCCAATGGGTGATCGATATTATCGTTGATTGTAATACCCGAAGTCAACGTCCGAGTCATATAGATAGCCAAATGAATGATCGAATTGTTAATGTATATACCACAAATCCAATGTATACAAATAATGCTTGTGAGGTTTTTGTTTACAAACATGTTAATTATACCCTGTTTTTTATTAAGTTGACCCCACCATATCCTAAATTGAAACAACAATTGTTGAAGTATCTTAGTACTTAATTTTACTTTAGCACAGGATATCTTCAAGTCGATGGTATCTGATACATTTAAGCAAAGCAACGACAAAAAATGCAAGCACAAAAAAGAACAAAACAAATTAAAGAATCGAAATGAAAGAGGGCGAAAAAACCCATGAAATCACGTTGACGATTGCATTTAAAGACAGACGCTTCCCCCAAAAGAAGAAACACGCGAATAAAGTGTGACCTTGACACCTGACAAGCCCGATTACAAGCTAAGTTTAGATTCAAGATCAATATCAAGGCTTTCTATGTAAAGGGGCAACAGAAGTTGGACATTACATTTATTGCAGAGTTATAAAAAGTATTTAAAAAGATCTGTATTTAGTATGAACTATGAATTATTAATGAAACTATTGTGTACTATTTGTTGGTTAGTTGAAGTTCGTACATACATAATTGCCTGGTAACAAGTCAGCATTGATAAGATAATCATATTTTTTATGATGGTACGATGATTGGTTTCACAACTCTATAGACACACACATACATATACACTTTCAAATCTCAAGCGTTCTTTGACATTTTAATGCGCAAATTAAAATTTAAAACACTCATAAAACTTAATTGATGTCAAATTTTAGACCCGCTTCAATTTCGAACATAACAAGAAGAAAACAACAAACAACACGTATCAATATTATGCATTTTTATGGGCGTAACTTGAAAATACATATAAACTTCTATATATATGTATATAGTAGAGAAACCAAAACATTAACATTAAAACACTAGCAATCGTATTGTGATAAAGGAAATCAGTCAATCAGTCGATTATATGACAAAGAATAGTGTTCACTAATCTCGCACTGCTTTTCATTATCGTTTGGCAACACTTGCTTAATCGCTTTTAAATCATTTACGAGGCAAATTAGCGAAATCAGCTATTGAAAATCTTATACAATCCCACAATCGCACAATCGAGAAATGATAACAAAATTGAAAATCCATAATACATAACAAAATCCAAACAATATTGTACTGTAATGAGAAAATCCTTGATAATTTCCAATTGATATCCATTAAGAACATTACACTTCAAGTGCTCTCCTTGAAACTTTAAGCCCAATATCGATATTTGTACATGGAACAAACATAATCATCTTTTTGTAGTTAAGTTATGTAAGAAGATGCCAAAAATGGGAGCATGTGTTAAATAGAATCTAATTTGTATACTGTTTATAGATCTTATCGCAACTCTCTTTAAACTTATTTAACGACACGTCGTGAGTTTGTCTATGGTGTTAACTCTGGCCCAAAAGATAAACACACATAGATCCATTAATATTTGCACAGACGGCGACTTACGCAGAAGCCAAAAGCAAAGAGCATATTTACACTAGAGTTGTCGCTGTTATAGAATATAAATAAACTATCTACAAAGTTCTAGATACATTTGCATACATACCTATAAGTAGATAAATTTGTATATACATTGTAGTTGTTCCAAATGTTTGGGTAACATTAGCATACCTTTAGAGAGGGCATTAACAGCAGTAATGATAGGATTGTATGTACCTATATATAAAGGAAAAGCAAATGAATGATAACAAACCAGATAAGCTACTGAACACATTTGAATCATTTACAGTTGCGTTTTGAATTTGGTTTTGGTTTCGGATTTGGATTGGTTCGTTTTGGTTTTGGCCAGTGCGCAAATTGAAATGGCAATTGCATCATTTTGCATGCGAAACAAAAGAGAGTGGATATATACATATATATAAGCTATATGTATATCATTTATATATATATGTATGTATTATAGTCTACTGCACAATTTATACATGTGTTTATACAGCGACAAATGTGTTTTGTGAACTCATCAAATAATTGCTGCAATAAGCCGGAACACACAGCTGCTTTTGTCGATGTTCAATGAATTAACTGATATTACAGTTGTACAAATCCAGCACTTATAAGTGCTTTAACTGTACTAAAGAAGAATACATTTTAAAAATAGTAAAGTCAATTTTATTGCTACTAAAATTGATCTCACTCAGAAAAAGTCTCCCAAATTAGTGAGAAGCCTGTCAAATCTTAATCATCATCTTGTTAATTCCAAAAATCACAAGTTTTCCAATCTTTTTTCTTCTGTCTCCAATAAGGGAACTACTCTAAGATCTGTGCACCTATTGCCAATCAATCAGTTGGCCAATCAATCAGACAGCACGTATTTTATATAAAGCTATATAATATTTTAATTTATTCAACAAGCATGTTCGACTGATTGAACTACAAGATTTATCAACACATATAAAAATTCAATTGCAGGAGTGAAGAGGGGCAAATTGCGAAGGGGGGTGGGGGGTAAATTTTACTGTATTGTTTGTAAAACAAATTGAAAACTTTATTAAAGAATTTCTGCGCACTCAATTGGACTTTGCTCGACTTTTGCCGTTTGCCGTCTGCCCCGTCTGCGTTTCCTCCCCACTACCTCCTCCTCCTTCTCCTCCTACCTTGCGGGGTCTTTCTCCATATCTTTGGTCGACTGCTTGGCTATTTACCCATAAATTATTTCGTTTTGATTGTTTGGCTGTGTTCACATGTATTTCTCGCTGGATTCAGTGTCAATACTGAAAACTGTGTGTCGCCAAAACCAAATGAAATCTTGTTTACAAATGTAATAAATACATATGTACATTTTCAGAAAATATAAAACAATTCTCAGACTGCGTTATTAAATGGAAATATGTGAATGTGAATGCGAAAGCACATTTAAGCAAATATGATTTGTGCAAGAAGTTTCCTAATGATTATAGTTCAGTGCGAATGATAATAAACGATCTCAATGCCCCAGAGCATTGGCTTAAGACGACATCCTTTGTCAGGTGCATAATAGTATACATATATTAAAGCCACATTTTCAATTTAAATAGAAGATAAACCCCAATTTCAATCAATTAAAATACTACTTTGAAGTATCTCTTCATTAGTTTGTTTTTATTTATTCATTTTAAGTTAATGAAAGATTTAGCAAAGTATAAAAATTATAAATTTAAACTTAGCTCTGAATTAAATTTCATAAAAACTATAATTTTACATTCCGCTTCTGTTCATTAATATTTTGTAGCTTTGCTGTAAGCTGCAAATAAATATTTAATTTATCCATTACGTCAAGTTGCTGTCATTGTTTAAGTTTGAAGAACTCCGCTTTTCTATTCTTCCATCCTTTTCCATAAGACTTTAAATTTTGCGGCAATTTAGCGTTATCAAAGTTATCAAACAAAAGCCCCAATTGATTTGATTTTGCTTTGGCTTCCGTTTCGGATTTGATTTTAATTTGAATTTTAGTAAGATTCTAAATATTTCTGTGCATACATATACACATAGCAACAGATTTATATTTACACATAAGTATATTTTTTTCTGTTATCGACAATGGGTCTATTAACACCTTGGCACGCTGTCAACGCTCCCAAAAACCGTCGCCTGGTTCTATGGGCTTAATAGTAACTAAATAATAGTAGTAGTTGTAATAAAAGTCGACATCTAATCTAAAGTTGTAGTCAAAAGAAATTATCAAAGAAACCCGCAATTAAACCCACAATTGACACATCATCTTGATGAATAATTGTCATATTATTTATAGACTTTGTCATTGCAAAACTATTTCCTCTCCCTTTTTATCATAAATTGCTCTCAATGAAGTCACAGAATAGCGTAAAACTAACCAATTTCTTTTCAATTTGTTTATGTCCATGTGAGCAAAAATCTGACTAGAACTTATTCTAAACATATGTATTTAAGATAACTACTGATAATTATGATAAGGCTTTATATCATTTCATTTTATTTATGTAGTTTAGCTCAAAGCAAACGTGAATTAAAGTCTTGAATATTCGGGTTTGCAATACACACGGATATTCAGGAATTTAAATTACATTTAATTCGAACTTATTCTAATCACATGTATATATTTAAGATAATTTACTAATAATTATGATAAGGCTACAATAATTTTCATTTGATTTTCCTAAATAATTGGCGATACAATTTTCTTTTATATCATAATAAACTAAATATTATTTTTGTAGTTTAGATCGAAGCAAATATTAACTGAATTCTTAAGCATCGGGTTTCCAATACACACAGATGAGAAAGAACTCAGTCTACATTTGATCGAAAGTTATAAACGGAATATCTATCTAACATATTATTAACTAAGTATTTGAAGAAAAACATGATGATCTGAAGATGCCTCGGAAAGAGAATATCAGTATAAAGTACGATAAGCTTATTCCGAGACATTTCCAAAGGAACACGTATTTCAAATTTGATATGAAACAAAGTACTATAAATTATATTCCTAAATAATCAGTTTCGAGTTTAATAATGCGCTGATCTGGAAATGTTTGTGGCAAAGCTATCAGTATAAAGTACGATAAACTAATTCACAAACATTTCCAGAGAAACACATGCATATGTCGTCTATATATGTACTTGATATGTATGCAATCTAATTAGTTGCCTTCTGAATAATTCCACAAGCTATAGACAGAAGTATATTTATTCGCATAATTGCATTGCAAATTTGAAGCTCAGATCTTGACGTTTAAGTCAACGTTTAGTCTAATTTACAGTTGATGAGATAAATCAAATGATAAGTTTTAATTAGAAATAGCAATGTTATGATTTTAAAAGATATGTAAATTATACGAGATGCAAACAAATTTACCATAACTATCTAAATGTTATTAGTAATAAATGTATCTATATATTTGTTAATCACATATTCCCATTTAAAGCCACATTTACAATTATTTGATTAAAAAAAAAACATAAAATTGTAAGTCTTTTAAGTACAACACATTAATAAGATCAACAACAAAAAATACTCTCAGAGAACTTGCAAATATCTATTAAAGCGTTGTTAATAGGTGTGAAAGTCTAGACAAAAAAACTCAACGATTTCGATCATGTTAATTCTATCTGAGAATCAATTGATTTGATTATTTGTGACGAGATTTAGAAACTTTTAGCATAAGTATAAAAATACAAGTAGGATGTGAGAACTGGCTTGGGGTGTAAACAATTGTCAGATACTTCTTATTAGACTCTTAGACTCTTCTGAAGTTTAAACAGAACATATGTAGAACATAGATAGCTTTTTACAGGGTATATTTGAAGTGCAGACAAACCAAAAAAATAGATAAATTGAATAAACATCACAAGTGAATGCTAAAATATGAATCTGCAGACAAAAGCCGAAAATGTTGTTAATTTAAATACAACCAGCAAACAACAACCAGCAATTAACAATGGCTTAAAAGGATCTACAGTTAACTATATGATACGTAAACTAAAAAAAGTGTTGGCCCGATTTGTATATTGTGTAGATATATTTTATAACTAAGTATTTCATATTTTCTATCTAATGGCAATCTCACGAGCCAGACAGACGATCATTAAACCGTTTGTTCGCTGTTTGCTGTTGCTTTTGCTAACTTGGCTAACAGCTGAGAGCAGTAAAAAACAGCTGGCCAAATGCCAGCACGTGCAGACTATATTTTTAATACCTCTCCATCTCCCTCTGACTCTCTCGCTCTCTCTCTTTCGCTTTATAATCATACACTGAGTGGCTGGCAGTTGTTGCCAACTGCAATGAGTTTCAATCAATGTCAATAGTCAATGCACACACAAGTGACGACAACTACAACGACAACATTCGCTGCTGCTGCTGCTGGCCGTGGCTCGGCCTGTTGCCAATCAGGTTTTTTATCTTTTTATACACATATATATATATATAGAGTATATATGTATTTATTTTGCTTTTGCTCCAAGCAGAGAGTCATAACAACAACGACAACAAACATAACAATAGCGGGGCAGGCAGCTGATGCTGTTTTGATCACGTGACTTTGTTGCAAGCTGCTGCTGCTGTTGTTGTTGTTGTTGCATTTGTGTGTTGTGTGCGTTGTGTTTCCTGCTGCGCCCCAAAACTAGTTTGCAGTCCAAACAGATACATATACATTTGTGTGTGTGTGTGTGTGGATAAATCACATGATTGTGATCATGCGGAGCTCGAGTGAGAGCACACACACTTACTCTTACTACTCTCCTCCGGCTCCACCTCCTGGCTGATCACCCCGCTTCATCCATCATCCGCTCAAGCGTTCAATTTGAGTTGAGTTCAGTTGGGTTTCAGTTTTTGTTTTTTTTTGTTTTTATGGTCAACTGGCATCGCTTGAGAGTCGACATTTTAATTGAAATGTTTGACAGCAACACACACCGACCCCCACCCAGTCACAAGTCACATTTTAGTTGTATTTTCTTTTTTAAATTCGCAGTCACATTCACAGTCACGAATATAGTGAAATGTACTTCACAGTTAATTGCCTCCAATTGCCCACAAACAAATTCAATTCAAATTTATTTGCCATCGATCTTTAGAGGCAGCCGCAATGAACCGCAGCAAAAGCAAAAGTCTCGTTTCTTGTTTTTCTCTTGCCGCATTTTCAAAGCTTCCCTCATTAAACAAAACGCATTTTTCAATTAACGCAAATGAATATAAAAAAAATACAGCAACAAAATAATAATAATTATAACAGCAATAAGAATGAGAGATATCTCGGGGATCGCTCAAGTATATATATACATATATGTATATTGAACAAACTCGTAAAAGTACAATGTGTAAATTTGCTTTTAATTATGAATAAGTCAATGCTTGAGTTTTTCAGTCTAGAGTACAAAATATCCAAATATTGAAATGCCATTGAACCATGGAACATATTTCAATAGAAACAGCGAATTCTGGGAAACCCAAAGAGTTCGTATCGTATTTGTATGGGGAATAAACTCATCGATATAGAAAACGAGTTTAAAATCTTTATATTTATTAAGAAACTCCAAAAATTAATTAGTAACCTAGTGCTTTAAATAAAAGTTAATGTAAATAAACGAATTATTCTAAAACTACTAATTACTAAAATGTACACTTTATTTACTATAGTACTATTACTATTTAACCACAATCTACAATCAGAACTACACAAAATACCATTTAAGCTATTTTTGGGAACAACGAAAGGCTTAAAACCTAATGCAGCAACAAAAACAATGAATTAAAGAAACTTTTTATCATAAAAACGCGAACAATTTCCGTCTAGATATAAACAAAGAAAGGTTAATATCCTCAAAATAATAATATTTTTAGTTGGGAATTTGCGAAAAAAAAACTAATATTAGGTCATCAATGGACATTTACCACTCTGCGTGAGTTGTTAACCATAAAATTCTATTTGAAGAGTTCTACATTTTGGAGGACATTTAATGTTCTTTGACATGACACAATTTATGCTTAATACATTTTTGATTGCTAATTGTCTATAAATAATTCAGAAGCAAAATAATTATAGCGAGTTGCAGTCAAGCTTTGACTCGACAAATCCAAATCAAATGAAATGAATTATAAACTGAGAAATTGTCCTTCTTTTCCACCTTTTTTAATCGCACTGTCCTCGGTGTTACATTTTTGAGCAATGATTCTACAGAAAAATTAAATTACACCCTCATGAAGGACTACTTATAGTTGCTATCACCAGGCATTTCCCAGCAAAAATTAAAAAACTAGAACAGTTGAAAAAAAAAAATAATATAAAACACAAAAAAAAAACACATAAAAATTCCAGGCAAAAGTTAATGGGAAATCAATAGGCGATGACGTTGAAAAAGTGACGAACGAGGACGACAAAAGCTTGATGAACGGTCACGACACAACAATGACGATGATACCTCTGGAAAGTGGAAAGTATCCAGAAGTCATAACAGGCGACAGTCTAGAATCAACTATCGGGAGTCGTTAGGGTCTATGAAACGTCATCCTCCCAACGAACGACGTCATCAAGCACCAAATGTTGATAACGTAGCAAATGTGGTATAGAAACCTATAGTCGAAAATATTTATGTGAAGCCTCAAACTGTCTGGGACAAATACTAAGGCCCCCATATCTTAGGCAGATAAACTTAGACAATGCACAAGTTAATAATTGAAAAACAAAAGACACAAGAGACCCTGATAAGTGCTCATAAAATATATATATATATATTTTGTTATATATATATATTTGTTAGATCCCCAAGCACGACGTGTGCTCGTGTTTCTTTAACCAACTCCCACTCCTCCCTCACCATCTTCTTTACATCATTGTGAAATACGCATTGCACTGACCCCGCGTGGAGTCGATAACACGTGATCGAATAAAAATATTCAGTTGCGATCACGCGTTTTTCATGCATTTGAATCAACGAATAATTCCCAGTCAACTTCAATTTAAATCAAATTGAATTTTTGTTTCATCTGCATTGCAGATGTGTTAAGAAAAAGATAAATTTGTCAGACTTCTACAAGAAATAAGCTGAGGTATAAGTTCAAAGCCACCATAACTTGGAAAATACTGAACCGATTTCGAAGCGAAATGTCTTCTTCATCATAATCATAAAAATAGATAAATAAGTAGTATAAAACAGCACCTAATAAAATAATAAATATATAAAAATAAATAGTATAAAATATCACTTTCAATCTGATTCTAAGATGTTTCCAATTTGGACTTGTTAATGTTGTCAGACCCTTTTACAAGGTACAAGGTGTTTGTCGAGCTCAGATTACCTTAATTTTGAAAAAAAAAAAAGAGAAAAGTAATGGTGTACACGGGTGTGTAAGCTGTGGCATAAGTGTGTGTTTAAAATGGAATAAGCTAATTGGCAACTGAGTAATGGGTAATAAGTAATAAGTAATAAGTTAACGTGCCTGTCTCGATACACCCGAATAACCGTTAAGTAATATTGTCTACATATATGCATAGACACATGTTTGGCAACTCGAATTCGTCTATATATTCCATACGTATGTACATATGTATTTATATATAGATTTTCGATATTGACTACCGTTTGGCGAAACAAGCGAATGTCACGTTAAAAATTCACGCAACTCAACAACACGGCGAATACTTGTAAATTAGATTGGAAAATATTGCATTGCAAAATATTGTTAACAAATCATACAAAACGTTCCCGAGTTGTGCAAAATTCACACAGAAAGTGCAATACCCCATTACCCCTCCCCCACCACCTCTTTAACTTAACCCTTGTTGATCGAGCAAATCAACAACGCGCAAACAGTGGCAATAAATATAAATCAAAAGCTGATTTAGAGCATTTGCCGATTCGGTTACGAACTGACTACCCCCCCCCCCACCCATAACACCCCCTCCTCTTCACACTCCCTCCCTTCCCCTGATTATCGAGTTTGTTTTTCATGTTACTGTTGTTATTATTTGCCTTTTGCTGTTTTTCGCTAAAACCGTCGAAAAATAGCAAAGCTAATAACAAACAGAAACAAAAAGTAAATAAAAGATATAAAATATGAGAACAAATAATACAAAATGTATCCGTCCGTCTCAATAGGAAAATCAAATGTTATTTACACATTACAAAAGCCAAAAAAAGGGGCTAACAAACAATGGGGAAATGTTACTTGACTAAAGAAACCAAGGAAATTATTTCATGGCGAAGAATTTATGTAGATTAGGAAAACTGAATGATCATTTGATGAAAAATTATAACCTAAGACTAGAAAAATCATTTTCAAAGATAAATTTTGAACAATTTCTTGTGACAGGGAATATAAAAGACACACTGTCAGCAAGAATTGATTCAAAACTGATCTCCAAATTTATTATTATTTATTGTAAATATTTTTAAAAGATCAATTTTTCCAAGACTCTTGTGACAGGGATTATAAGACACACTGTCATCAAAAGCTGTGGAAAAACTGACCTCCAAAATTTATTGAAAAAAATTTAATTATTATTTTCAAACTAACAACTAGGCATGAAGTACATTTAAAGTAAATTTATTTATTCCTAAAGCAATTTTAAATTGTCATTTATCAATCTATCCATCATAGTTTATATGTAGGTGTAGATAATATTAACGATCACTTCTAACAAGAATTTGACAATAGGGATTATAATAAAAACACTATTGGGCAAAATTCTGTTAAAAACTGAACGCCTTTAGAATTGTTTTCGAACAAACAACTTATATATAATCAACTAATTTGCCTTTTTTCCCCTACTTTATCTATATTTATACAAGGCATGAATGAGATGCTCATTATTTGTTAAAAACAATAATAAGAAATAATAATAATTACTCAAAAAACACAAAAACAAATAAAACAAAAAAGTATAGTATAAATTTTTACAAGTTCCAGTTTTTTTTTTCATTTTTTCACCTTACAATTCCCAACTGGTTCTAACCGTACAAGCATGAGATCCCCCTAGGAGCTGAGTGCCTACACTAGGTACACTAGGTACAGTAGGTACACTAGGTACAGTAGGTACACTAGGTACAGTAGGTACAGTAGGTACAGTAAACTAGGTACACTTGGTACACTAGGTACACTTGGTACACTAGGTACAATAGGTACAATAGGGACACTTGGTACACTAGGTACACTTGGTACACTAGGTACAGTAGGTACACTAGGTACAGTAGGTACACTAGGTACACTAGGTTCACTAGGTACAGTAGGTACACTTGGTACACTAGGTACACTAGGTACACTAGGTTCACTTGGTACACTTGGTACACTTGGTACACTAGGTACACTAGGTACACTTGGTACACTAGGTACACTTGGTACTTTTAAATATCTCTGCAAATACATTAACTGCTCATTATAATATAATCAAAGCCGCTAATAAATCCTGTTCCCTTAAATTTAACTTTTGCTAACTTACAAGAAATTAATTAAAATTCTTAGATTAGTTTTAAAGTATTATTTATACCATTTCATACAGAGATATTGCACTTGTTTTGTTATTCTGTGAGTTAATTGCATTTACAACACTTTTATTTGAGGACAAATTAGACAGATCGTTGTCGACTATAACTATAAAAGAATAATTTTAAAAGATCAATTTATCCAACACTCTTGTGACAGGGATTAAAATAGACACACTGTCAACAGGAACTGTTAGATAAACTGACCTCCAAATTTATTGAATAAAACTTAATTATTGTTTTCAAACTAACAAATAGACATGAAGTATATTTAACCCTCGTACTCTATTTATTCTTAAAGCAGTTAAACTAACAAAGAAGAATAATTTTAAAAGATCAATTTATCCAACACTCTTGTTACAGGGATTAAAATAGACACACTGTTACAGGAACTGTTAGATAAACTGACCTCCAAATTTATTAAATAAAATTTAATAGACATGAAGTATATTTAAAGTAAATTTATGTATTCTTAAAGCAATTAAACTAAAAAAGAAGAATAATTTTAAAGATCAATGTTTCCAACATTCTTGTGACAGGGTTTAAAATAGACACTGTCATCAAAGACTGTGGAAAAACTGACTCCCAAATTTATTGAGCAAAATTCAATATGAAATCTTACTTCATTTAAATTTACTGATTCGGAACAGGAATAAGAGATGGGAGATTTTATTTAAATATACAAAGTCATATAATAATGGGTAAATTCTTTTAAGAGAAATGCGGAAACATTAGAAGAATAGCAACTTTTTTATTAAAGAAGAATTGAAAGTAAATTAATATTATTGATAAAAACTGAAACTGAATTGTTTCGAACTCGTCTATGAATTAAAACAGAATAGTTTTAAAAGATCAATTTTTCCAACACTCTTGTGACAGGGATTAAAATAGACACACTGTCTACAGGAACTGTTAGATAAACTGACCTCCAAATTTATTGAATAAAATTTAATAGACATGAAGTATATTTAAAGTAAATTTATTTATTCCTAAAGCAATTAAACTAAAAAAGAAGAATAATTTTCAAAGATCAATGTTTCCAACACTCTTGTGAAAGGGTTTATAATAGACACACTTTCATCAAGAAATGTTGGAAGAACTGACTTCCAAATTGATTCAAAAAAAACTTCAATACGATTCCGTACTTGTAAAAATTATCGAGAAACTATAAAGAATTAAATGAGAATTTTTGTAATATACGAAAGATTCTAATTCTAATTATATTCTAAATATAATGATGAATTCCAATTTCAACTATCTATAATAATACATAACAGAGAGAAAGAAAGCTTGCATAAGCGATGTCAATTGAAAGCCCCATTGAAATATAGATCATTCAGATAAGATACTACTGTTATAACAGATCATATAATAGTGGGGGAAGTAAAGTATAAAGTATTGTGTACTAACTATTCCATCTAATCAAACACACAAACCCAATCGCATCCGATAAGAAGGTAGAGAGAACAGGGTGTGAAAATGACTGAGAATTGTTTGTGGATCGCGCGGCATAGAAATCAAAGTGCACGCAATTATAGAAACACCCCACACACCACTCCCAACACCCACTCCCCACCCACTCCCAGCCAATGGCAATCCCGTTAAGTATTGGCTAGGCAACCAAACTAACGAGTTGAACTATTTGTTGCTATTTTTGGGAGAGTTTGTACTATAATCATTAAGCGAGCGCGTGTTGCTTTTTTGCTTCAACAAGTTTGAGTTTACCCCATTTTCTGTTTGTTTCAATTATGATTGCTGATAATTCAATTATCAAGCAATTAACGTTCTCAATGAAGCGTCCATAAACATCTGAAACTAACTTTGGACGTACACCGGTTGACAGGGAGGGGGGAACAGCAGAGAGGGGGGAACTAAGAGAGAGGGAACTAACAATAAGTGAAATGAAAAGCGATACACGCGAATACAGAAATCAATAACAGCACAATCAATAATAATCGTTGCAAAAGCACAAATAAAGCACTTCACGAATCATCAACATCAACAACTGCAACAACAGCAACAACAACAATACCGACTAGAGAAACAATATTCGAGTACTCGTTTAAGGTTATAAATGACACACAACACAGCCATAAAATTAAACATTTTATAAGTGAAAATACAATAAATACTTCCCTGAAATCCCAGTTGCAATAAAAAAAAATTTACTTTTTTATTACATTGCTCAAAGATCAATTTAATAAAAACAAGAAAAGAAAAGAAAGAATGGGAAGAGAGAAAAAAAGGCATGTGAAACTGATTTATGCAATTGTTCTAAATTCTTTTTAAAAATCTATACCAAATATATTCGAAACAAACAGAGGGCACCTCAATAAATTTACTTTACCTTTACTTATCACACAACAGGGTATTTAATAGTCGAGCAAATTCAATGAAATTATTTTTAAATGCTTATTTCGCTTTGTTTCTTAATTAGAAATCAAATCGATTCAAATACTTTCGAACTGATTCCAAATGTAAATCTTATATTGTTTAGTAATTGAAAAAAGTTGAGAATTTCGATGGATTGGGGACTTGAATACAAAAAAGTCAATTATATCAACGATTGAATACAAATGAATACTCTTCTCCAAATTCCCTAATTCCCAACGAAAGACAGACAAACAGACAGACAGACTGGCGACCGACGACTTGTTGCCATGTTGCTCAAGGGAAGGCCTCGGCAAAATGCCCTTCCATGGTTTAGTTTTTTGTGATTTGGGGACAAAAAGAAATCATCAGGCTGTGGCATGATACAATGGAGGCCATTCAATGAAGAGGGATTAGATGGGTGTCTCTCAACACACAACTGTCAGAGAACTTCAAGTGCATTTATATCGCATTGATACTGACTTACATTTAGTATTACTTTATATATATATATAGATAGTAAACAGGGTCTGGGTCTGTCCACTTTGTCAACCTTATCGACCAGATGATAATGTGTTCAAAAACGATGACGTTATTGCCTGCCTGCCTGCCTTTACTTTAACTTCAACCGATTCCCATTTCCAATCCTCATTTTGTTGATTATGATTTGTTTGGCATGTGTTTTTTTGTTGTTTGGATGATAAATCACGCGCTCGTCGCCGCAAACCCGATTAGCTTCAACAAATTGGTTAATATACAAAAAAAATACAAAAATAAACATAAATATATGGACTAAGGCCATAAATTATGTCCTCTGGGTTGGTAGGAAGACCCATTAACTACCTGATCTGCCACCGAAAGGAACACGGTTCCATTTCTTAACTTGTCGAGCATATTTTAAGACCGATTTTAAAACGTTTAGCTAACAGAAGTTATGTAAATCTTATACAGTAATCTATAAATCAAAAAATGCCGATATCAATGATTGATTTATCAAAATTAATTGATCTAACAAATTTGATTGATTAACTATCAAATGTTGAACTCAATAATGAAAGATATATTTAGTAAGCTTTATCATTTATCAAAATAAATAAACGATTAACTTCATATTTAAATTTCAGAAACGTTGAAGCTAGAAAGAGATAGACGCATTTCATTCTTAACTAAATCAAAGAGAATTAAGTGAGACATACTTTTAGGATCGTGCAAAATGTGTCTGCTTTTATACACTTCCATAGAATTCTAAAACGGATTTTAAAAAAGCCGAAAATGTCTAATGTTATGTTGTATTACTTTGTAAACATTCTGATGTTTCATTTGTATTACTATACATTATATATTTGAAATTAGTAGTAAAATAAATTCTAATCACTTACCAGTCAAATCCATTAATAATACAAATATTTCCGTTTGAATTAAATTTTTTTAAAACTTTCATAGGTTAAAGTAAAATATATTCCGTTTACTTCTAGTCCGCCGTTCCATAAACACTTTAGTAATATTGATTCTATAATAGAATTCGAAAGGAAAGACTTTAGAGTTTTGAATATAATAATAGAATATAATATAAAAAAGATGTTAAAAATGTTTGATGATTACCAATAATTCATCCTTTGCCTTTTTTGTATTCCTTTTTAAACACTTTCATTTTTCATTAATATTACTATACATTATATAATCGAAATAATTTGTAATTTTGACTTCTAATCACTTACCAGTCATATAATTTTTACAAGTTCCAGTTTTTTTTTCATTTTTTTACCTTACAATTCCCAACTGGTTCTAACCGTGCAAGCATGAGATCCCCCTAGGAGCTGAGTGCCTAGTGTACAGTAGGTACACTAGTGTACAGTAGGTACACTAGTGTACAGTAGGTACACTAGTGTACAGTAGGTACACTAGTGTACAGTAGGTACAGTAGGTACACTAGTGTACAGTAGGTACACTAGTGTACAGTAGGTACAGTAGGTACACTAGTGTACAGTAGGTACACTAGTGTACAGTAGGTACACTAGTGTACAGTAGGTACAGTAGGTACACTAGTTACAGTAGGTACATTAGGTACACTAGGTGCAGTAGGTACACTAGTGTACACTAGGTAACAATATAAATATTTCCGTTTAAATTGAATTTTTTTTAAAACTTTCAGAGGTTAAAGTAAAATACATTCCGTTCATACTCCGTTGATTCTATAATGGAATTCGAAAGGAAAGACTTTAGAAAGTTTTGATTATAATAGAAAATAATATAAAAAGAGAAATTTATAAATAGTTTATGATTACCAATAATTTATACTTTACCCCTTTTTTCAATTTTATTTGCAGTTGGCAACGCGTTCCATAGAACCATCTTTTGGGCTGCTTTTTGGCGACACCTTAAGAGATCTCAATGTGGGCACAACTGGAGCAGCGGTCATTATCAGTACAATGGATGTGTGCATGAACTTTTCGGGATTGTTTGTGGGACCATTGCTAAAGGAGTTCTCGTATCGGAAAGTTGCCATAGCTGGATCATTGTTGTGTGGTTTGGGATTAGCTTTGACATCGCCGGCATCCACAATGGCTCATATACTAAGCACTTATAGTGTTATCAATGGCATTGGAGTGGGACTCTCGACATCGGCGGCATTTGTGGCGTTGAATCATTACTTTAAACATAAACGTGGCCAGGCGGTGGGTTTATCCATGGCGGGTACAGCGATGGGTATGTTGATAATGCCACAGCTGGTGAGAGTTCTCCTTGAGGGTTATGGATTTCGTGGTGCGGTCCTTTTGCTGGCTGGCGTTGCATTGAATTCAACCGTTGGCTCTGTGCTCCTGCAACCCATCAAATGGCATATGAAGGAGGAATTCGATGACGAGGAACTGATGTGTATATCGGCTTTACCAACGCCACAGCCACAACTAACGGCAACGGCAGGTGGAGGTGGTGCAGGTGCAGCTGCTCCCGAATTCAAGGTGATTAAGGAGGATGGCAATGAGGAGGATGCCTTGCCCGAGCTGAACACATTGCTCTTCAACAAGCATAATCCCCACAATCCACATTCGATGCGCAAAAACTACTCGGAGATGGCAATGAATACGATGAATGGTTCCCGCTTGGGTCTGACCAAACGTCCGACCTTTCCCCGCATCATGTCCCTGGCTGGCGTTCAATCTGCGGATGTGGGCAGCGGCAGCGGTGGTTATCCATCCCAGGCGGAGGTGAATACAACACAGCTGCGTTGTCGCAAGGCCTCGGTTACATCGAATTTATCCTATATGGACTTTACTGGATCCATACTTCAAGTTCATCTGAACACTGGTGATGATGAGTTCGAGCAAAATGATCGTGAACTGCGACGTGTGGGCACCGCAACGGGAAGTATTCTTGGTGGGCATCGGGATAGTTTCATCAAGATGAAGCCCACCGAATTAGAGAAACAAACGGAACTGGCCGACGAGGAGGCCAAAAAGAATGCCAAGAAGCAGGGTTTCTGGCGTCGTTTCGCTGATCTCCTCGATATTGCCATGTTGAAGGACAAGATGTTCCTTAATCTGCTCTTTGGCCTCTCCATTTTCTACGTTGCCGAGATGAACTTTAAAATGGTGACGCCCTTCTTCTTTGCCAATCTTGGATACTCCAAATCCGATGTCGCCTACTGCCTATCGATAACTGCAATTACGGATATTGCGGCCAGAATTGTCCTGCCGCCGCTCTTTGATAGGACCACCATCAAGAAACGCACCATCTTTCTGGTCTCGATCATTTTTGTGGCCCTCACGCGTTCCAGTAAGTACTCTAAATAGTAGGAAAATGAGATTAATTATCACTCGTATCGAAATGAACATTAAATAATTGAATACTTACAATTAGCAGAAATGGGTCTGCCAACCATTAAATCTCAGCATTCGATCGCTTGTAATACTATTAATTTGGTAGTTAAAAGGCTTTGTAAACGTTTCCTTTAAACTTCGGAATATTATATCCGATTGCTATACAAATCTTTCCTTTAAACTACTATAAGAATTTATAATTTATGGCTTTATATACTAACAAATAGACTGATGAACTATATATTATATAATTTATAGGGTCAGATATGCCTCATCTTATTATTAGTCTTACGTACTTTCCCACAAAGTTCTATTATTATTTTTGAATCTAACATTTCTCAACTGTCTTTTGTTTTTGTAGTCATGGCCGAACAAACAGAGTGGACACAGCTCATGGTCTGGTTGTCCATCTGTGGATTCTTTCGTGGCTCCGCATTGAGTAATTTTACACTCACCGTCTCTGAGTATTGTTCCCTGGAGAAGTTGCCATCGGCCTTTGGTTGGCATCTTGTTGGCAAGGCGCTGTTTGTGATATGCTTCGGGCCATTGATTGGTAAGTAATCCACACTCTCTACTCCTTATCCAAATTGGTAATCCACCTTTGTTGTTTTCTTGTCCAGGTCTCATTCGTGATGTTACCGACAGTTATCCCATTTGCATACACACGCAGAGCGTTTGCATTATGATATGCGCCTTTGCCTGGGGCATTGAGTATCTGGTGGAGTTTGTTCAGTCGCGGCGTCGCACTTCGGATGTGGCACAGTTACCCACACAGGATACAGGTGCAACAACTGCAACTGCAACACCAGCAGCAGCAGCAACAAAAACAGCGGGGACAACAGCTCCTGAGGATGTTAAGCTGTAATATGGCCAAAGATCAACAACAACAAACAAAAACAAAAAGATTGTCAGAAGATGCATAACATAAATCAATATACATACATATTATCTAATATCAAGTGAATAACACATACAACAACTCATTAACAACTTAATACTTAAATAGTTACTGCTTGCAACACACATCACAAGAGAGGGGTATTCATAATGCCAAGAAGGATGTTTAACAAAATTGTGATGATCAGATGAAAATGAAATTCTCTTTTATAGTTATTTTGCGACATTATAAAAGAGGGATATTCACTGCGCAAATTTGTAAAGATCTACAATTAGAGTGCTTAATTTCAACTGAAATCTATTTAGATATTCAAAGTTATTCGTGAAATATATAACTAAATATATAAATATAATAATATATTCCAGTGAATACCCCTCATACCATAGTGCTTACTTATGTATGCCTTATTTAAATTCCCCCTCTTTTAAACTGAACTTAGTTATGTGTTTTGTTTGTTTATTAAGAAAAAAAATAGTAGAAGGATAAGAAGACGAACAAATTGAACAAAGAGAATTGCCAGTTTTAACAACAAAACAAAACAAAACGAAGCAAAACGAAACGAAACAAACAACAACAAAGTGCGTTTAGTTTTAAATACATATATAATTTATAACTAGTAGTTAATGTTCTTTATTATTATTATTAATACAATTATATTAATTTTTTTGTTTTAAATTTTCTCTCCTTTTTTTTTGTTTACTGAATGAACTTGTATGTGATAGTTCAAAGATAGTTAATAAGTTTAGAAATTAAAAACACAATAAATACAAAAAAATAATACAAAACAAACGAAAAACCAAATCTAAAACAATGGCATTAAAGCCACAACTAAATTGGCTTTAAAATTAATGAAATGTACCTTTAAAAACAACGACAACAAACAACCCAACCCATATACGAACTAAAAAACTAAAAACTAAACAAAACTGAAATACTAAATAGTATAATAAAGGTAATATGTGACAGGAATTGCAATTGATATGTAGATATATCAACTGACCGATTTGATACGCCTATTTACATATATACACCCACTATATACATATATATACTATATACTATGTTATATACATAAACACTTTGTGTAGACAAAAGCCAAGTTAAGTGAACTGAATAACAAGTTAGGACAGATGAAAGTCGGAGAGATATAGAAAGAAATATGCCAATACATCTATGCAACTCCTGGAAAGGAAGAGAGCGAGTGAGTAGGAAAACAAACGGTAAGGGTAGAAAGATGAAACAAACCCACCACCAACAATATCATCGATAGCAAGAACAGAGAGTTAAAAGCCAATAATACTTTGCCAGAAACCAACTACTTATTGACAGGAGCATATATAGTAAGTTCCCTATGTCAACATGTCGTATACGAGATTTTATAACTGTATTTGTGACTAACGACAGACGAACTACACTACATTTTTTTTGAATAACTTATACCCTATTGGAATTGCCTTATAGTAAGATAAATTGACAACAAAAAACGGAAAGCAATAAATGTTTGCTAAACGAGATGCCATGACCAAAAAATAAACAAAAACTAAAAATTAATAACGAAAACCACAGGGTATATCAAAAGTAAGCAAAGAGTAAAAGAGGAAGATAAAAACTATAGCTATATATATGTAGTATATGCATACATATGTATGTCACTTGCAGAGTAACCACTGTAGAGAAGCACGGTTAGAACTAGAGCTTAAGTTGACTAATCCTTACAAATAGGCATACCCCCCACAGTATGTACTTAAGAATTGATTAAGAATGAAGATTGCATGTAGACCTGATTTTTTTTTATATATATAAACTAAATATATATATTTACAACTATGTGTAGATATATTGTATAATTAACTATACACATATATGTAATTAGATAACAATGCAAACTTAGGATATGCATTGACGATATTGTAGCCTTATACAAAAATGTATATGTAGTACATAGACACACACACACACACACACATAAATAGATATATACATATATGATATATTATCAAAATGAAATAAAGTGATATAAAAAATAAATGAAAGCGTTGTTAATTATACTTTTTTGAAGTGACGTTACAAATTCCAAGCTATAAAAGTGAAAGAAATGAATAGAAATCTGTTGTTGAAAAAGGATTAATTACGCTGGATCAGGATATGGATGCTAAACAAAGTCAAGGACAACCAAAGAGAGGTAATTTTTAAATATTCAAGTTGGCTTTTTCTTTTCATTTTCTAATATTATATCAAAAATGAAAGTAAGCTGTATTATCAGCCTGTATTATATATTAAAACATATAATTGTAGAGATTCCAAAATCTTAAAAATATGTAGATAATTTTAATAAAAGCAGATAAAGACCGACAGACATATAGTACAAGAAATGCATACACACTTTTCTGCAGAATTACAAAGTTTCAAAAACAAAAACTGATAAAAGAATAAGAGCTACGATATGAAGCATTTCCGAGGAAATAGGCATCTACGTCTAAACGTATCATAAGATTGAGCAATCACTATCTCTTTCTGTAGCCCAACTGATGATATTGTAGTGCACGTTCTTATACGATCTTTGCATCTTTGCTTTGTGGGCGCGACAATAAAAATTGGCGACGAATGCAAATAGTTGTAAATGTTTTAACTAATGCGTGAAGAATACATTTATAAATCTATTAAATTAGAGCTCACAGCTCACATCTCGAGGTGTTGGCCAATAAATCTCACGGGGATTTCAAAAGGTTGATGGTGTTGTGTTATCTATAAAGAGAGCAACAGTTGCTACTGTGCAACAATAGTTGACGTTATTTTAACTTATAGCTGCACAAATCAACACACAGGCTGAAATGGGGCGTGGCACGGAAGCAGTAGCAAAAACGACATCATCCTAAGTGTACGCCACTGTACACATCATCAGCGCCTCTATTTGCATAATCTTATCTCTCTTTTAGGGCTTAAATTGTGATCCTCAATAAAACTAATTGCTACTGTCAACGGGAAGACACAGACAATGGATGTGGTTGTGGTTGTTGTTGCTGTTATTGTTGCAAGACGTGGTGGTGGAATGATGTCAGGTGGAACAAGTCTAGTCACTTACCGTCGAACGTTCAAGCTGCTAAGATGACGGCGACAGGAGCAAGGAGACAAAAATCCTATCAACTGATTCCCCCAGATGGTGGCTTTGGAATTCTCGTCTGCATTGGCATGGCCTTTCCATTTGTAAGATTAAACATATGTAAACCTAAAAGGGAAAAAATACTGTAGATTCGATTGATAAAAATTCGATTTTAGTTTAATCAGAGTCTGAGTTATCTCAAGACTTTAATACGTACCAAATTCTACCACGCTCTTCAAGCACATCAAAAATCTATAGAGCATGTTTTCTATATAATAATTTACTATTTAATTTTCAGATCAGTGGCTTATCGGCGCTACCATCGTTTGGACTGGTCTTTGGGGACTTCCTAAAGGACATTGGAGCGGAGACAAGTGCGATTGCCATTATAACAAGCACGTTCTTTTGTGCCATGAGTTTTGCGGGCTTGTTTTCTGGTTCGCTCTTTTGCAAATTTGGATTACGGCGCGTCGGTTTAACAGGTGGTATACTCTATTTTTTGGGGACGGCCTTGCAAATGTTTGCCCAATCAACGCTGCATCTGATCTTCTCGTTCAGCCTGGTGCAGGGCATCGGATTTGGTTTATGTCTGCCCACGTGCTATACAACATTTAACAATTACTTTGTGAAGAATCGTGTAATGTGGATGGGATTTGCCCAGACACTGATTGGCATCGGATCGATGATCTATCCGATTGGCATGCAGAAATTGATGGAATGGTATGGCTTTCGTGGTTGCCTCTTGATACTCACCGCAATCAATGCCCATGCTGTGCTTGGCATGCTCCTTATGCAGCCCGTGGAGTGGCACATGAAGAGAGTACCGTTCGAGGAGGAGGAGGAGGATAGCGAGGAAACGCAGCAATTGCAACCAATAACAACACCTCGACCTCCGGTAGTTGTACGCGTGCAACCGGAGACACCATTGAAGCCAATTCCAGAGCTGGAATTTACGACGATACCAAGTAATGCTGTTACCATAATGGATTCCTTACCCGTCTCAAATTTCAGCTCGCGACGTGTTTCCCATTCCGAGGAGCACGCCCTAAAGTTACTCTCCAGTCGCAGCTCGAGCATTACCAGTTTGGGCAATTGGACGGGTCCCGTGGTGGTGACCGATGCATCGCCACAGATGATGCACAGCCTCCAGGGATCACGACGCCATTCATTTGCCAGTGATCCACCTGTCATGTCACCCGCCGGAATTCCCAATGATGTGGCCGCTATTGATCCGCCGGCTAAAAAGAGCCTCCGTGCTACGATTGTCGATTTCCTGGATCTCACGCTACTTAAACAGCCGGTCTATATTAACATTGTGCTCGGCATCACCTTTGCCCTCTACTCGGACATCACATTCTTCACCATGCAGCCAATATATCTCTTCGAGCTCGGTTACACCAAGGTAAGTCACAATTCAAGTCAAAACCTAAGTTAATGAGGCAAAAAATATACAAATTATTAATATTATTGAACAGTACAAATCAAGTAGATTAACAATAGTTACCTGTTCTCACCTAATTAGAAGAAAGTTTAGCTACTTTCGGGTTGTTAACTGCTTGAAGGTATAGCTCATCTAAATTTGAGGTAATCTAATCTTGAAGAAAATCTTCTCGAATGGTCGGGATTTAGACGCCTTACCTGGATAAACAAATAAACAAATTAGATAAATAATATAAAGAACTAAAAAGGTTTATTTATAGAATCGTTTAAAATTTTGATACGACTTTTAAGTCTTATTATTTAAATTACTATACACTTTAAAAAACAAAGACACGTTTACATGCGTACAAAGTTAAAATTGTTCTGTCTGATATAGCACTTCATAAATTTTTAACACATCATGAAGTAAAATAGCAGACAAAGCAACTTCAACCGCGTGGTTTTCTAAGATGTAAGAGGTTATGTTGCTTGATAATTGAAAAAAATGTAATAGACCGTATTTTATTACATAATATATTTATATTTTTGAGATAATTCTCGAGTCTTAGTTTGCGAAAAAAACATTTAATAGACTTCAAATAATCGAACATATTACTTTAATAAAATTAAACGCTTTTGTAACAAACGCGTTTTTCTGCTCAACAAAATGTATTCCATTTTAGACACGTTTACATTTTTAGATTTTTTAGCGTTTAATTTTTGTTGATAATTTTCAAATTCACTAGAAGACCTTTCCTGTTGAACGGTTGAAACCAAAAGAAGGGCAGCGTTTTATGACAAACTTTTTACGGAGCAGATTTCTTCTATTTTGTCGGCCATTTTGTAATTGTGGCATCGAACGTGCTCTATAGTTGTCTCACTCGTGCGCAGGCGCACACAGTTGCGCTTGCGTATAAATATGTACATTGTACACAGTACATTCGAAAAAAAAACCGTTGGCTCTTCATGTCGGCACATTTTTACTTTTACTTTACTGTAGATGTATGTATGTTGTGTTGAGGCATATATGTACATCAGTGCGCAATTCATATGAAACTTTTAAATGCAAGTTTCAATACAAATTACGCACTTATGTTCATATACATATGCATGTTCATTGATTCCCATACAACTTTAAAAATGTGCTTTTCTGTCAGCTAGAAATGCATATTGTTGTAAATATTAAATCGGATTTAATCATTGTTTCCGCGGAGTTGGCTTCGTATTTGTATATAAAACGATGTCGATTTTATGTGCAAACATTTGCAATTTAATTTTCCATTTAATTCCATACAAAGTTGAAAATGTCTGGCAATTAATTCTTAAACCATAACTGAAGTAAATAGCACAAGACAGCATCAACCGCGTGGCTTTATTAGATGTTTAAGGTTATGTTGCTTGATAATTTACAAATTTTCGAAAAATTAAAACACATTAAAAATGTTTTAAATATTTTAACGTTAATACAAATATTTACAAATTCACTTACCCAATCTGGTCTGACGCAGTTTATTAACTGACAACACGAAAGGAAAGTCTTAAATTATTACACTTTTTTTTTAATAATAGTCGAGCTTGATTGCGAAAAAAGCGTTTAATAATAATAAAATATTCGATGACGTTACTTTACTAAAATTAAACGCTTTTTAACGATCAAAAATGTATTCTATATTATACACGTGGCTGCATTTGCCTTTTTCAATTTGTTTTTTTTTATTATTTTTTAAGCAACTACACAACCGTTCCTGCTGAACGCAAGAAACCAACAGAAGCCAAGTTTTTGCGGAGCAGATTTTTGTCGGCTACGTGTACTATAGCTGTCTCACTCGTGCGCGAACAGTTGCGCATGCGTATACATACGAAAAAACCGTTGGTTTTTAATTTTGTCGAGGCTTTTTACTTTGCCATTTTCAAATTGCGGCATCAAACATTTCGCCGTAACGTGCTCTATAGCTGTCTCACTCGTGCGCAGTCGCACACAGTTGCGCTTGCGTATATGTACATTGTACATACGAAAAAAACCGTTGGGTTTTCATTTTGTCGACACATTTTTACTTTGCTCTAGATGTATGTATGTGTGCACGTATACTTATGTACATATATATAAGTGTACAGCATGCAGAAAACTTTTGAATACATGTTTCAAAGAAAATTAAACATTTATATGCATATGTACATATATGCATGTGGATTGAGTCCCATTAATTTATTTCAATATTCACTTTACCTTTGTTAAACTTCTGATAATTTCTGAGTTTTGTTGTTTTCAGGTTGACACTGCAACAATTATTGCCATTGGAGCAACGGCCGATTTAATATCACGAATATTTTTGGCAACGACTGCCATTTTTATTCAAGTCCCGGCACGGTATATTTACTTGGGTGGCGCACTATTTACAGTCATTGCCAGATTGGGTAAGATGTGATGTGATAAATGAACTATTTGAAATTAATTTACACACAACGTTAATTCAGCTTTTGACGGCATCAAAGATTTCATCGGAATGGCGTGCATTACCGCGGTCCTGGGCTTTCTGCGCACTTGGATTCATGTGCCGCTGCCGTTAGTGCTGGCCGATTATTTGCCAAAGGAAAGGTATCAAATCAAACTATCGATTCGAAAAGCAGTTCGATATCTATACATATGCATTATTTTTCGTTTCCTTTTGTGTCGCAGATTCGCCAGCGGCTACGGCCTATTTATGTTCACACAGGGTAATGGCATGTTTTTAATTGGTCCAATCGTTGGTTACATACGCGATCGCACACAGGATTATATTTTGGTATTCCATATATTAAACTTTTTTATGGCTATGTGCGCAGTCCCTTGGATAATTGAAGTTTTGATCGTCAAATTCCGTCGGCGCAGTAAACTTGAACGCAATAATGTCGGTGAGCAGAGAAATGGCAATGGTACAATGGCCCATTGAAACTACCCAATGTATTAAACTGTATTATATTTATTCCGATTTTTAAACGAGCATAAAAAGTATGTTAAAAGCAAATAAAAAATTTTAAACGACATTGTGGGTCTTCCCTTTTCGAAATTCGTTTTGTATATTAAATACGTTCCCGCTCTAGACAATCGATAATCGTTTGGCGATAAGAAAAGTATCGAATAAAATATCACCAGTCGAATTTAATGAATATTAAATAAAATAGCGGATGTTTGGTTTACTATTTTTGCGTTTATTATTTCCTTTTTGTGGTATAATACAATGTTTGGCAACTAATACGTTATTATCGAAAATTGGTTTTTATAAACGTATTGTGACATAGCATTTAGCTTTTGAGAGGGTGCAGCAACGAACAGCTGGTGGCTTTGGTGCACTATGGTCACACTAGTAGCACACATATTTGTTTTGCTTGTTTCTTTTGTGCCCCACTTACTTTTGCTAGACCCTAATCCTGCCCTGAAAACTGGACTAGAAACTAAATAAATGGTATTGCAACAAATTAAAATGCTGCTGCTGGGCTTCATAACGCTCTGCCGGCGTGCCCTCTGCTGTTTCTCGCGACGTCGCAAGCTCAGCCACGCCGGCAACGACCAGCTGCAAGCGGTGATGATTGGTGGTGATTTTGCCACAAAAACAAATGCCACGGCGAACAGTAAAGAGCGCGATTGGAACTCCTGGGATGACAGTCCACGGACTGTCGAGGAACACATTGAACAATATCGCCAACGCATGGCACAGCCTCCAACGCCGCCCAAAGAGGAGCCCGAGCCGGACTTCTTTAGCGTAAGTTGTATGTAATGCTAGGTCCGCATTGTGCCACAAAGCCTCAGGAGTCCATCTGGCTCTGTGGCACAATCTGAATATAGCATAATTTATCATCACTCTTCCAACTATTTATATTGACCCATTGTCTATGCAGGAACTGACGCCTGATATTAAACCGCAGCCAAAGTATTATCTAGACGATGCGGCACCAACGTCGACGACAGCACCAACTGATTTCTCAAGACTGAAAGCGGATGACATGGTTCCCATTAGTGCAAATGTAGGTAGAGATAAGTCAGTAAGTAGATGGTAATTAAATATGGTGTGTTGTCTCCTTTGCAGGCTGATCTCGAGGATTGGGTGGATGACAATGCCGGCGGCTGGGAGGAGCTGGACACCTCACAGACCAAACAAATAATACGTGAGAAACGTCGCGAGATGCGTCATCAGCGACATCATCAGCAGGGACCAACATTGAAGACGCCACAACCGAGCATTGGGGCGCAACGGATAAGCGATGTACAAAGGATGGCGTAGTTAATAATGACACAAAAAACATATATACCTTGTATCCAAATGGTGTTCGATTCATCATTCCAGCACGTTTCACTGTGTAATTTATTTTTTAAAACAAAGCAATTCTGCTAAACAATTCTAGTTAACAATTGGCCTTAGTTTAATGACCCACCCCGTCCCCCTCTTTGCCGCCACCCCATTCAACATCTTGAGTTTGTTCAACATGGTTTGGCCTCAATAAAAAAACAAAAAAAAACGAAAAAAAGAAAAATAGAAAAAATCATTGCCTTTCACTCGCACTTCCTCCAATTGCCACAAGTTGTTTCCTGACGCTCTGCGGTTAATCCATTGCTGGCCCATTGCCCAACCTGATAATGATACGCCTCAGTGGATAAAATTTGTGGCATAAATAAGACAACGGTCCCTGGGGCAGCGTTTTATAACGAAATGTTGCTGCTGCTGTTGATGGTCGGTGCGGTTGTTGGCTACGATCGGAGTGTCAACTATTGGGAAGCCTTTGCGCCGGGCAAGCTGCTCCAGCGCTTGGATGCACTTACCTTGACGGATGGGGAGCCTGTGGATAGACTAAAAAACCAGCAGCTACCCAGGGCACAGGCCAAGTTGGATGAAGATGCCGATGGAGATGTGGAAACAGATGTCGATGTGGATATTGAAGGGGATGCTATTGAGCATGATGATGATGGAGACGTTGAGGAGTCAGCAGACAGCACTGAAGCACATTCTGGCGAGGATTATGAGCGTAACTACGAGAAATTTGTGCGTCAATACTTTGATCGTGTACCTGACGAGGAGGAGGACGACGACGATGATATTGAGGAGCATGATGAGCAGCTAGACGATGACAGCATAGAGACCCAAGCGGAGGCCAGCAATGTGCAGCGACAACAGAAGCCAAAGGACAAGCATAAACGACAGCATTGCCGTCGTGTCCAACGCAAGGGACAACTCTGCAAGATCTGTCGCGAACCACGCAACAATGAGGTCTCCGAGACATGCAGCTACTCCCATGAGGCAGAGCCCGAGCAGTATGCTTACGGCACTGGCAGCAATTACAAACGCTATCGGGAGCAACCATCGTCGCCAGCGTCGAAGCAGGAGCAAAAACGTTCCGAGCGACATACAACAGCAATTGCTGTTGAACCAACGGACAACAGCAGCAGCCTGTGTGTTCGTCGGATGCAGGGGAAGAGCATTTGCTATGAGTGCAAGGATAGCGGTGGCAAGCGGATGAGTCGCTGCTATGATGCGGCAATCAAAATGAATAAACAGTCCAAAAAGAGCAGCAACAGCAACAACAGCAAGAAGCCACAGAGCCGACAGCAATCGGAGCAGGAACAGCGCATCTATAAGCGCACCATCAGCTATAGTTACAGCCAGAATGAACAGGATAAGGACAAGGACACGGACTCCCAGTTGTCCACAACACAGTCCACACCAATATCCACACTTTCTCCGCCTTCAATTGGACGTAGATTTACCAAGATTTTGCGCAGGCGCACTGCAATTCCTCGCATTACAACCTAGTGATATATATTTCGACTTCAATCCAATCATATTTCCATATAATAATCCAGCATTATCTTATTTTTTTTCGTTGTTGTCCTAAAATAAAAGGAACTTTTAAAATCCGTTGAGTTTTCTTTTGGTTCGAGCTAAAAACTAAAAATTTAATACCATTAACTAACTTTCTATTTTGATAATGTCAATAATTTTTTAAAGTTCGAATAGATCTTTCTATCTATCTATCCATCTATCTATCTATCTATCTATCTATCTATCTATCTATCTATCTATCTATCTATCTATCTATCTATCTATCTATCTATCTATCTATGTATCTATCTATCTATCTATCTATCTATCTATCTATCTATCTATCTATCTATCTATCTATCTATATAATCTTTAATAATTAAATTTATGAATGTCTTATATATAAATATATATATTCAGATCTGTTTTACCTAAAGTTCCATGTACTTTGTTCCCTTTTATGACTTCGATTATTATACCATAGATGGTCGTATCAGATTGAATCGCTTTTATTCTCAGTCCACGTGAGAAATGCTTATCTTAGTGAGATTACAATTGATTTCAAATCGCGTCGATCTATAATAATAATAATAGTATTGTACCTGCGATTGCCCATTACTACAGTGGTTACTCGCTAATGACAAAGCCATATTTCTAAAGAGTACTTTTAATTCGATTAAAAGCAGACCGATTCTACTTGTGACAGTGATTACTGTATTCGATAATGCTATGGCGGAGCATCTGGCAATTCCTAGAAGAATATCTTAAGTAAACATTTCTTAGAATCGAAATTTCATTGACTTGTAAATTATCAAATTTATGAGATTAGCAAAAGGGGAACAACTTTAAGCAGAGCTCAAGTGAACTACTTTTTATTTCCGTGGCATTATCTTGATTCTTTAGTTAGTATCTCTTCCTTTTTTCTTCAAGTTACCTCCTTAATCTTTACAGCTTTCCATGGTTCCAATAAATTGACAAAGAATTTGTGTATTTTTTGTATATTTTTTTGTTGGTTTTTGTTTTTGTTGTTGTTTACTTTATTATTTATACTTTTATAATGCGTATGGTATTTAAACTTTAAGATTTACTTTTACGTTTACGTTTTAGTTATTTTCATCGAAATTTCTTGTATATTTTCGCCTCATTGCACTTAAAAAACTGTTGCCATCTCTATCGATCATTCGCTGGCTCTTTCTAAGCCGTGCGTTTCTCGCCGTCCCGCTTTAATACGAAACAAAAATACAAGAATAAAAAACACATCGAAAAAAAAAATAGATATACATATATATAAATGGAAAATAGAAAAACATAAACAAAAGTGGCTTAAAATGTTGTTGTAGCTTACAATTAGAAAAAAAAGTTGCCGCATTTTGTTTACGTCTTTTTGTTGTTGTTGTTGTTGTTGGTTTGTTTTTTTTTCTTCTATTCATTTTTGTCCCTCTTCTTTATCAGGCAACTCTTGATGCAAAAATAGATTTATATATATATATATGTATATATTTATGTATGTATAAGAATATGCATTAATATATATAAATATATATATTATATATGTATTGTTTATGTATATAAATATATATTACAAAGTATTTAGTTATTTGTTATTAAATATTACCAAAATTTCTTGCACGGGCTTAAACAGGAAACGAAACTCGAAGCGGAAAAAGGCCAAACCTTTATTTATAAAATAAGGTTTCATAATTTGTATAATTAAATAAAAAATATATATAATAATAATTAAAGGGCGCTCGTATTTTTATCGTTGTTGTTGTTAAACTGTTTACGCTTAATTACAATAGCAAAACATAATACAATAGAGAAATAGAAATAGCGCGAAAAAAGCTCGAAAAGAACGTTACAAGAACAATTTGCATGGGGCACTTAAAAAACAGCTGTTGTTGTTGCCGTTTAAGAGCGCCAAATGTTTTAAAGTTAGTTGTAGTTAATTAGCAAATACATATGCATATGTACGTGTATGTGTATACGTTGTTGTTTTGTTTAATTACTCCTTTTCGTTTAAGTAAATATAATTGAGTTGTTTGCTCTGGTGGATTTCTGCCTGTTGCTGTTGTTGTTGCTGTTGTTGTTGCTATTCACTTGATTCAATTCACTTCACTTCACTTAATTGCTGTTGTTGCTATTGACGCTGATGCTATTGTTGCTGTTGTTGTGATTGTTCTGATCAACGCTATCCATGTTGGGCACATAATCCAGTGCCATCATGCAGGCAAAGACAGTCATCACCATCTTGGGTTTCACCTCGGTGATATCCTCGGGCAGCGCATAGACACGAGCTCCAATCTTACGCGCCATCGATATGGCATACTTGGCATTGGCCAGATTATCCTGCACGAAAATATCGAGTTAGTTGGGAATGTAATTGAAAATATATATATAATATATCTTACCTCCTGTGTGCCACTGGTGCGAACCAGTTCATAGTTAATGCTACCCTCCTTGATGGCATCAATCAGATCGATGACAATCTTGCCATCGGCAATCGCCGGGTCATTAAAGTTACGCAATTGCGATTGCTTGCCGGCATCGGATAGACGCGTGTTCACCCATTGCACAATCTCCTTCTCGATGATGGGATTGCCCGTGTTGGCCAGACGCGACAATATGGACAATGTGTAGGCACGCATCAGTTGCCAGATGAGAGCTGCAAAGAGAGAAGGACCAAGAAATCAATAAAGAGAGTGGGAGAGAGAGGAAGGGGGACTTACCCAGTGTGAGAGTGGCATTGCCATCATTTAGATCCTGTCCAGCAATGCCGACCAGCGAGAACTTCAATTGTTTGCCCAAATCGACAGCATAATTGCAATTCTCCAGCTTCTCCATGAACTTGCGCAGTGGCGTGAAGCGTTTGTGCACGCGACTCCAGTTAACAATGCCCGGTTTGATGACATCAAACAGCTGGAAGATGACCAGACCATCGGCCAAGTCCGAGTATAGCCAATTGACATGCGGCGCCACGCCCATCGAGTTCATCCAGTTGCGATAGGCTGTAAATGGAAAGGATAACAATCGTTAGTAAGAGTTCTCTTAATGTTCACAGTATTGAAGACTTACTCTTCTCCTCGCGCGTCTCCTCAATTGATTCCAATCCCTCGATTTGTTCGGGCTTATCGAGACCAGGATGATTGTTAAACAGATTGGCCACAAAGGCCAAATTCAGCTTGTAAACGCCATTGACCACATCCTGTGACGTAAGGAAGCTGCGGCAATTCAATTTGGCCGCTTGTTGCAACATTATTTCGGCACGTTGCTGAAGATCGGATTCCCGGAGGGCATCCAGATTGACATCGGCCTCGTTGCCGGCGATTTGCTTCAACAGATGCGAATAGATCTCGGAATCGACAATGTCCGACTGGAAGTTGGTGCAACGACGCGAGATTCCCGCCCGTTCCAGATGATGATTCACCCAGCGCAACAATATGGCCTCCGGTGACATTTTCATCAGATCCTCGAGACGTTCGTTGTCAAAGAGCAGGCCAGCGAGACCCGGACAACTGTCCAATGTGATGTGACTGAACAGACCAATGCGAATGATCTGCCAGAGAAGACCGAGCACCAAATGCGGTTTACCCTTGGCCAGATCATGGGCATCAATGTTGACAATGTTGCAGCCAATGGCCTGCGACGAGACGAGTGCCAGGGTTAGATTCTCAAATTCCCGATAGACGGTCAGGTTCTTCTTGTTGATGGCGCGCTCATCGATGGTATCGGGGCAGGAGTGATTGATGATCTTGCACAGCAAGATGCCATCCTTGATCGATTGATACAGACGCTTGCCCTCCGCATCGATGGGCAACAGATGCTGCAGATCCTTGTCATGGCCTAAATTCGAGTTAATCCAATCGGAGAATGCCAACTGCTCCTCGAGACGCACCGAATGCGTAGTGCCCTCCGATGATATGCTCGACATGCCGCCTAACGTCTCCAGATTCTCCTTTTTGGACACAACGGCTTTAAATGTGCTCGCCACATCCTTTGACTTTAGATCCAAGCAAAGTGTCTCGAATTCCTCCAAATTCAATTTACCCTGATGTGCCGTACGTTGTTTGCTCTTGAATTCATCGATCATCTCGCGCACCTGATAGCCAGCCAGCTTAAAGCCCACCTGATTGAGGGCATCCTTCAGCTCGATCAGATCGATGAAGCCATCCTTATTGGCATCCAGCTATGAAATAGAAAATAGATAGTTTCTTTGTTAGTATATTGATGACTAATGCCTCTTACTCATTTCTGGTCATTTCCAATTGATGATGACTCAGAGATCAGCAACGCATACAAATCAAAATCATTTCCAGATTCAATTGATGTCGATCTAGACATTACTCGATTCTTCCCCTTTCTTTAGCATTTGCTGGGCATATGTTTTATTTGAGGCATTGCCTCTCACCTGCTGCATATGCTAAGATACTTTTATTTCCTTTGTCTTTGTCTCTGTCTTTCACCTGCCATCTGCCAGTTCATATCTATCTACAAAGTACATTCACACTTCTTCTTCATCAAGTTTCTATACTTATTTTCTTTCTTTTTTTTTTTGGCATTTTTGCTTATCAGCTTCCCAGCAGTGTTTGTTGATTAATTATACCCGCCTTTGCACCCCGTTCCCTCCCCTTCACAGCTCAGCTCTCCTTGGCAATTAGATCATTGGTAAATATTTTTACCAAGGTTCTTCCTCAAAAATAGCAGCTTGCATATCATTTCGTAGGCCAAAGAGGTAATTGATTATCATCATTGGCCCCAACAACTGACGTAACGTTAACTGTCATTGTGACAGCCAGAGCTAATAAACAACATGCAAGCGCGCTCGCCAACGCTATCGTTATCGTTATCGATATCGATATAGAAATGCCGGAATCATGCGATCATCAGTAATAAACGGAATTGTGTAATGTTCCTCAAATATTTACAATACAACAATGATTTACTTTAGAGAGAGAATAGTTAGCATATATATAGATAATACCTTACAGTTGATTACTAAACTTCTCAGAAATGTTTTCAAAATATAGACTTCAATGTTGAAAATCTTTCCAAATCGTTACAACTTCGAAAGTTGATATAGTAAATGAAATGTTCGATTTTATTTTACATATTTTATTCAGAGTTTCTAATAGTTCCCTTTAAAATGCTACAACAAATAAAGTTTGATAATAGAATTCGAAAAACTTCAACTAATCTAGAATAAGGTATGTATATAAAGTATAATACTTGACAATAGTACTTGGCATACGACGATTTCTAGAGGGTTCTCTGGGCTGGGACTTGTGTTAAGAAAGCTATTGGTAAATGTTAACTAAAGTCAAATCAGGCCAAACCCAAATGGGAAATACATGTTGATTTTTTTTTGTTGGAATACTGAAAAGTTTGCCTATCCACCAAAGTGCAAACATTTTTGCCAATAGGGAACCGCGTCAAAAGGAAGAGGAAGAGCTTGTGTGGGTTCTGGTGTGTGAAATTCACATCATGGCCATATAGTAACCATATATGTACAAGTATCTACATACATACATACATACATATATGGTTGGTATAGGGGGAATATATTGTATGGAATTTGTGTCGGCCGCTCGATGATTATGATGATGATGATGATGGCGTTGTTGTTGTTGTTCCTCTTGTTGTTGGTTGCGTTTCAACGATAAGATAAAGTTTTGTTGCGAAAAAAAGGCAACAAAATCGAAAATAGCACCAGTTTACGTATATGGTAATGATTACGTGCCAAATTATCGAAAGAGGGCCAAGAACTACGGGTAGAACCTTTGCGGGGATGGCCAAAAAGAACAAAAAACCCAAAATTTGATAAGCCAACATATGACTGACTGACTGACAAATAACGGAAGTAGCCGCATAAATATGTAGGTTTCTGTTTTTGTGGTCATTTAATCATTTGAGCGCCATTTGAATCGTGCTCTTTATCAAGAGTGTTCACTGTAACCGTGATATTCCGTGCGCTTGTCTGTGTTATCGATTAAAAAACCATAAAGTGTGCCGACAATAGGGCCCAACAACCAACAACAACAAGAATGAGCAAACACTTTTGATTACGTGAATCGAGAATCGTGAGTAATAAAAAAACTAAAAGGAAATATGTATAAAGTAGACAGATTTGCACATTTACGGACTATGTAAGTATATATCATTAATATCTTATTTATTAAATCTTATTCTCTGATTAAATTATATTAATGTTTGTTCACTTTTTCAGTACGTACATCGGGTAACAACTCCTCCAGATTTTGCTTGAACTCTCCGAGAGTTTGCTGCTGCTCAATATTCATAATATCAGACATGATCGATAGGTATTTTGTGTATATCGGGTATATGGGTATATCGTTTTGAAGGACGGCACTTTGTATATTCTAATTCTAATTAGATTTCAAAATATACTTGTTTGTCTTATTGCGGCCTGAGCAGAAAATAAACAAATAAACGAAAACAAAAAATAACAAATTATGCTTAAATTAAGTTAATTGATTTAATGCACAAACACACACACACACACGCACGCACGTACGAATTAACGAAGGAAGAGAAGTGAACGAGAAAGCAGAGCGGACAAGCGATCGATTTGAACGAAGGGAACGGAATGAACACGGCGAATACTTAACGACAGGCGAAAAACACCGTTAGCAACTATATAGAGATATACAGAGAGAGAGAGCGACCGTTTGAAGTAATCGAGAGAGAGCGCGCGCGGAGAGAGCGGGAGAGCACAAAGTAATCCTTTGTATACCTATCGATAAATAATATCGCGTATACGTTGTGCTGTTGGCGCCGCTGGACGAGATGTACTACTAATAGAGCGCCTGACGCAGTCCGCACTATTTATGCCTTTTCTTTTATCTGAAGAAAACCACACACACTCACACACACACACTCACACACTCCACTCACTCACTCTCTCTCTCTCCAAATCGAAGGCAAATTGATAAGGCAATTGTGTGGTGAGCATTACTCGATATTGAGGAGCGAGTCCAAAACCATATTTTGAAGAGCGACTGTGTTTTTTTCTGCTGCTGCCCTGAATCATACATATTTTATTTTATTTTGTATTGTTGTTAATACTTCTTCCTTATTTTATTTTATTCGATTTGATTTTGTTGTTAGTCATTGCAATTTGTTGTGGCTAACTGTTTAGTTAGTCATTCATTGATTGCTTACTATATATTTCCAATTTTCATTCAATTGGAATTTGCATTTTCGATTCGGTATTCAATTCAATTTGATTTCATTATAGAATCAAAAAGTCATATGAGGAGGTCTTTATGCAGGTGTAAGAATGTTGGCTATTTGGGTATTTTGGTCAATTGCGCTGATAAGGCAACCTCCTCCTCCCAAAGTTGAACCGAACCGGCTTCAGCAATCAGCCAATCAGTCAACCGAGCAACCAATTCAAGCCAACAAATACTACGACAACAACAACTACATACATATATACATCGATCAGCACCTTGCTCCACATCAAATTCAAAGCGACTATCGACAGTCAGTCATTGCGACAGTCCGGCAGACAGACAGACTGTTCGTCAATATCGATTAAGAATATCAGATTACGTTTGATTATCGTTTTCGAATAGTGTAATAGAGTTGTCACGCTACTGATCACGAAAACTTAAGCTAACGATCAGCAATCATCAAGAACTGATCATCAACAACTGATCATCAACTTATCATGATCTGCTTCGGCGATCTTAATTTAAGTCAATTGAAGATTTTTTGATAGATTTTTGATAGTAAATAGTAATTATTATAATAGATTGAAGACATGCCAGAAATCATTGGAAAAGTAAGAACATATAATATTTCACCTGTTACTTATTGAAGAAACCATAAGTTATTATAACATATGTTATTTAATAACTAAAATAAACCATTACAACTTTTACCATACATATTAAGAGTTACATGAGTTATATGTTAATAGTTATTCCAGACTGTATGTTATAGTAACTTATGGTTTCTTAAAAAAATAACCACATAATATTTCAACTGTTGCTTTCTAAATAACAAAAATAAACAATTACAATTGTTACTATACACATAAAGATATCTAAAGTTATATTCATATAGTTATATATTCTATAACTTTGATATCAAAGCTCTTCTTGAATTGATTTTCGTTGCTCTTTTGAAAAGTTGGCAACTCTTTCTCAAGTGCCAAAAACCTTTTGGTAAACTGCTTACGCATCGAAATTTTTTGATTATTAAAAATCATACAAACTTACGTAAGTGAATACATATATATAAATTTATATATAGTGTATATGCGCTTACAGAGAAAGAGTGAAGGAAATTTTAAAGTAAGTACCAGAGAGCGAAAAGAAGAGAGAGAGGGAGAAACATGACATTTAAACGTAATTGGTTTTTTAATAGCCATTGTATCAGCAAAGGGAATTATGTGCCAATTGCCTGTGTGCCAAATGATGTCTTGTTAAACATAAATTTAATACTTTTTGGCCAACAAAACGATAAGGAAATACTTTGATAACACTTTAAACAGACTAACTAACGCATTCCACAACTAACCTAATCGATGACAGTTATAATTTAGTATTCTCTCTGACATATTCATAGGTTTTATTTTTATTTTTGTTGGTAAGTCAGTGTTTTTGAGGGAACTTGTGTCCACTTCAGTTCACTTGAGGATTAGTCATCATCGGTTCATACAAAGAGCATACATTGTTCAAGGCAAGGTCTATTCAGAGTGTGTAGTATATATAGAGTATATAGTAATATGATTTCTTCCAGCTGTTTGTGATGAACTGGTCAATGCATGTGTTAATCCGTTCCCGTTGATAATTTCCAGCTGACAGCAGAGTTGTCTCTAAAACTCACAATATAACTTACACTTTGTATGTACAAATATTTATTCAGCTTTTCAATTCAAGTCACAGACATTTGTTTCACTTTTAACTGTAAACTGTAAAATTATCGATGACACAATCGATAGCTTTATTTCATTTCATTCACTTTAAGCTGTTGGTCTTGTGTTGGGAGTGGAGAAGTGACCAGCAAAGAATCCTTTGTGTAATTAGAAATATTTAAATTTTAGCTATCTCTAAGATCTTTTAAACAATAAATCCCATTAACTACTACTCCTAATGATTTATTTCAACTGATCAAATAGTGCTTTTAATGAGTCATTCGACACATATATTTTTTAAACGCATAGTAGACTTAATCAAGTTCAAGTTCGGCTCGTGGCCTTTCCATTTGGCATTGGCAAAGAATAGTAGTAACAAAAAAAAACAGGTAAGTTTAAGAAATGAGAAAAAAGGGTCAAAAAACCAAAAAACAAACGGCAACATACACAAACCGTAATTATGATTATGATTATGACAAGCAAGTCGGACCGCGAAAGTTTTGTTAATGAACTTTGTTGTCATTGTCATTTGAAGACAATTTACAGCAAATGAAGTTCATTAGCGAACCCCAAAAAGATGCTAAACGGTGTTTAGTTTGTTTTGTTTGTTGACTCCATTCTAGAATTTCAGCCTACCAAGTAATTATAATATACTACTATTTATAACTACTTTTTCTTTTAGGTCAACAGCGATCGAAATGTATTTTTAAATGAATTAATCGAACAGCAGAACAATGGAATTATATGAATAACTTTCGAGTAATTCAAGATGACCTCTATTTGAAGTCACGAAGAAATAGGATCATTGAGGAATGTAATCGAAATCGACTTGATAGACAAATTTCATATGCAACACTCATCTTGAAAGTAGTAAAAGTAGCTACTGACATAAGCAACCAAATTGTCAACGAAAGGCGAGAAAATGCGACAAACAAAATACAAAATACAATAACAACAACAACAACAACAATGTGCCCTCAGTTTCAAACAATATATGCAGGTATGTAAGGTAAGTTAAGTATTATATCTTTGTATGTACATTGTTATGGTTTGTTATGAACTGTTATTGTTATAGTTACTGTTGTTGTTGTTGTTGCTGTTGTTGGTGTTTTTCGCTTTCGTTGAACCGGTTTTGTGACTGACCTGGAACCAGTTCACTAGTCAAATTCCAATTGCTCATGCCAGGCACGAACCTTTGTTAAGCCCGCTAACTTAACTGAAAGTGGAGCATTTGTTGTTGTTGCTTTTGACTATTTCAATGTTTGCCTAAAAACTGAAAACGGAAAACTGAAAACTATAAAAAACTGCAAATGCAGTTTGTCAAGCTAGATCTAAAAGGGGAGTAGTAACTTTGGAGCTGGTAGAGCCCGACCTCGACAACAAAGGCGGCATTACATCAACGGCAACATTAGAGGAACAGAGGAGGAGGAGGTGGAGGAGGAGGGGGGAGGCAGTTGACGTTGATTGAATTGGCGAGTGAGTCAACAACATTCAAAACATGTTAATCAACAGCAAACAGTTGAGTATCTGAGTATCTCTCTATGAATAACCGACCCAAAGTACTTCTTCACACACACACACACACTCACACTCACAAACACTCTCTCACACTCACATACTTATTAAGACCCCGTTGCGTTCGTTACCTGAATGAAACACGATCGTAAATAGTCAAAGAGGAAATCAATTGAACAAAAATTAATAATGATAGTCAAAGAGTCAGTTCCATTGATTATGTAGATGCCAATGTATTTACAGGAGAGGGGGGAGAGGACTTGGAAACGATAGAAATCAAATCAATTGACACCCGACAAATGAACAACAATTGAATTTACAAGACAAGTGTCTTCACTTTTCAAGCCATAACTAAGGTTAAACAAGGATTTCACGCTGTTGAGGGACTGAACATCTATTCTTCCTTTTTATGCTTCAAATTTAAGCTAACAAACAGTATTATTATTCTATGATCAGCTTAAATTTGTTTAGGTATATCACTATTTGATAGATGCTCCGATTTCAATAGGTTGCCTTAAGATTTTACTGTAATTAAAACTAAGTTATCTAAAACACGCATATTAATTTGTTAAACAATCAACATGAACTATCTTTTAGTGGAGCATTCTTTATTTATTTATTTATTATTTATCAACCTAGCGCTACGAGATATATCTTATAAATTAATGCGTAAATTGAATAGCTAATTCAAAATTGATTCATATTATTTATCTAACAAGTAGATTAAATTTTCAATTAGACTAAGTTATTTAAACTATTAAGTCTATTGTGATTTTGTATAAATGATTTAATTTGTTTTAATTTGAAGTTTCTCTCATTTCAAACAACTCTGATAAGTTCTTTTATTCAAGCAAACAAACTTGACAAATTTGTCACCTGTAAAGTCGTGTATGTTGTCATCTTGAATATAGTTGTCGTTGTCACCGTTGTTGTTGCTGTTGTCACAGTTGTTGTTGCTGTTGTCAATGTAGTTGTTGTTGTTGTTGTTATCGTGCAGTCAATTGAAATTTGTAACACGTACAACAAATTTGACTTTGCGCATTGTCTGAGCTCTGTTCATATAATAAATTTTTATGTAGAAATTGGCAATGCGACCAGCAACTACAACAACAACAACAGCAACTACATACAAATGTATGTAAATATGTATATGTGTAGTTGTAAACTTAAGTGAATTGTATAATCAGCAGAGTGACACATATCCGCCACATAGGCAAACAAATGTCCGTCCAATGGCCACTTTGTCCCCTGCCACAAAATGTTGTAGCTGTTGTTGTTGTTGTGCTTGTTGGTGGGTGTAGCTGTGTTAAGGGCGTGGCCTGCAGACAACTGATTGCAATATTATGTATGAAACATAATACGTACTTACATACATATACATATGTATGTATGTAGATTTATTTATTAGTCATAAGGATAAATAATATGTACAACTTTACTTGTGATGAGTCAGCGCTTTTGGGAACTACTCAGGGGTCTATTCAGCTAATAACAACAACAAGTTTAAACAAAGGCTACAGTGCAACACGCTCGACTGTGTGAGACCCGGTACTTGTGGGAAAAACTGAATTTGAAAAGTGTTTGCTGAATAACTTTCAAGTTAACTGAACAATTGAGATGAAATTTGTTGGACAAACTCGGAATATCGTATATTAGAGTATTATTATCGGATAGTCTCTCTACATTGTTAACTCTGTCATGTCTTACACTGCTTAATATATACCCCCTTGTACTATTTCAAGTACAGGGTCTAAGAACACACACACACACACACCTTAAGCGCGTGTTAATTAGCATAAGCTACGCTGTCCACATGACAAATTAACAGTTACTACTAGTCAGTGCTGCCACACTGACAAATATTGATAATGAGGCAGTAAATCGTTCTCGGTGTCCCCCATTTTTCATCTTACTTGAAAAGGGGAAACCTGCAACAACAACAACAAAAAAACACAGCTATACATGTGATATATGTATGTATATATGTGAGTGTGCACGTTGTTATCGCCTGCCATAAAAGTAACTGGTAATCAGAGTTCAAGAAACTCTACACGCAAAAACAAAATCGAAGAAAGCGTCAAAAAACTTTTGCATAAGGACAAGACGACAAGTGGCAACGCCAAAAAACAAAAAAATCAAATAAAAAACAAGACAGAAATTGAAAACCAACAACAACAATAACAAGAAAAGCCGACAGTTGCATGCAACAACGCATTGAACGCATTAAAAATCACTTTCGCTGCATTAATGCACAGTGGTACGAAAGTGACAATAATCCCCAATGATTAATGATGCTCTATATACAAAATTGCATATTTGATTTGTTGACATTTGATAAGGCTTTTATCACGTACATTTCAAACAATTTGCACTCACTGTACGTTTGAACGTGTGTGTATCCTCAATGCTTTTTTTTTAAGTTGTTTGCCTTCACATTCCATTTACACTGATGTCATTATGCCGTTATCTACTGCAATACAATAAATGCATGAACCAATGTGTGTTCCACGACTTTTGAGTGACACTGTAAACTGTTCAGCATATGCATTTAATATATGTAAAGATGTATGTAAGCGGAAAGTCCATGGGGCTTTTGTCTAAATGCAAAGTATGTATATGTACATGTGTGTGTGTGTTTGTGTGTGTGTGTAGGTTTAAGTGCATTCATAAGTAGCGTCCCTCCCTTAACTTTTCTTTCTCCATATTCTTACCGCTCACCACACCACACCCCATTCCATTTCATTCCTCCACTCGTCGTGCGCACTTAAAGTGCACTTGATAAAATCCAAGCGCAGCTACAATAACAACAACAAACGTTGCCTGTTGTCTTGTGTTTTTAGTATGTGAATGGGCACAACAACAACAACCAGAACAACAACAATAACAACTGCAGACCTAATAAACGCAGCCCAATGAATTATGTGCCTGCCTTAGCATAAGACATGCAAGCTGATAAACCATAAAAAGATGTATGCATATGTGCACAACCACATGTGCATACTTGCATACATATGTATGTATTTGTGTATATGTATTTTCACTCGAAATGCAAGACTTTGCGGCAATTAATACTGACACTCCCACGCGCAATCAAAAAATACCGAAAAACAAAACAAAACAAAAATAACAGCCTAAACCAAAGACAAACAAAGGCAAATGAGCAGTATGGCAACTCTGCTTTTGATTGACATAAACAAAAGCAAAGTAAGCAATAAATGCGGAACAAGCTTCTCTCCCTCTCCCTCTCTCTGTCTCTCTCTCGCACTCCCACTCTAACACTAAGTGCATTAGTCATCAGATCAAGCTTCAAGGCATGCTCGCTGGCTGATTAATATAATCCACAAAATAAAACAAAAAAAAAATAACAAAATCCACTTTCAAGTGTCAATCAGTGCGAGAGTACCAGTTTAATTTAGCATACAATCCAACAATCCAACAACAACGCCCACGCTGCACTCTCATTGTCATTGAGTGAATGTGTGTGTAAGTAAGTACGTACATATGTATGTTGTGTGGTTGTCTCGTTCTATCTCTGTCTGCCTCTCTCTGTTATCCTTTTTATCGTTTCGTTTGCCACGCATTTTCATCAGTGCGCGCGCGCTTAACAATGCTGCATTGTGTTTTGATTAACGTTTCGCGCGTGCGCTCCCGCGTTGCCAACTTTTTAAATTGCATTGAATGAGTGGGCGTGTGGGCGGGCTGAAGTTGAAGTTGAAGACGTAGCAATTACAGTTGGCAAATCGAAAAGCTACACCTGAAAACTATTAAATGTGTGAAGCGACTGTGTGTGTGAGTGTGTGTCTGTGTGTGTGTAAAGAAATTGAACACAACAGAAACGTTAAACGAAAATTGCTGATGCCCCTTGAACCAGGGCCGGGCAGCGGGGCTAAACGTTGACGTCGACGTCGCTGTTGATGATTTAGCTGCAGAGTTGCCATTTTAGTTATTAAAAGGCTAGATTTAGCAATTGCAAAAGTTATTTAATTAGCATAAAGCTAAAAATCTGACTACTCTCAAAAATGATACGACTTTTCGATTTTTAGACTACCAGTTAACAGTTAACAGAATATTTTAAAGAATTACTTGGCATATTGGGTCACTAAAAACTAAGCTTAATTAATATTAATAGCTCTTATTGCTATTTCTAGCTATTTAAGCCCAGGAAACTCTGGCAGCACTATGTAGTTGATGCTGCTCTTCAACTTTGGCTTGCTGAGTCGTAGTTTTTCACGCTCTCCATCTTCTTATTGTATCTGTGTTTGTGAATGTCTCTGCATCCGTGTGTGTGTCTTTATTTTAAGCAGAAACTGGTTTTGTTTGCCTGTTTGCCTTCTTTGCCCTGTCTCTTAACGTTCCGTTGTGTTGTCATACTATGAAAATACACTTCCATACATATACTATACATTCATAACTCTCTGTATGTATGTATGTACATACATATATTATTCAAATGTTATTTTCGCGAAATTCATATGAAATTCCGCGTAAAGTGAAAGAAGCATGCGTTGTTGTCTTGATGTTGCTTACTTTATTTTGATTAGTCATGTATGCGTGTGTGTCTCTGCGAGTGTGTGTGTGTGAGTGTAGGGGGAAATGGGAGAATGGGAGACACAGACATTGAACTTGTGCGTCAGCAGAGAGACTGAAAAGCGCATGCGTTGCTGCTGCTGTGATTTTGCACTCTGCATTCATTGCACACCACTGTTGCCAATATAACATTATATACTTTACAGCCAGTTTGGCTACTTAAACCACACCTTATTTTTTATTTTCATATATTTCTACTTCATTTCTGTATTTTACTTTTTGTTTATATTTTCAAATCTGGTTATTTGTAACTGACAATGTTGACAACAGTGATGCACACGAAGACAGTTTGGCGTTGCCACCTCCCAAGGGAACTTGTTTTTTCCCTCCCACCCCCCATGCACTGTGGCTCCCCCACACGCATACTTACGCACACATACAGTTGTGTATCTGTATACACATTGGTATGTATGCATATGCTGGCTGGAGCATTACCGTTAGCTGTTGTTGTTGTTGTTGATGTCGCTCTCTTCTTCATGGGGGGTTGTTGAAGGCCATTGTCGCTGTCTCTGTCGCTGTCGCTGCCACAGTCGACGCCCACATGCACCGGTTAACGGCATTGCGCAGCAACGTGACTCATCATGCAATTGGCATTTAATTTGAATAATAACTATGCCCTATCCCTATCCCCACCCACTGACTAAATGCAATTCAATATATATACAATAACAAATTTATATATAAACTTAAACGGCTTTTCAATTCAACACTCACCTCTGTAAATTTCTCTTTTATCTCGGCCTTTTCATCAATGGATAAAGTTTTTGTAAATTTGTTTAGTGTTGCCATTTTGTTATCGTTTATTTATTTTTTTTAGTATTGTTGTTGTAGCTGCCGCTGTATAAGTTGTTGTTGTTGTCGACACTGTTACTGTTGTTCTTGTTGCTTTATATATTTCTTAATTGTTATATTGGCTAGTATTTAAATAAATTATAAAAGTTAATTTCACTTTATCGCCACAGTCTCCGTTTTTTGCCGCTCTCTTATTGTTTTTATTGTGCGAAAAACTGCGTCGCGTCTGTGGCTGTGTTGGTGGTGGATTTGTTTTCTTATTGGGGAGATAGATGATGGGCTTTGGAGAGGGGGTGGGCTTGGCGACGGTGACACTTTCTTTTGGGTGGCGTTGGCGGCGACTTCTTTTATTTATGGCTGTTATTGTTGTTAATTCTTTTACACGCTACTGCGCTGGATAATTGCTATTTTGCTATTTCTATTTTGTTATTTGCTAGTTTTCTCCTCTTTCTCTCTTTCACTCCTCACTCTTTCTTTATGTTTTGGCACACGAAGCACGACTTTTATATTTGCACTTAACAAAATATGATTCCCTCTCCCACTCGTATTTACACGTTCGCTGTAAGCTTAGCTTAGTCGCTTTGTTGTTATTTGGCGTTGGCGGTTTTGCCGGCTTCTGTGTTCGTACACTTTGTTATTTGTTAATCAATAACAATAACTCGAAAACTTTATTTATCGCTTGCAGGGACGAACGAACCAAACGCAAGAAAGTCTGAATTAAAACTGATTAAGAGTTGCCGTTTCGCTTGAGAGATTGCCAGACTTCAATTAGAATCTGTCTCTTAAGGTAAGCAACAGAATAGATGGCGGCGCTAACAAAGAATAAAACGAGGCATAGGTGGCGCTTTTATCACAAAACAGACAGCAGATGGTGCTACATGCATAAGAGATGCCTTTTTAAATAAAAACTATTGTTTGAGTAAAAAAAATGATCTTTTGATAAGTGAAGCAACTTAATAATACATTAGATAAATTTCAGCTGATTCTTTTAGTACATGTTTTGTTTTTCTTGTTTTGCAGGCGGCATAGTTCTTTCAGAGGGTGTCTAAGAAATCTATAAAACTCAGGAGAATTACAGAAAACTCCAAAAAAAATCAAGGCAAAATATCAATTGATTGGTTTTTCTCCAATTTTGAGTTAGAAAACATTTGGTAAACTCGATTCCAGAACGTACCCAGAGAAGTGCAACCAATGTAAACGGTTTTGTTGAGCCATCTTTTGTTTACTAGCGCCGCCAGCTGTCGCGTCGTTTACTTTTCAAACTAGTTTCTTATTGAAGTATGGCAATCTTCTCAAATTAGAAAAATATTGTGGCGTATCTGTTTATTTTTGTGTTTTATGTTATAATAAAATGCACATTAAGCAGGTTAGTACTTATTAGTTTAGTAAGTGAAAGTCAGCTGCTTATAATCCAATCATTTCAGATTATTATACAAGGCTTTAAAAGTTACAAGGACCAGACGGTTGTAGAGCCATTCGATAAGCGTCATAACGTTGTTGTTGGACGCAATGGTTCTGGCAAAAGTAATTTCTTCTATGGTACGTTTGTTTATATACTGTTTGTGTGTGTGTTATTTGCTTATTGTTTAAACTATATATACCCGGCAGCTATACAATTTGTGCTAAGCGATGAGTTCACGCATCTGCGTCCGGAGCAGCGTCAGGCTCTATTGCACGAGGGAACAGGAGCCCGTGTTATTTCGGCCTATGTGGAGATCATATTCGATAACTCGGACAATCGAGTGCCTGTAAGTAACTTATATTTCAATCTATACATAATTATACATATTAATTTCATTGACAGATCGACAAGGAGGAAATTTACTTGAGGCGCGTCATTGGAGCCAAGAAAGATCAGTATTTTTTAAACAAAAAGGTGGTTCCCCGCAATGAGGTCGTCAATCTATTGGAATCTGCTGGTTTCTCCAGCTCCAATCCCTACTATATTGTCAAACAGGGTAAAATTAATCAAATGGCCACCGCAGCGGATTCCTATCGCTTGAAACTTCTGCGTGAGGTGGCGGGAACTCGGGTCTATGATGAGCGCAAGGAGGAGTCTTTGAATTTGTTGCGTGAAACCGATGGTAAGGTTGAGAAGATTAGTGAATATCTCAAGACCATTGAGGACAGACTGCAGACCCTGGAGGAGGAGAAAGAGGAGCTGAAGGAGTATCAAAAGTGGGATAAAACCCGGCGAACTCTTGAGTACATTCGCTATGAGACAGAGTTGAAAGATACACGACGTGCTCTGGAGGAATTGCGGCTGCAACGTAAATCCTCGTCGGATAAGAAAAAGAACTATAGCATTGAAATCCAAAAGGCGCAGGAGAAGATTAAGGAGGTGCAAAAGAATTTGAAGGAGGCAAAGAAAAAGGTACTTAGCACCAAGGAGGAACGTTCAGTTCTCATGACAGAACAGCAGCAATTGCTGCGGGAGAAAACCAAATTGGATCTAACCATTGTCGATCTAAATGACGAAGTCCAGGGCGACAACAAATCCAAGGAGCGTGCCGATCAGGAGCTAAAGAATCTCAAAATTACAATTGCCGAGCGAGAGAATGAATTGGATGATGTCAAGCCCAAATACGAGTCAATGAAGCGCAAGGAGGAGGACTGTTCCCGTGAGCTTCAGCTGAAGGAGCAAAAGCGTAAGGAACTCTATGCCAAACAGGGGCGTGGTTCACAGTTCTCCTCGCGCGAGGATCGCGACAAGTGGATACACAATGAGCTCAAATCGATAAGCAAACAGACAAAAGACAAGATCAATCATCATGCCAAGCTAGTGGAGGATCTCAAAAAAGATGCCACCTCTGAAAAGGATCTGGGCACGAAGATTGAAGAGCATTCCTCTGAACTCGAACAGCTGCGTCTTCAAATCGATGAGCACAACAAGAAATACTACGAGCTCAAGAAAACCAAGGATCATCATCAATCAATGAGGAATGAACTGTGGCGCAAGGAGACACAAATGACCCAGCAACTGCAAACTCAAAAGGAGGAGCTATCCCGTGCAGATCAGGCACTGCGTAGTATGGCCGGAAAACCTATACTTAATGGCTGCGATTCCGTGCGCAAGGTGCTCGACAGTTTCGTGGAACGTGGCGGACAATCGGCGGCGATAGCCAGGGCTTATTATGGTCCAGTAATTGAGAACTTTAGCTGCGACAAGACCATCTATACAGCTGTGGAGGTAACCGCTGCAAATCGTCTGTTCCATCACATTGTGGAGTCCGAATATGAAGGGACACAGATCTTGAAGGAGATGAACAAACTGAAGTTGCCGGGGGAGGTGACATTCATGCCCCTCAATCGTCTACAGGTGAAGATCCATGACTATCCAGATGATCCCGATTCGATACCAATGATATCGAAACTCAAATACGATGAACAGCATGACAAGGCATTGCGCTATATCTTTGGCAAGACTTTGATTTGTCGTAATCTGGAGCGTGCCACGGAGTTGGCCAAGAGCACAGGACTCGATTGTGTCACTTTAGATGGAGATCAGGTGTCGTCAAAGGGTTCCCTCACTGGTGGTTACTTCAACACATCCCGTTCGCGTCTGGAAATGCAAAAGAAACGCACCGAGTACACACAACAGATTACGGAGTTCGAAAAGAAGCTGAGCAAATTGAGGAACGAGCTCAAATCGACGGAGAACAACATCAATTCAATTGTATCCGAGATGCAAAAGACAGAAACGAAGCAGGGCAAATCAAAGGATGTCTTTGAAAAGGTGCAGGGCGAGATTCGCTTGATGAAGGAGGAACTGGTGCGCATCGAGAAGTATCGTGCACCCAAGGAACGTTCCCTGGCCCAGTGCAAGGCCTCGCTGGAGGCAATGAACAGCACCAAGTCCAGTTTAGAGGCGGAACTGAAGCAGGAACTGATGTCAACACTTTCTGTACAGGATCAACGGGAAATTGATCAATTAAACGATGATATTCGTCGTCTTAATCAGGAGAACAAGGAAGCCTTCACCCAACGTATGCAGCTGGAGGTGCGAAAGAACAAACTTGATAATTTGTTGATCAACAATCTGTTCAGGAGACGTGATGAGTTGATCCAGGCACTGCAAGAGATCTCTGTGGAGGATCGCAAGCGTAAGCTAAACAATTGCAAAACGGAGCTGGTGTCCACGGAGAAGCGCATCAAGAAGGTCAATACGGATCTGGAGGAGATCGAGAAACGGGTCAATGAGGCGGTCCAACTGCAAAAGGAGCTGCAACTGGAGCTGGAGACGCATGTGCGCAAGGAGAAGGAGGCCGAGGAGAATATCAACAAGGATAGCAAACAATTGGAAAAGTGGACGACCAAAGAGAATATGTTGAATCAAAAGATCGATGAATGCACCGAGAAGATTGCCAGTTTGGGTGCACTTCCCCAAGTGGATGCGGCCTACAGTCGCATCTCGTTAAAGAACATCTTCAAGGAACTGGAGAAGGCCAATCAACATCTCAAAAAGTACAATCATGTGAACAAGAAGGCGCTCGATCAATTCTTGAGCTTCTCCGAGCAGAAGGAGAAGCTGTACAGGCGCAAAGAGGAGCTCGATGTTGGTGATCAAAAGATTCACATGCTCATTCAATCTCTGGAGATGCAAAAGGTCGAGGCCATACAATTTACATTCAGACAGGTTGCCCAAAACTTCACGAAGGTCTTTAAGAAACTAGTGCCCCAAGGTGCTGGTTATTTGATACTGAAGACAAAGGACAACGAGGGTGAGGAGATGGAGAAGAAGTGGCCAATTCCGATGCATTCACAGGCATTGGCAGCGTGTCTCCTTCACTGGCATCGATGCGGAAATGCGTGAAATGAATCAACTTTCCGGTGGACAAAAATCTCTTGTTGCCCTCGCTCTCATCTTCTCCATACAGAAATGCGATCCAGCTCCCTTTTATCTATTTGATGAAATCGATCAGGTGAGAAGGGATTATTTATATTTGAAATTGTTCTTTTACTATATTCTTATATTCTTTGACAGGCTTTGGATGCAATGCATCGTAAGGCGGTAGCTGATATGATCCATGAACTGAGTGACACTGCACAGTTTATTACGACCACGTTCAGGCCGGAGCTGCTCGAGAATGCCCATAAATTCTATGGCGTGCGTTTTAGGAACAAGGTCAGCCACATTGATTGTGTGACTCGGGAGCAGGCCAAGGACTTTGTCGAGGATGATAATACACACGCTTAGAAAAGTTTCCCTTTCATCGTTCACCTCCTCCACCTCCTCCTCCTCACATTCAAGCATTTTCTTAATAATTAGGTTTAATTGATTTAGTTATTTTTTTTTCTTGATTTTCCTTAAACACCTTTATAAGTAAGGTCTGTATTGTAATTGTCGAGTCCAAGCGATCGCAGTTTTTATTGTATGTACGTACTCTCAATAAAAAAATAACGAAGAGAAATCTAATGCATATAAAAAACACTTTCAGTTTTATTAACTATAAAAAACATCTCAAGAGATTAACAAGTATATATGGTAAAGATTCAACTGCTTAATTAATGTTTGTATCATGTATATAAATATGTATGTCTCAACGTTTTCCATTTGTGCTAAATGCAGCATCAATCGATTGTTTAAAAAATGTGATTCATCATCATCTTGTATCCTCAATCAGTTCTTGGCTGGCATTGATGGCAAAGATGACAGAGAAGCACATGCCCACAGTGTCCACCTCGAGGGATGTGATATTGAAACGTAGCGTTAGACGCCAGAGCACAAAGTGATTTAGCATAACCAGGAGAGCCAATCCCAATGACCACCAATATTCGTCGACAATGGCAATGCGCCACAAGCAATAGATGTTCCACAGTACACACAATGTGTGATTCATTCTTTCCATCTTGCCAAGCACTTGTCGCAGTGTAGACTTTTCTCTCAGGCATCGTCGAATCGTTGTCAGCAACAAGACGCCTCCATATAATCCCAGGACAATGCATCTCCAGTTCATCCCTCCAACTAGTTGTATGTCCCTCGTGACGCTCTGCATCTGGCCAATGATTAAGGTTACAAATATAGCCGGTGAATAGCGCAGCGATTGCTCACAAATCAGACGCTGCACCTGGCCGGGACTGGGATGCGTGTATCGCAGAATGCAGAACACGCTGTGTGCAAAAAATAAACCATAGCCGGCAAGTGCATGTCGATCTGTGCTGTAGTGTTTAAGTGCCCATCCGGAGCTGACGGCCAATATGAAATTCAGCAGGCCCAAGGATAGCTTGGAAGAGATATTACCGCTGGCATTTAAAGCCATTAAGACAGGTGGTCAAAACAAACCACTAAAATTATAAACTGTTTTTGTTGTTATTATTGTTGTTAATATATATAGATATCGATATTAATATTATCGCCACCCAAAACTATCGTACGAAAATATATCAGCACGAAAAAAGTACGTATCGGTATATCGATAATTTTCAACAGCCATAGCGATCATTGAAATAAAGCCAAAAAGACTTCGTTTGAATTCAAGTTGTTTTCGTAATTTGTATCTAAATTATCGTCAAATAATTAAAATGCGTATTATATTTTATTAATATATAACACATTTGTGATACAAATAGAAATAAACTTATAGTGGGCGCTCACGCACGAACTGCTCAATTGTTTATTAGACGCCCGCGAGTTTCGTATTTTGTATTTGTTTTTTGACATGCGTTTTGTTGCTGTTTTTCCATTGAACTTGTACGGTTAATTCGAAAATCGAATGTCGAACGACGCTGACAAGATGGCGGATCCAAGCGTATTTAAATTGTTTCGAACTGTCGATCCGTCCACAGTGAATGTGCCGATAAAAGATAAATTTGCCAAACTGACGCTATCCTCGAACAAGAAAAAGCAATTGGAAAAGGCAACGGAACCGATAGCAACCTGTTCCAGCGCTAGTCGCCAGCTCTTGACAGAGCTCAGTGATCACAATCAATCACAGAATACTGTACAACCGTATGAGCATCCATTACTGCGCAGCGATTCCTCATCCTCAGTTGTAATGGGAGTGGAGCACAATACACCAAAGAGCTCACAGCTCGATGTCTCTGATTATATGGATGCTTTGCAGATAAGTAGCGATGGTTTTACACAACAAACACTTGACCAGGATGTGGACCAGCTCTCCACACAAGTCTCCAACTTGACAATGCAGAAAACTGTCCAGCAGGATGTGGAGCAGCTCTCCACACAAGTCTCCAACTTGACAATGCAGCCAAAGCAACCGCAGGAAGTCTCAATATGCATATCATCCACAACTGAGGAAGATGCTAATGATGATGATGATTCATGCATTACCATCTCGGATACAACAGTCAGTGAGTGTGATCCACAGCCGAAGGATCCTGAGGATCAGGATCAGCTGGTGGTGGAGGAAAGCATGGCAGTAAGTGAACATCAGGTACGCTCAGTTGGTGAACTTCTTGGTGTTTCATCGACCATTGATAAGGTGGAACGCATTCAGGCGTTTCTACGTGATGTTTCCTTCGAACGCCATGAGATACAGCGTCGTGGATTAACCGAGCTATCACACATCGCCAGCGCAGACACGATGTCCATGAGCCAGGACGTTGATGTCACACAGTTACCATCACCCCCATCCTCACCACATCTACCCAAAAGACCGCTGGATAGCAGCAAACTGTTGGCGGACAATGAGACGGAGGTTAATACAACTGTGTGCTCCGAGGAGCAGTTGCAGCTGGACGGAAGCAATCGTTTGACGGACAATGACACGGAAGCCAATACCATATGCTCCGAGCAGGAGGAGGACAACAGCAAGAGGTTGGCACACAATGACACGGAGGTGAACACACCCGACATAGACACAGAGGAGCCGGAATCGGAGCTGTCTGCTCAGCACTCCACTCTAGACGATGTGGATCCCAATGAATCGGTTACCATACCAGAGACTAGCAGCGAAGCAGAGCAATCGCCAGTGAGACCAAAATCGGCAACATCCACGGAAGGATCGGGTGGATCGGGGGATGGATCACCTGCCATACAAGTGAGCAGTATTAATATTTCAGCGAAAATCAACATAAAGATACATATACCCACAATGGACTCGAGCTCAACTGAATCCGATGGAGATAACCACGATAACTATGTCGAATCCCCGCCAGACGAGCAGGAGAATAAACAAGAGCAACAGCGACAGGAAAAGGAACGTTCCATACTATGTGACGATGCCTCCGAGGCAGAGGCAGAGGCAGAGGATGCGGCATTTTTGGCAAATGCTGAACAGTTATTAAATCAACTATACGGCAAGCCTGGCAAACTCCAGATGTTATACGTACCCTTAAACGTTCCAGTGGCAGCGGTGGCAAGGCTGCAGTTCCAGCTGTGGATCGCACTCCTCTGACAGAGATCAGACGCCAACCCAGAGCACGACAAGCGGCAGCCACAACTGCCAAGAAACGTATTCCAGCTTCCATGCCAAATGAAAGTGCTTTGGATGACTTTAGCATGTGTAAGTAGAGATTAGTAAAGATATATCCATGGAAGCATCTAACAATTAAATTTCTTACTCTCTTAGTTAAGCGAAATGCCAAGTTGAATTCGACGCATTTGCCAAGAACGGAGAAAGCTGCAAGCAAACAACGTGTCCGCACCAACCATATACATGAGGATCGATGGCGTGCTCTTATTGATTCAGACAGTGGTACAGATGCCTCCGATGACGACGATGCGGATGCCACCAATTCCAGTGAGGACAGTGATGTCGATGATGGCCATGTTACTTATTTGGATCTAACAAAGGATCAAGTGGAGGTGGTCAACAGTCCCGATGGCGAAACTGCACAGAAATGTAGGTGCTTCGATAGGGATTTCTTTCCAGCCATAGAGTATAACGATTACCACTTTATGTGGTGCTTTAAAAACCCAAATAACAGAAACAATAGTATATTAGATTTACATATATCAACTTTACAATAGAAACCATTTGTTAATCTGTCTTATTAACACTTTTACAGCTCCCGGATTCCCCAAAAAACTTGACGATATCCTACGTACCTGTCGTGCCACAGAGAAACCCAAACTGACTGCTACTCCATCAACTCCGATACAAAAACCAGCGCGTCGTCAGCTATTTACGCCAAATACTGGTTATGAGGACGATACGGCAGCAAAGAAGATTGTAGAGCAAGCAATCGATTTGGATAGTCTAGATCAGCTGGAGAACGTATATTTGCCTGGCACAAATGTCCATAAGCGTGTGCAGGAGGTAAAAAAACAATTGGGCATAGCTGTAGAATCGCCAAAAGCAAAGCCTGTCTTTAAGTTGCCAACACCACAGGCAACACCAACACCTACAATGCCCAAGTCCGTGGACCGTAACAGAAAGGTACAGGCGCCAAGGATAATTGGCAATGGCAAACACAGTTTCATCAAGTCCCTGGATAGTCAGATAAGTCGCGAGTTGTGCGACAATGAAGCCTACTTCTTCCGGGAGAACTTTAACCGCAATAAGGAGGAGTTGGCAAAGCGATTGTATAACATTTTTAATGCCAAGGTCTTTGATAACAAACTGGATGTGCCTGTCACTTGGTCGAAACTACTCCGCAATACAGCAGGCAGATGCAAAAATAAGCAAAGGTGCGTATTAATTTTAATAATGTTTATCCTTCATCATCTTGAACTTTTGCAGAGTCGGGGAACGTTTGAGTGTTGTAGAGTTGAGCTTGAAGGTCTTGACCAGCGCTGATCGATTGCGTTGTACTCTGATCCATGAATTGTGTCATGCAGCTGCCTGGGTTTTCAATGGCGAGGGCGGACACGGACGCACCTGGAAGATGTGGGCACAGCGGGCCATTACTGCTCTTCCCGATCTGCCGCCTATTAAGGTGTGCCACAATTATGCCATCGAATTCAAGTACACCTATAGATGTGACAATTGTAACATTCAGTAAGTGCAGTCGATCCATACATAATGTAAACATTTTAGCTAAATTTTCCATTCTCCAAATAGATCACATGCCCACACAAGATCTCGTAAAGTGGAGGATCTCCGTTGTCGCAAATGCGCAGGTCCAGTTACGCTGCATTTGAACAAGAAGGATAAACAGGGAAATATTGTGGCGACGCCAGTGCGTCAGGCGACAGGATTCGCCAAATACGTTAAGGATAACTTTAAGAAGCATAAACGGGACAATCTCACAGCCGCAGAGGTCATGCGCATCTTGAGTGTCGAGTACGCCAAGGAGAAGAACAAAATTCAAGGGTCAAACGCAGAAACCGCGATCGCCAATCAAGTGGAAACATTAGTAATCAATTAAGTTGACAATGACTGAACATACCAGCCGAAAAGTACAATTTTTGTATGTTGTATAGAAATACATTGTTTTATTTTATTATTTTATCAAGTACATTACTGTATACAGATTCCAATCAAGCGGAAAAATTACTAATAAATTAATGACTGAAAATACCAGTTAAAGAACAATTGCATATGTTGTTAATTTCATTAACACTTTTTAATTTTAAATGTACAAATTATATTCTTAAGAACTGTATATAATTAAATAAATATTTAAAAAATTGAATTAATTGTCATAGCAGTTGCAGTTTGATTTGAACATTAAATCGGACATCAGTTGCAGAAACGATAGTATCATTATCATGTGTTATCGATAATATCGATACAGACGGTCAATTGTGACGTCACGATAGTTTTTGCTTATCAGAACTATCTATGCAATTTTTTGAATTAAACGAACAACATATCATTTAATATTGCATAAATTACAAGTTTTACAGTTATTTACGGCATACAATTGGCTTAATATACGAGTGTACATGCCGGATAGGCAAGTCGAGCAATTGTGACATCAACGATTGCTTGTCAGTCCGCTCTGCGCTGTCATCACACACACACGCACGCAATCGTAAACATTATTTTTTTTAGTTGAAGAACCGAACACGTCAGCTACGCGGACTCGGAATTGATTGACAAACAATTTGTTTTGATCATTCCAAAACAGTTAATTTATTGCCCCTAGTTACACATTACAACAGGGAATTTCAAATTATTCATTGGCACTCTCTATTACCGCTGCATTAAAATGGTAAGCACCAGTTCACGCACACACACACACACACGCGTGTCAACGTCGGCGATTTTTAACTAATCTCGATTTATCGTTTACTTTTATTTCCAGGTACTCATTGCTGCGGCAGTCTGCACAAAGAATGGCAAAGGTAAGAATAAATGCTAACAATATATTATTTAATATTTGTATAACTTGAATGTGTTAACCTTACACGCACTCACACACACGCAGTCATATTGTCACGTCAGTTTGTTGAAATGACGAAGGCACGTATTGAGGGATTGCTGGCAGCATTTCCCAAATTGATGACAGCTGGAAAGCAACACACTTATGTGGAAACAGATTCAGTGCGTTACGTTTATCAGCCGATGGAAAAGCTCTATATGCTACTGATAACCACAAAGGCCAGCAACATACTGGAGGATTTGGAAACGCTGCGTTTGTTCTCTAAAGTTGTAAGTGAATATTCATCACATTTCATTCTACTTTGCTCTATAATCTATCCTTTGCCTATTACTTTACAGATCCCCGAGTACAGTCACTCGCTGGACGAGAAGGAGATCGTGGAGAATGCTTTTCATTTGATATTCGCCTTTGATGAGATTGTCGCTCTTGGCTACAGGGAGAGCGTTAATCTGGCTCAAATCAAGACCTTTGTGGAAATGGACTCTCACGAGGAGAAGGTCTATCAGGCGGTGCGTCAGACCCAAGAGCGTGAGGCGCGTCAAAAGATGCGTGAAAAGGCCAAGGAGCTGCAGCGTCAACGCATGGAGGCCACCAAACGTGGTGGTCCCTCAATGGGTGGCCTAGGTGGACGCAGTGGCGGCTTCAGCTCTGATAGCTTTGGCAGCAGTGGCATTAGCACCGGTTCAGGCAGTGGAGGTGTTGGTGCACCATCAATCGAGCAGGACAGCAAGCCGATGGCCAGCAAGGCGGCACAGTAAGTTGATATTATCATCTTTAATTTCCACTTCGTTATTATTGACTGACAACTTGTAATGTCTTACAGAAAGCCCGCCTCGCGTAATGCTCTCAAGTTGGGTGGCAAGTCCAAGGATGTGGACAGCTTTGTGGATCAGCTGAAGAGCGAGGGTGAAAAGATTGCCAATGTGGCACCAGCTGCTGCTGCTGGTGGAGGTGGAGCCGCAGCAAGCGCCAGTGCAGCTGCCAAGGCGAAAATCTCTGCAGACATTCATACAGAAAGGTACAATACCAAGTCGAATACACTTTCCCTACATATTAATTAAATTAAATTGTATTTCCCGTAGTGTTCATCTCAAAATGGAGGATAAGTTGGTGGTACGTCTGGGACGCGATGGTGGCGTTCAACAATTTGAGCTTTCCGGCTTGCTAACGTTGCGCATTACCGATGAGAATCTGGGCAAAATCAAGGTGAAGTTGGCCAATAACGATACGCAAGGCATACAGATGCAAACCCATCCAAATGTTGACAAAGAGCTGTTCAAGTCACGTGCCATGATTGGACTCAAGAATCCGGCAAAGCCGTTCCCCTTGAACACCGATGTTGGTGTACTCAAGTGGCGTTTTATCACGCAGGATGAATCGGCCATACCATTAACCAGTAAGTGACTACATGGTGGACTCCAAGGCATCTCTCTCGCTCACACAATTGTATCATTACGATCTCTTTCTTATTCATAGTCAACTGCTGGCCCTCTGATAATGGGGAAGGTGGCTGCGATGTGAACATTGAATACGAACTGGAGGCACAGCATCTGGAGCTACAAGACGTGGCCATTGTTATACCATTGCCGTAAGTAATCTCTTTGCCTTGTTTGGGTACAAAGACAAAGGAAACGAAACTTTATTCTAATTGATCTTGCAGCTTGAATGTACAACCTTCGGTGGCAGAATACGATGGCACCTATAACTATGATTCACGCAAACATGTGCTGCAGTGGCACATTCCCATCATTGATGCCGCCAATAAGTCCGGCTCCATGGAGTTCAGCTGCAGTGCCTCTATACCAGGCGACTTTTTCCCCTTGCAGGTCTCGTTTGTATCCAAGACGCCCTATGCGGCAATCAGTGCCCTAGATGTGGTTCAGGTGGAGACTGATGCATCCGTCAAGTATTCAAGTGAAACGATTCTGTTTGTGGAGAAATATGAAATTGTTTAAGGTCCCTAAAAACACACACACGCTCACACACACACACCTAAACCTACACCTAAATAAAAACGGTAGTAGTAGTATACTTAGTATCAATACATACCTTTATATTTTTGAGGCGGTTTTTATTTTCGCAATATGTACGATTATATAAATGTTAAAGCTATGTTTATATTATATATATATATAAATATTATACATATATTTCAACAAATTCCAAATGTCGTGCTCCACAACCATCATCATAGAGTATAACACATAAAATATAAATTACTAAACTTCTATCTTGATTTGAAATATACAAAATAAAAACAAAAGAAATGAAAAATATTGATAATTATAGTTGGCGGCCAACACAGACAATTCAAATTTGTCACATAATGTAGCGTATTTTTATGTAAAATGCTTTTAATAAAATATAATTACTTAATCTTAATAATTTAATGTTGTCTGCAAATTTGAATTGAGTTTGATATAACAGCAAAACGATTCGACTTAAGCTTAAGCTTAAAACCGACATTTTTCTTGAGTAAACACATTTGCTTGTCATAAATGTTTTAAAATATTTATAATTAAAAACGTCATCGATTGTTTCAGTTATTTTTCATTCTGCAAACTCAGTTGGCAGTTTTGCAATACTATTTGCAGTGAGTTGGCAGGCTTTACACAATTTCGATAGCTAGTTATCGATAGTCAATTTCTTAACTAGCATTGTTTTGGTTTATTCTTTGTTTTCATTTTAACAACTGTTGGGCAATTGTGATACAACAAATGGAGCAACCGTTAGAAGAAGTATTAAACGAAATGTGAGTGTAGCAAAATGTAATTGAACAAATTTCTTATAAACTTTACTTGCAGCGTCACACAACAGGACACGGTGGGTGCATTGCTAGCAAATCGACAAGGCCTATGCTTGGGAAGTGAGTAAACGACAAATTAACATTAAATGCAAGAATGTAATTCTTTAACTGTTGCTAATTAACTGTTATTTAGCCAAGGGCAACATTAATCCAAATGTTTCCGGCATCGGTATGGCCATATCCGAGCAGGTTGCCAAACTGGAACCAAACAGCAGTGTGCCGGCCACAATTTGCCTTTACAGTGGTAATAAGTGAGTATATTTTTAATCAAATTATGGATGCCGAGCGGCAGTTAAGATATTACCCAAAATCCCTTATGCAGGCGCTGTGTTATACAAAAGGATGGCGAAATAACTGGTATTATTTACAAGCAAGCAACTGCAGCGGCGACTTTGGCCAGCAATTAACAATTGCATTTACCGCATGTCTTAGGCCAAAATAAGACACATTTCTTCCAAATGCAACAGATGTATATAAAGTACATTATGTACGATTAAGCCTGAAAGTGATCAAAACATATAGACATATCGTTCACTTACTTGAAGCCTGTCGTAACTCTAAACACACTTTGAGTTCATAATGCAGAAATATTCGTTATATGCGGATCAATATTGTGTACAAAAATTCATAGTTAATAACTTGTATACTCTTTATGTGAGGGTCAAAAGACTTCTTAATTTTACGGCAATTACATTTTCAGTAAATTTTTGTCGATTTTTTGAGTTAAACCAGCCTTCAAGTAAATGAGCGATATATAAACTTGCCTTGTCCGAATTCAGATTTTGATTCCTTTAGTATTTTTGCTACATTAAAATTGAATTATGTTTCCAATATTGTTAACACTTTCTAACTTTATATACAGTTTATTGTTACTATAATAGGCTAAAGCTTTATCTATAATTTTCAGCTTTGTTTTTCAATCTTCCGAACGAATTTGTTTTTGATTTATTCGTTCACTTTTTCCAATGTGCCGAATTCGGAAATGGCCCGATAAATATATATTGTAATAGCCAAAAATGCTGAACAGCGGTTTTTAATTGTGACTGACAAATCGTGTTACCAAATGGTAAGTTGAATATATATATAATTTGGGTAAATTTAAATATTTCAGAGCATTTCATTTTGTAATATTAAGAACATTAAAGACAGTGCTCAAAGTGAATTGATTTCGAAGGTCATATAGATACAGTCGGAGTGTTTTTCCCGGTCCCAAGTTAATGTAATAATATCTTTTGAATGTTAAAAAATTTAACTAAAGACACAAACAAAGAACAAATCACTATCAAATTTCTATTCAGAATGTTATACACAATGATGAGCGTTTTCCGGACAATAGCCATATTCATACGATCTCTATATATCTTACAATCAGTATCCCTTTTTGCATTAAGCAAATGAAGTGATTATCGATCAATTATATTAAGTAATTCGTTTTAAAGTGCTTTCGATTGCTAATGAGTTAAAGCATGCTTGGTTGGGCATTGATATTCATACTACCATACATTATATAGCTTTACTTTTTGGCTATATAATCTGGTCATAAGCTCGCAACGATTTTCATGCGGAAAACTCAGTGCTTATACACTTGCTTTGGGTATGATCATTTTGTGTGGGAATATATAACGCTTTCTGGTTGGAGTTTCATACCTTTTAATGTATTATACCATGTAGTATAATACAGTAAGAGATCTTATTTGTATCTTAAAATATTTGAATGAAACTACAAATTAAAATTTCGTCATGCTGATCAAATTTTATTGAAATCGCTAGCTATCATAGATTTTGTAGGGTTATTATTGAGTTATGTTTGGGAAACTGAGGACATAAAAGTTTTGTCTTATTTTGACCTAATTTGGACCAAAATCCAAATAATGAATCATTAATTTTGGTACTAAAGCTTCTTTCTGCTGATGAAGAAATTAAATTCAGGAAAACAAAGTTTTATTATGATTATGACTATGATAAAGGATAAACTGTCCATAGAAATACTTTAAATGCTTATTTAAGTTAAGAAACCTTTCAGGATGATTTCCTATTGCTTCGGACTCAAACACAAAAAAAAATCAATCGACCCTGAGCTCCCTCGTCCCTTGGTTAGTGAGAGCGAGTTATTAGAGTCGAATTGTTTATACTAGTCATTAGTGTAAGTCACATTCAGACATACATACATATACATATTCATGAGTATCTGTGGTATATTCATAATTACTCAAATAAAACGGCGCCTGTTCGTGCTGAATTTGTTAAACCCCTTTTGAATTTTCCGGATTAGGCAACATTGAGGAAATGACGCCCACGTCATAAAACTGAATAAAATAATGATGAAAAATTGATACATTGTCGTCGTCATGCAATAAATGAATGCAACATATGCAACATGCAACAAATTGCCTACAACTCTTTTTATGCTTTATGGGTTTTCTCTTCACAATTTGATTATTTTTTTTTAATGTTTATCAATTTGAAAGTCGTGTGACAAGTGGCGCCCAACATAGTTAACGTTTAACACAAGTTTTCGGATGCATATAATTGCATTACCTGGCACCAGTTGCCACATGCCACATGCCGCATGCCACAAGGAAAGGGGCAAAGAAAAACAAGCTTACAAGCTTTTCTAGTCCAGGCAGAAAATCATTAATTGAGAGATCCTATCGTTATTGGCCAAACGATTCATTTAAAGTTCCGGAAAACAATTTCACCACATCGACTCGAAAACTTTTCGAACGCTTATTAGATATTAATTAATTAAACGTGTTAAATATCGGTTCAAAAACCTGCTGAAGTCTAATTAAAAAGTAAATCGATTCAAGTTCTGTTCGAAACTGGTTCAAAATTGTAGTCGAATTCGGGTAATTTAAAAGAGGCAATCGAACTCATCAAATATCATATATGTATATTTATGATATTAGAATGCTATATATGCTATATAGTTCAATCTAAACATGTTGATGAGTCAACAAAGAGTTGGAAAGATAATCACAACAAATAACTTACAGCAAATCAATTACAGACCAAATAGAAGCATTATGTGAATATATGTTGAATAATTGATCTTAATAAATATTAAATTTTTGATACTTGGACTTATGTATATAGAAAGTGAGAGAGTGAAAAAGACAGGGATTGCTAAAGGTAGAGATTGAGATAGTTTACAACCATCTGATTAACCACATTGAATAGGATAGGGAGGCGTATGAGTAATTTTCATGTGGCGACAAGAAGAGAGAGAGAAAGATTGAGGAAAAAAGAGAGAGATAGGTAGCGATAGCAATTAAGAATAAAATGAAATGTGTGCACTTAATTTGTACACACACACACACACACACACACACAAAATGCATGCGGTGTTTGACCCAAGATGGAATATTCGTACACTCGAAATTTTCTTTATCAAAGAGCAATATTTAAACATGCAGCCAGTGTGTACATAATTATTTATTTTATTGTTATTGCTGTTGCTGTTGGTGTTGCTATTGGTGTTGGGTTTACCTGTTGCACGGCGGCAACAGCCTTGAACTTTCACTAACAACTGCGCAGTCAACTTTCCAGGGGCAAAGTCGCAAGCTTGAAGCTGCTGCTGCTGCTGCTGGCAACCCACGTGGCTGTGGCCCAGAAACCGAAATGGTGGGTTCAATTTTTTTGTGGTAATTGTTGTTGTTGTTGTTAATGTGGGTGTGAAAATACGCTGACAACTCTTCAAATACACGAGCAATGCCTTTAAAACTCGTTGTATGCACTCGTATAATATAACCAAATAAAAAAAAGTACTCAATAAACAACAACAACAGCAACAACAACAACAAGAGTAACAAAAGCTGATAAACAAATTGAAATTGGCAGCCAAGGCGGGTTTATTTAGCCGGCCAAAGCCATTGAAAGCCTTCAACTTGACTAAGCGTTCAACGGAGTTCATTAAATCGACGACCCGCCGAAGCGGTTGAAACAAAGGGGGAGGGAGCAGCGGATCGACGGGGCAGCGAACAGGGAAGGAGGAGGGAGGGAGGGGTGAGTAGGGAATGAGGCAGCAGTAAACAAGTTGTTGCACTTTCGTTTTTATGTCGTGGCAAGAAGCCAACATATGAAGCATACGATCCATTAGATAAGTTAGTCAAAAAAATAAATGCAGAAGAAAACCGGCAACAGCAACAACACCAATACCAATATCTAAAGCTACAACAACAACAACAACAGCGGTAGCAGGTTTTTTTGTTGTTGCCTTTCCCTTTTGGTAAAAGCAACAACAGCTACACTAACAACAACAACAAAAGCGAAAGTGAGAAAGGCAGCTGGGAATGGAATGGGAAGCTGCAGCAGCTACCCAGTAAAATGATAGTCGCTCTTCACTATATAAATGAAATGATCGTATAGCAATTAATATATATATATTGTATATAATAAAATTTTTATTTACCTCTATGAAAATTTGTTATAACTATACACCATAACTATAAAACTGAACCTACTTTTAAGGGAATTGTTTTTTCAACTCCAAGTTAAATAAAAGTTCTTTCTTTGAGAGCATTTTAAAATCTGAATACCACAAGTAAATTTACTTTCATTTTGTAACTAGATGTATATTATAAAATTTCGACTTTTAAGCATGTCTAATTTGGACATCGTTAAAAGTAAAAAATCGAGATTTAAAATAATTTAAATTAAATAAATAGGTTTCTGATTCTTTTCTCTGGGTGAAAATATTTCAGATACGGCGCTGCACATACTTATATCTACACATGGAGGCGCCTATACTTGTGCAGCGTTGTCCAAAAATAACGAGAAGAAAATGTGTTGAGCTGTCGCGGATCTTGCAACATTCTTCGAATAGTTTTCATTAGATTTGTGGCCGCTGGAATTGTTGACTCTTGACCAAATGTTCGCCTTACCCACTGCTGATTTATAGGAGCCTTGTCACATTTACACACACACACCTGAGTATCTGTGTGTGTGTGTGTGTGTGTTTGTGTGTTTGTGTATTCATGCACAATTAACAATTATATACACCTTTGGAGGGCCTCTTCGGAAGAATTATGTGACCACAATTGCCCCCTAGTCAACTTATTGTTGAGTTATGCCAAACATAAACATATTTTCATGGCAATATTTTCCAACAACATGATAAATCTTTTCATTTTTTTCTTTAGTTTCTACTATATACGAATACGAATACATATATCTATATATATATTTTATACTTAGTCGCAGGCCCGTCGTGCGTTGAACGCTCCTAACTGAAAAATAAAAGAATATTTGTCGACGACTACGTGACTCCCATATAATGCAGACTTATGTGGTAAATCTACAATCTGCATGTGTTAATTCTTTGGTTTATTCTTCAAAAGTCTGTTGAGTTCTCTGTTCTTCTTTGGCTTTACTTTCACAAAAGTCTTGGGTATTCTGCATTTCTAATTCCTAGCTCATCTCCTCAAAATTTCAGACGCCTTTTTACATTCTTATACAGTTCCTTTTCTATCATATATGCTATTTAAATAATACGAAATTTCAGAATACTAACAGATTTTCAGTCCTTCTGGTAATGTCATAGAAAATTAATAACTTTTTAATCGCTGATATAAACTGATTGAAACACTTTCAAGGTACTTATTAATTTGTTTGGTCTTATAGAAATTTAATTTTTAATAGTAAATAATAATGTTTTAATAAGTTAATAATTTTCATTATTAAAATCAGTTAATTCAAATCAGATTCATGCTCTTTAAATTTGTTTTATTTATTTGCAGTAGAAGTTTCAGATTATTCCAAATTGTACAATTAACTACTATAGTGTGCATCGATTAACTTCCAGTTGAGTTGACTGCATTTCGGCATAAAATTATTATGTCATTTGGAAGCACGCCTCCCTCCGCCCACCGCCCACCGCGCACCATATAGTGAGAAATCGTTGGTTTCACTAAAAAATAATCACGTCATCAAAGACTAACAAAAAATGACGACATTTGGCCGGCGACGCGTCTAGTTGAGTTTCAACATTAAATATGTAGTATATATCGTATATTCTATATGTATGTGTGTGTGTGTGTGTGTCGATATTTGGGTATTGTTTACAATTTATATTTGTTTTGGTTTTCAATGTTGTTGTATAATTAATACTAGCATAGGCGCCAGCAATTGTAAACGGGTACTCACTGCGGTACTCACTCGTACCCGAACTCATTGGTCCGACTGGAATCAGCATATGGTCAAATTTATATGAGCATATCACAATATATTTAATATAAAACATACATATATGTAAATTATATTATATAACATGAGTATTTATGTTTATATGACGACATTATCGAAGCTAAAGTCTTTCAAAGAAATTGAAAAGCTGACCAAGCTAGCTGACTGACTGACTGACGTGATATTCACATGATTCATACTGAACTTGTCTTATCCAAATTTGGTAAATTCGAAAATTTATTGAATTTTTACACAATACACACGCGGCGTATGATGAATCATAAGCCAAAATTTAGCCATATGTTTAATAAAACGCTTTAAATTTAATTTTATAATCATATATTTTGATTTGCCTTTGTGAGCGCGTGTGTGCGTGTGTGTGTGTGTGTGTGGATGTTCATGGAACTGTTGAAATATTTTTGGCAGCGATAGCATCATTCTTAAGTTAACAATCATTTCAATTTACGCGCCAAACGCCCACGCATTGCAACCGCTGTCCAGCACTGAAATTGCAATCAAACAATGCAACGTTTTTATCGATAGTCCGATAGTCCGATAAGCATTTGAAATTGCAGCGTATTTTCGCAAATTTGAAATTGAAATTGTAAATGCTGTGCAGTTGACTGCATCAATCATCATCAATCAATCAGTTATAACTACAACAATTAGTTGCAATTATTGTGCTGTGGAAATCTTTTCTAAACTTTAAAACAATGTAAAACAATTGAATTTAAACGTAATACTAATTTTACCCTTAAAACCTTGGTTTGATAAGAGTTCAGTTTTTCTAACTTTTATACGCTTGAAAAGAGATTACCATCTGTATAATTCTCTAAATGTTCATCGAATTTACATTGCATAATAGACAAGCATACATTTATAGAAACTTGTGAATATAAATTAGGACAGGAGAGCAAAAACAATGTTGATCATATATTATTTATTTTGTTTACACTTTGCCTAGAGTATTATAATTTTCTCAGGCATTGCGCAACGCAAGTCTTGATAAAAATTTTGGGTTTTTGGAAGAAGAAAGTCTATTCTTAATTCCGTGTTCTTGGAAGAAAGTCTATTCTTAATTCCTTTATCGTAGTTGTTTGGAGGATCAAGTGTTTGATCAATTGTATTCTGTTATCGTATTATCGAAATAGACTGTTATTGCAGCCGTTACTTAGAGAGAGAGTACTATGAACCTCTGCCAGAATCTATCTTTATTACTTTACTAAACTTTTAAATGTCTATTACATTAGTTTAGATTATGTAGTATATCACTGTTGCTACGTAGATTGTACATAGCAACTATGTATTACAAATTAGCGATCATATGTGTGCTTATGTGTGTTAGTGTATATGTGTATCTCTAGATGGGTAAACACATCTCTCGGACATGTCCATTGTACAATTAAAAACAATCGATGCGATTTTTAGCACAAATGTGCCAAACACGAACACTCAATTTTTATTTAGTCGATCGCCTTCATACGTCAAATGATAGCACCGTAGCACAGTAGTTCCCTCTGCCCACCCCCCGCCCTTACTAACACACACACACATACATACATACATACACATCCATTCAGCTGCCGCCTGTATAAGGGGTTTGAGCGAGTTAGTTGCACGTTTGTCACGCCAACAGAAAACAGAAAAAAAACAACAACAAATTAAATGAAATACACTAAACTTAACTGAAACTAAGCTAAAAAACTTACAACGAAAACCAATACAAAGACAGCAAAATAAATGCGATCACATAATGTTGCTCAAGTATCTTAGTATATAGTATAGCAAATCTATATGTATAGCGGATACAATTTTGTAATGTGACTTTGATCTACTTTGGCCCACTGTCAGTGGCAGTGGCAGCAATGCCAACTAATTTGAAATTTCGTCATCTGTATTACTTTCTACTTTCACTGCACACACACTCACACACACACATACACACGCACAGCTAAAAGTATTGCCCAAATTGCAACGTCAGCATCTGGACAAAGAAAAAGATATCTTCAACAATAACCTCAGCCAGCTGTTAGCGGAGCACTTGAAATTAAGATCAGCTTACGTTTAATACCCTGTAACAGAGAAATTCCTGCAAATGCTTTGCTTTATGATGAAAGGACTCTTACTGGGTACAAGCTCAAACCAACATAGATTTGAAAATACTGAAGCGATTTTCAAACGGGATGCAAATAAAATGAAAATTCAAATGTAAAACAAATATTTGTTTGTTAAATTTAATTTGGTAGTAAACTTTTGTTATACCACAGGATATCTACCAGTCGAATATTAGCGAGTAAATGCCTATATATGTGTATATATAGTTATTTTAAGCTGGTTTTTGCGATACATCGCCGTTTTAACACTTCCTAGTAACTGAATTGAGCAAACATTTAATGGCGCATGCGGCTCAATCCCTCAGCTGTGCATACACTGTCCAAAAAAGCGACGCATGTGGCAGCAACTACAACTACAACAACACCAATTACAAGCATCACACAACAGCAACAATTACAATAACAGATGTGCTATGGGTTGGTTCGTTGGTAGTATCTGCTGTTATACGAGTAGTTATTAGCCAAGTTTATTGGTTTTGCTCTGCTTTGCTGCTGCTGCGGTTTGTTAAGTTAAGCACTTAAGTACTTTCCTCTCGCATTGACCCCAAAAATTGTGTGTGGCCCAGTTCTCGAGATGGCATTATAATCATTGGAATTGAAGGCGACATCAGCACGGTCGCATAACAGCTGCAGTCTATCGAATACTGATTCCAATCGATCAGATTACACAGCATTGTTTTCTTGAGAGATTCTTGAGATATCTGCTTTTGAGTTCACAGGCAGCCTGTTAGGTTAGATTAGAAATCTATAAAATCCTTCCAAACTATATTATTTACCATTGCTATTGAATCTAGAATCAATGAGCTTCCTTTCGACTATAAACACTATCTGAAACAGCTGCAGTCTATCGAATACTGATTCCAATCGATCAGATTACACAGCATTGTTTTCTTGAGAGATTCTTGAATCTGCTTTTGAGTTCAGAGGCAGCCTGTTAGGTTAGATTATAAATCTTTAAAATCCTTCCAAACTAAATTATTTACTATTGATATTGAATCTGGAATCAATGAGCTTCCTTTTGACTATAAACAGTATCTGAAATAGAATCTTATTTCTTTCAACTGATTGTCTAATTATTTTATCCCCATTATCCCGTTTTGTTAAATAAAAAGAGGTTTTTGTGTATTTTTTTTGTAAATGTTAAATCGTTCGAAAACAAATTAATGTTTGATTTATTTTCTGCATCGTTTTCATTTAATGATGTTTTTGTTTTGTTTTTTGTTTTTGTTTTTTTTTTCAAATAATTTGTTTTTTCTTTGTGTGTGTTGCATTTTGAATTCGCTGATGCATTTTCCATATTTGATATTCAATATATAAAAATACATTTGGATACGTATACGTAATGCGTATACATAATATGCATGTGTGCGCTAGTTGCTGCTAGGAACATCAATTATACATGTTGTTGCTATTAAAGGGAGAACTGCGACACATTAAACACATATACATATATATGTATATGTATGTACTTATGTATATATGTATGTATATTCGTCTCTCTCAGCATTTGCCTTTAGAAACAATTAATTAAATCATTACAATAGTAATAATAATTACAAAAAAAAAAAGAATAGAACAATATATCATAATATTCATAATAATTCTAGTAATAAACATTATAGTTGCTTAAATGTTAAATGTTCACACTTATTATTATAATAATTAATAATTATTTTCCATTTTGTTATTATTGTGGTTGGTTGTGGTTGTGGTTGAATGCGATGTTGTTCAATGTTAAAAATTATACACTTGAAGAAATTTTCAATGAACTTTGCATTAAGTTCGATGCAGTTAATTGGCATGAATTCGTTTCTAAGAAATATTTAAATAAATAGAGTTCGTAAAAAACTAAGAAATGACAAAAATAGAAATAAAAATAAAATAAAGAAACATTGATAATTGGAAAGCTAAACTTATTCTTATGCTGAGGTGTGTGTGTAGAAAGTAATTCAAAATTGATATTTTTTAATATGAGATGCTTCATTCGTATTAACTTTTTTCTCTTTTCTTTTCTTGTTGCTTGTCCAATGTACAGTGGGGCGAAATAATGAATTTGATACAGCAAATGGAGTGACTTTTGTCGAATTGGTTTTTCTATTTTTGGATAGTGTAAATATATGTATATGAATAGTATTTTAATTATTTCATGTGTTTTATATACTCTTCTTTCTCCTCTCCTTCTACTTCTACTTCTCCTTCTCCTATTTCTTCTTTTCTTATCATTTTTTTTGTGTTTTTGCGTTTTCTTTTGTATTTGTATTTGTAAATATGTGAGAAAGTGAAAAAAACATCACAGCTAAAACTTCAGTACATTTTCTTGTGGTTCGAAAAACAAAAAAAAAAAAAAAATACATACAAAATTAAACGAAAATATGTATATAATTTCTTTATAAATACATGCTTACAAATAAATATAAGTATATATATTTACATATAAATACATATAGACATGTATACACACATAAACATAAACATAAAGATCTATGCAAATATGTATTATACAAGTTAATATTTAGATATACATAATATATATATACATACATAGATATATGCAGATGTTATTCTCTCCATTGTTACGTATGCGCGTTTATTGGTAATTACATATCATATATCGTTTATTGTGTATCGATATCGATATCGATAAACGAACATTTAGTCATGTTTGTTATTGGGCGTTTCTTTTCTTTCTTCTTTCTGATTTCTTCTTCTTATTTTCCTTATGGGTTCTTCTGCCTGCATTTATGCCCCAAATCTGACCAATTGTCCAATTGTTGTTGTTTTGATCGCCAGCCAGTTTCTTTTTGCTTGTCTTGCTTTTCGGTTTTCTTTTTTTGTTTTTGTTTTTGTTTTTGTGGCAGCCTTAAGTAGATGGTCATGGGCTGAGATTAGATTTGCAGGTGGCAAACCTCTGATGTGATCGAGAAAAATTTGAAAACTACAAACTAGCAAACAGGTTTACATTCTAAAAGACATGCTGGCCCCGTGCCGCGTGCAAGGATATTCCCACCCTCCCCCTTCTTCATTTGATACCCGACCAAGTTCCCCGTCTCCCGATTCCCCGTTGCCCGCTTTCTTAGTCCTCCCAGCTGCCATCAGAGTCCAGTTCGCAACGGACACGCCATAGCATCAGTTCCATGCAGGCACGTGAATCCTCGAAACTGCTGTGACCTGTGGCACCATCGCCACTCTGAATCTCGCGATTCAGATGCGTTTTGGTCAAATGTCGAAGGGCACGACGATAGGGAAAGCCGCTGGAATGCGGAAAGGCAATCGATGTATCGATCAATGTATTGTGAACGAGTCGCAATGCCCGCAAATCGTTATCGAGGCCGTGACCAATTAAAATCGTCTCGGCATCGATTAGATCCAACAGATCGCGTTGCACCTCGGCCAGCGTCTTGACGCCGCTTGATTTGAGATCCTTGGCGGTAACGCCCGAATAGCGTGTATTATAATCGACAATATCCGCATCCGGACGCACATAATGCTCGTAAACCAACTGACCATTGAGGGCCACCAGTGAAACTTTGGTGACATCCAGGCCCCGTCCCGTATAGCTCATCTCACAGTCGAGGGCATAAACGGCAGCAGCTGGACTGCTGTGATTGCGATTGCGATTGTGATTGATCGCGGTTGATCGTGGTCGTGTATGGACAAAATCACGATAGGGTCCATTGACACCGACCACGGATCCTGTCCACACATGCAACTCGTGACGGGTGCAACCGGAATCGGATTCATCGCTGGAGTTGCAACATGTCCAGCGACTGACCCAAGCATTGCCATCATAGCACCGATGATATTTGCCCCAATGATAGCTGCATTCATCGCGTGTCAAATACTGGCCACTCATCTCATCCACAAGGAAATCATGCTTGCAACGTACACACTGTTTGGCCAGACTCCGTTCCATGTGCGCATAGTTGCAATACAGTTCCATGCCACTTGGTGGCGATGATTCACATTCACTGCCACTCCACTCGCCACCCGATTCCGAGTCCAGGGATCGGGGTGAAATGTTGCCCGAATCTGTGGATGTCGATGTCGATGCTGATGATGTGGATGTCAATGTTGATGTACTTGCTGGACAATCGAGCAGTTCCTCATTGGTTGCTGCACTCTGATTGCTGTACTCAAAGTTGCTGGTATTCAAACCATCGTGGCAATTGATAACCGTTAGAGCTGTCTCGGTAACGGCCATGACATGGGCAGCAGCAAAATTCATGTGTGGCAGACACTTGAATATCTCGATGGCTCCCCGTGTACGACACTCTCAACGGGAAAGCCGTAGACACGCAACAGATGCGGCTCAATGATGTAACGTTGCAACTGTTGCTGCAACGTGACATCATCCAATTCGAGGCGTTCATATTGCCGCAATGGTGGCACCAAAAAGTTGACATTTTGTCGATAAGCTTTGTTAAACTGTCGCTCCTCTCGGGGCTGCCACATGATGTGGCTGTGGCTGTGGCTGCCGCTGCTGCTGTTGCCACTGCTGCTGCTGCTAATGTTGCCACTGCTGCTGTTAGGCGAGCTGCCTGGCGAGCTGAGCGCTGAGGAGGAGTTGCTGTTGCTGCTGTAGCTGTCACATGATTTGCCACCGTTGTTGCCACCGTTGCTGCTGTTGTTGCTGTTTATCATGTTGTTGCCATTTGTCTTGCTGTTGCTGCTGCATTTCGTTTGCTTTGCCTTGTTGTTGCTGCGCTTTTGGTTGCTGTTGCTGCTGCTACTGTTGCTGTTGCAGTTGTTGCTGTTACGCCATTTTCCCTGCTTACACTTGTTGCTGCTGCTGCTGCTGCTGTTCACTTTGATCGTTGGTTGCACCTCCAGGGGTTGCTGCTGCACCGACGTCGGCAATGTTGTCCTGGCTAGAGCTTGCTTCACACTCTGCGCCTTCTGTTGTCGCTTGGAACGCGACTTGTTGCTGCTGCTGCTGCTGTTGCCGCCAGCCGAGTTGTTGCCGCTGTGTCCATTGATTGCTCGATTCTTTCCCTTGTTGTTGCTCATCGAATGCTCATCACTGGAGTTGATATCCTCGCTGGTCGCCTCGCTGCTGGTGCTATTCCGATGACCCGGATTGTGTTGGCTCAAAAATTTCTCTGCAATTGCATAAAAAAATGTTGAAAGTCTGCGTTAGTCTATATATTGAGGGACTAATGTATATTATAAGTAGATATGTAAATGAAGAATTGATAGGAAAATATTTAAATTAAATAAACATTTGAAAACATAATTTAAATTGGGATACTTGAGTGTCCTTTTCAAACTATAATCTTATCAGTTGTGAGCTGGTTCATTTATCTAGCTCAAAATGTATTAAAACTAGTTCTTTGATAGCTAATTTCAAATTTGAAAATCTAACAAAGAAATCCATTATTTATATATTATTTTCAAAATTCATTTATTACGGTTTAGTTTTGTATTCTTTAACGTTTATTCTCTGACACTCTGTTCACTTGTGAACTAGTTCTCAAAACTAGTCAGCGCTGCTTTTCAATATTTTAATATTTGAAATTCTTGAACAATTTGTTTTGTTTTATTTATTTATGCATTCTTTTGCAGTTGACTTCTGAATTAGTTGTCTTCCCTTTTGCCCAACCGACTCAATAATTAATTATTTATTTATTTATATATTCTTTTGAAGGTGTAGTAAATTTGGTTGACGTCAATTTACGTTGCTAATTTGTGCGTTGATAACACAGTTAGTGTGCGAGTGTGTGTGGTTGTGTGTGTGTGTGTGAGCAAGTACTATGCTCTGTCTATTGATGCCTAAGAATTCTCTTATCAATCGCTCGCAATCGTTGCTCGGCCACGTGCTTTTCATTTTGTGTGTGACATTTGTTTTTGTTTTCTGTTATAACATTTTTGCTTTGTTTATTTATTTGCTTTAAGAATTGTCTGAAACCTGAATACCCTATAGTAATGAGAAACCACAGAGTATACGCTGTTGCTATTTAAAAAGTAAAGTTTGGACTTATTTTTAGTTGACTTCTTTAATTGTTTTGTATTTCAACAAATTAAGGGGTATCTTTGAGTCGTTCTTTGTTACGTAAGCGAGCGGAAGCTACGCATAACTGAAAGATTAAAGATTGTATTTTGATTTGTGGCCCGTGGCTCGTGTACGCTTTGTTTTCAACCTTTTTGTTTTTGGCTAATAAAAAAAAGTTTCATACGATTCGATGGAAGAGGAGTGTGAGAAACGAGGGGGCGAAAAGGGGGAAGACAAGTGGTAGCTATTACAAATACGAGTATTACTCATTATCAACATAATTATTATAAATAAATTTGTGACTTCCGCATGGCAAAGCGAGAAAGAAAGAGGGAGAGACAGAGAGAGGGAGATCGGCGTGGTTGCCAAGCGAACTTGTCGCTTGAATTGATCCACGCTTTAGGCCGCTTTTGGGAGGGATGGCAGGGGGAGGGTTGGAGGTATGGGAAACTTGTTTCTTGTTCCGACACGTGGCACAAAGTTCTGATTAATGCCATACCGAAAAAAATCAAGTATAAAGTTAAACATTTAATTAGCTGATGAGCAGACACAAGACAAGTTGAAGTTCAGTTTGAAATTCAGACTCATATATGAGGAAAGATTTCAGTTGTTTATATGTATATACTATATGTAATGACGCTATCTAAATGCATGTTGCATGTGTGCTTCCTATTTGCCATGCCAATTTGTTAAGTTTTTCCCAGACAATTTCACGTCTCGTCTGGTTCGAAGTGCTCAGCGCATTTCCTCAATCGACTAAGTAAACTTTTATTTCACAGAGAGAGAGACTTTACTTTATACAAACATGAGTTGAGAGCTGAGTTGAGTTTGTTGACTCTATGAAGGACATTTGCTAGCTCTATTTGGCATCAGAGTTGCACGTGACATGCATCAGAAATTGGCCAATACATATATAGTATACGTGTAGCCAATCGTTGTTCAAGCAAACACAATTTCTCCGCACAATGCCTTAAATCAAGCATACGACGCGTTGTCCCAGCGGCAGCGGCAGCTACCAATTATTGTTTACATATGTGCAACACGTACTTAAACATACAACAACACGGCTACAAACTATTTGTCCCAGCGATTAGATAAACGAGCTTCCCGAACCCCAAAAATACACACCCTCACACACGCACATACACTGTGTGTGTGTTTAATGCTTTATCAGAGGAACACACACACTAACATGCGCCAAAATCTTCAACAACCTTGAAAACTCATATATGAATACTTATTTATATACATACTCGCATGCAGATACTTTTCAGTGTGTGTGTTTGTGTGTGTGTGTGTGTGTGTGTGTATGGACAAACATGTGATTAAAACGTAAACATAACATATTTATGCGAGGTGCGTTCCACATTTATACTGAAGAGACCCATAAGCACATGGCAAACAGAGTCAAAGTCGCCAAATTGAAGAGACTAAGACTTAACTATAAGTTTGTCGACAGGTTAAAGCTGCTGGTAAAGATATAATAAACATGTAGTTGTTAACTGTAAGCGAAGAAATGTAACTAAAGTGAAATACAGCTGGGCTACAAGTAAAAGTGCAGTTTAGTCTCCAATTAAAGGACACTTAATAAGACCAACTGTTAAAATAAAGTTTAACATTCTTTTCTTCCTCTTACTTTATTCAAAATACATCAAACAAATCCTATTACAAAATTTTGTTAAGCTAAGAACTCTAATTCAGTTCTCAAATATAAATAATTTCAATAATGAGATGATGATGAAAGCTGATGTTTGCAGCATTATTATCGAGATCTGATTAATGTCATACTAGTTTAAAATTGTCCCAAAGTCATTTAAATGAGCTTACAATAGAATTGTTATTTGCATAACTTGGCAAATGTTACAAAACCCCAGCGAAAACTCAACAACAACAACAAGAACAACAACAACAAAAACGACGACAATGAAAACTATTGAAAGTCCCTGATAAGATTGCAAAAGCGAATTAAATGTGGCTACTGTGCCTACGATCTGGCCGATGATAATCTATGAATAAATATACTATACTTACACATTTAACGCAAAGTAACTGTATACTTATAGTATATATACATATACGCACTATATAAATTGGCAATTGTTGTTGTTGTTGCTCTTACTGCGTGAATAACAAAAGCATGACATGAGAATCGAGTGTGATTGCCTATTAAGATACTCTTTAAATACTGAATATAGTAGGATAATAACTTGAAGGAATGTTATAAAGATTAACTTTAAAATTGTGTCATTAATTTGGAAATATTTAATTGAGAAAGTTTTTCTAAAATAGATAAAGAAATTAGGCCAAAAAGATTTGATGTTTCTATGCAATTCAATTATTTCATATAAGGCTCTTCATGAGGTAGGAGATGATAATACCCTGTCTATCTGTTTGATATATGAGAGTAGAAAGAATGAAAGCCTCTGTGTGCCTCGAGGCATGAAATGAAAAAGTGCATGCAAATGAACTAGACTATGATATAATTTAATTGCATTTTAATTTCTAATTTCTAATTTCATATTTGATTCACTAAGAGCATAAATCTTGGAAGACAAGCAGCAATTGAAATTACTTAAATTAACGTTTTTTGTACCCATGTCTTTGACAATTCTATTCGATTTACTCGATTACATGAGGGCGAATAGTAATTTCCATAAATATAACAATGATTTATAAGTATTTTGTGGTCTGTCTAGACTTTCATTTTAGGCACTTTTTAGTTGCTGGGTGGCGGGCGATAAGATGTTGCCAATAGTATATACCAGATACCCTACAACTGGCAACAGTTAAGACCTAGAGTGCCAAACCACCGACTGTGACTGTCTCTAGTCGTCAAGTGGACTTGTCGTCGTCGTTTCCATGCTTCTAATCAGCGTTTTTTTAGTTGCTACGAGCGGCTATCCCCAAAAAATAACAACAATAACAAAAAGTTCACATGCTCAAGAAATAAATCAAGAAAAGCATGACAAATCGCTGATGTTTCGAGTTCTGGTTGTTGTTGTGGCAAGCAGCTTTTTACTGCTTGCAGCTCAATGCTATAACATGAAGACATGAGGATACCTCCACTTGCTAGTTTGATTTTGAATTGCGTCAAGATGACGTTGCATTTCGAACTTTATCAGCAAAAAAAATGATAGAACATTGCCTTATGATAGTTACAGTTTATAATATCGGATATACATAGATAATTATCGAACTGGAATAAAACAAACTTGCTTTTCCATTTCTTTAGATAATTCCTAATTCCATTAGAAGCGCATTATCATATTTATCGATCAACAATCGTAATCGATTACGCAAAAATCATCTAAAATGCTCCACACTTTATGTTTTTCTTTTGTCAAAATAAACGCTCATCATCTGTATTACAATTGTGGTTGACTGAAAGTCTCTCTGGGGCCGTCTTTGGCCTTCAAAGTAAATGGCATTGCCAAATGGCTTCCTGTGCGACTGTGGCCCTAGGCCAACAGAAGAGTCCACAGATCAAATAAAAGAAGAGGAACAACAAAAATAACAGCCAAACAAAACATCAAACTTAAACCTGGCCCCAAAAAAAACACGAAAAAAATAAACATATGACAGACGAGACTTAATTGTAATTCATGTGAATATGGGAATGGTTATAGTTATGCTAATGTTTAGTGTGTGTGCGTGCGAGTGTGCGTGGTGTGTGTGTGTGTGTGGTGTGTGTGTGGTGTGTGTGTGGTGTGTGTGTGGTGTGTGTGTGGTGTGTGTGTGGTGTGTGTGTACGTGACAATGTGTCGCACTTTGGCAATAGGCTCGCTTGAAATGTTAACTAATATGAATTTGATTTTGATTTATTAATCAAACTGGCCAAACAAACGCAGCTAAATTAAATGATGAACTAAGAGCTACCCTGTGCTTAAATTATTGTTAAGCCAAGTTTAAGCTGTGAATTAACTAGCTAAGTGTTACTGCTCACATATCTATGTTAATCTTCTCTATAAACTAGGATCCCAACTACATTTATTTCATTTTCAAATTCCTGAAACAATGGACAATTTAATTCATTGAAAAATCCTTATATAATTTGTTTATATATATTAAGATGAACTGCAATTGTTACAGCTGCGACCTTTAGTAATACAATTTGAAAGTGAAATTCTCATAATTTTCCAAAATGTAAGAAAAACCCTGTAAGTCAATTTCCAGCCTGTCGCTTTGTAGTTTGTAGTTTAAGGCAGCTGTCTCTTGACAGCCTTCTCAGACACTTAATGCTCGTACAGGGTATACAAAAAAAAAGTAAGCATGCAAAATGGCCATTGAGGTCAAAGCGCCAAGAGGCGACAACAACAACAACGACAACGACAACAAATAAAGACAACAACGACAACGATGTCAGATTTAATAGCCAGTTCGCTAAAGTATGAGCCGTAAAAAGTTGGCAATGTATAATACATAGTACAATCTGTATAATTTGACTATAGCAAGCAAACAAATCGTAGATACCTACACATAACTATATAGTAATATATATACTATACCATATATATGAAAATAGTACCTGGGAACGTACTTAAGTTTAGTTTATTGCACGCAATCTTTGGAGGTCATCACGAATGCAAAGTTAAGGGACGTGAAGAGATGTGATAGGGAAAGTTTTGCAGTCCTATTACAATCAATCTAGATAATGTCCAGTAGAGATAATATTTTTGCATGCATTTAAGTGCATAAGATAACAATTGTTGATCTGTTGATCTGATGCCAAGATTTCCGGGGTATTACAATAGTTCTAACTATGAAATTAATTTGCATACGTCTCTCTGTCTGTCTGTCTATCTGTCTGGGTCTAGTGTGTAATTATCTTTTTGAAATCTGTGAACTTCGATCGCGATCGCGATCGCAATCTCATCATCATTATGTTGGTTAAACGTCTATTGCTCAAAGGCAAACGGGTTAACCTTGGCCATTGCCAGCGGCAAACATCGAGACAAGACCCAGACTCAGACTCAGACTCAGAAACAGACACAAGTGCAGATCTCAGACGATCTGAGACGATGTCTGAGACAGAGCTTTTGGTCTGTGCCAAGCTCTTTGAAGTGGCATCAAAGGAAATTACGTTTGACGAGCCGCATAATAAAAAAAAAAACATATATATATATATAACTAGAGAAGAAGAAAAAAAGAGAATTGTGTTTGCTCGAAAGATTTCTGTGCCGGAGACCATTTAATAGGTTAATAATGCGACTGCTCTCGACCATTGTGTATCTCATTGTACAAAGTATCTCTATCTGTAGATGTATCTGTAGATGTATCTGTAGATGTATCTATATGCCACACCGTTAGCCGCTCTACAGGCCACAAACTCTACATTCCACATTGTCTGGGAGTCGCCACTGAAAAAGGTAATAAAATGAGTTCAAGTTTTCATACCCATTATAAAGATTTGTTGGCTAGTAGGCTGTAGTTTACACACTCACAGATGCATTTACAGATAGAGATACAGATACAGATACAAGTATTTTGATTTATATGGGATTTATAAACGCCACCGCCGCCTAACCTTATTAAGATGCAACGAGGCGTGAATTGTGCGGCTGCAATGGATAAATAATCGCATCACAGAGACCATTTTGTCTTGGCCAACTTGGCAATGGCTTAATTACACACACACACACACTGACAAGGTGAACTATAAAATACGTTAACTAGATATTGGTAACTGAGGCCATCTGTAATCTCGCACACATTACGGAAGAGGAATCTCACGATGATGCGATAATTCAAATATTTTTCTTACACAGTTATTAATTGTGTTCATCATTGAAGTCTTATCATCTTATCATCAACTTGACGCTTTAACCGGTTGAGAATTATACTGGTAATTGCATTGAATGTCATTTTGCAAATGCTATTAGATTAATTTGATTGGCGTGTGACACGATCAGAAAAGTTTTGCATAAGACATAAGACCCAAGACACGATACGACACGATACGACAAGACAGGACGTGTTAAGACACGTTACAACGCGATCTAATTGATGCATAATCCCTCTTCCCATTGTGAGCATTGAAATTATTTAACATTTCCCTGCGAATTTTACAGCTCATTTGAGAATTTTCCATGTTTTGTTTTGAAAACGTATTTTTCTAATACACAAATTCTATTTATATGATGTGTGTGTGTAATTAATATGCATGTGTATGTGTGTGTTTGTGTGTGTGCTCCAAGTGCTAATCAATGACAAAACGAACAACTTATGTAATACCTGGAACTGGTGTTGGGGGCAAATCTATAAACTGATTGTTGACTTGGCTATCAGTTGAGGCGTTTTAAGCGGTTTTTTTTTAGTTCGCTTTTCAGATACCACAACGGAACAACATTACCAAAGGGGGTGAGTGAGGGGGGGTGGGGAGGTAGAAGACTGACTGAGAGATCTCAATGCTAATCAGCTGATTCTAAGAGTATTGCGTCTTAATTTCTTATTGTTATTGCTGTTATTGCTGTTATGGCTGTGTGTTTGTTGACATATTGCTATAAATAAATGCTATATACTCGCCAGACAAACGCGCTTTACACAAAAATAATACTGGAAAGTTTTGGGTAGAACCAAAATAAGAATACCAGAAAGCATAGCTAAGGTCATAAGGCTGACGAATATTGAATGCTCTGCTTTTTGAGAGTAGCTAGTAGGATATTCAACTATTTAGAAATATAATTTAAATACAATATTAATAATAAACAAACTCATTGTTGAAGCAATTAATCATATGATAGCTATATGTTTCAGGCGACAAAAGTTCATCGAATTTTAATTAAGTATAATTGATGTTTGGAAAGTTTTTAATGAAATCCCAAGTCTGCATATTGATAGAATATAGATAAAAGACTGAGTCTTAATCAGGAAATTAATCACAAAGTAGCATTAGTATAAAAATCAAAAGGTTTTTGGTTAGTTTTATAAAGGAGCAAATAAAATTGTGGTCATCTCTGTTGATATCAGCCCTAATATAAGTCTTATCATTTCTCTCTATCTCTCTCTCTATCTTTCTCTATTCCTCTCTCTGTCTGGGCGGCTGTCTAAATTAAATTCCATGCCGAACATTTCCATTCCCAGATTTTTGAGTTTATTTATTGTATTTTTTTTGTTTCTTAGTTTCTTGGTCTTGGTTTATTTTTGGTTATATTGGGAAGCTTTCACATCACGCTTTTTGTTTATTTGTTTAGCTAATGAAGTTTTTTTTCTTTTTTTATTATTATTTTTGTTGTTGTTGGTGTTGTGTTAATCGCGTCGATCTTCTTTTGCCACTCTTTAGCCATCTTCTTTCGAACTGAATATTAATTGATACCCCTCCCAAACAGTTGATTCCCCCCCTTCCCCATGGAGCTTAGTTGAAAGCGAAAGTCGAACCGAAAAAAAGTAGCGAATCTTGACATAATCGACTCTATGGGAGGTAGGGTGTGTGTGTGTGCGTGTGTGTGTGTGTGCGTGTGTGTGTATATCTCCGACTTTCATTAAGGTTATGGCGATCAGCTTAAGCGAAGATTTCCTGCAATTTTCTTATTTATGAGTCTAGAGTGCAATTGAAATGGAAATACCGAGGTCTTAAAATAGTTGTGCGAATCAGCAAAGAAAGCGGGAGAGAGGGAACTAAAGAGAGAGAGAGTGTGTGAGAGAGAGAGGGAATGACCCGCATAAGGTTGTGGCACCCCCATCTACATGCCACAATACTTTCCCATAGCACATCCTTTATACATAAATATATATTGTTAACTTATCCTTGTCTTACATCTATAGAGAATATCAGTTCCTACTTGAAGTTAACTTAAATATTCTTATACACTTAGAAACTGCCTACTTGGGGGTAACCCATTTACGCAGAGCAAACTTAAGAGCCCTTCTTCAAAATCAATGGTATGAGTAGATTGTTAAGGCTCCAAGATAGCGCCACTTTGAAATACAGTTCATATAGATAATGTTCTATACCAAAACAAATACAAATAGTTGTAAAATAAATGATTGTGTGCGTTTCGCGAAACTGCGTCTTCAATTTTTCCATATTCTTTTATGACACCCTATAAAACATATGATAAAGTTATGTGATGACAATCAACCTAAAGATTCTATGTAGTATTGTCTATAGTAATATATAAAATATATAAAATATTTCTATATTAAATATTTCAAAGTAATCTTTAGGAAATACTCCAACTAATTACTTTTTAATCGTAAATCAGTTTACAGGGTATCCGTAAGTCAAGCACAACAACTAATTCATTAAATACCAAGAAGAAGTTATCAAAGTCATTCGCTTAATTCGTGAATGTTGGCCATTTCAAAGAATAGATAAGATTGTTGATCAATCTGAAAAGATCTCTTTGCAGAAACTATTATACACACACAGAGTGTACGTATAATTATAGGCGCCACTGTGGCCAGCTGTTGACCCAATAAAAGAAGTTCCAAATAGGCTGAATGCCTGAGTGTTACTCAAAAAAGAAAAAGAGTATCTAACGGATACTTATTCAATTGCTGCCAAAAGATATTTAATGTGGGTCGAATCAAGATGTGTGAGTGTCTGTGCGAGTGTGAGTGTGACTATGAGTGTATTTAATGCTGTCCGAAAAAAAATACATACTCTGATTAAGATACGTTTGGAGAAATCTGACGATGACGTTTGAGTGCGAGTGTGAGTGTGAGTGCGAGTGTGACTGAATAATGATTCATAGTGTGAATGGAGAGCGATTTGCTTGGAATTTTATGAGCGTCTAAATTGTGAATCAGCGTGTAAAGTTCTTTTTACGTTGCTATTGTTGTTGCCAGTTGCTAGTGTTTATGTTGCTGTTGCACTTACCTTCGATACATGAAGAAGTGACAAAACGATGCCAGGAAGCATCGGAGCCGGCAACATTTGATCGCTTCTGTTGCATGTTGTAAGCAGCTGTGGTATTGCCATCCTGCCTCTTATTATTATTGTTATTGTTGTTGTTGCTGTTGTGGTAGCGAGCTTTGCTGTTGCATTGCCTTTGTTGTTGCTGTTGTTATTATGTTGGTAACTGTTGGCAGCTGTTGCTGTTGTCGCTGCTGTTGTGGCATTGGCAGCAACCACAGTTGCAACCACGGCTACTGTGTTGCCATTGACATATTTCTGAGTGCAACGCTTGTTGTTGTTGTTGCCACTGTTGTTGTTACTGTTGCTGTTGTTATTGTTGCTGTTGTTGCAGCGCTGCATTTTGTCATCTAAAACAAGAGAGAGAGAGAGAGAGAATAATTGTTATTAGTTTTAATTGTTTATTTACTTTTATCAATGTCAACTTGGAACAGTTGAACTAACAATAAGATAAATTACACTTTTAAATAAATGTAGAAAATAGTTAGAATATTAATTCATTTCAAAATGTTGGGCTAAGAATCTGAGGGTTTAAAAATATAATTTAAAGGAGTGTTAAAGATCCAGCAAAACTCAAGAAGATCATTAAGTAACAGTATGAACAAATAGTATTACTAGTAACATAATTATTGTTGTTGATAGTTTGTTTTTTTAGTTGTTGTTGCCACTTACAAATCTTCAGCAGCTGCATTTGCCACAAATCTTCCAGATACAAATGCATTTTGTCGGCATATAAATGTGAAACACAAACACTTAAAACAAAACAAAACTTGGCTAAATTCAAGTCTTTCAAACACTTGTTGTTGTTTAATTATCGTATCTCAATTCTCTGTTTAATTCTCGTTTAATTCTCTGTTTAATGCTCTGTTTATTCTCTGTTTAGTTCTCTGTTTAATTCTCTCAATGTTCTTGAGAAACTCGCGCCCGCCTGCACTTGCAGTTCAAATCAAACTAAACGGTCCGATTAGCGACGAGCGCGATATAAACAATAAAAAACCGGGCACAAAATGCAAGAAAAGAAAAGGAGGAGGAGGTGGAGGGAAAGAAAGGGAGCATTAAAAAACCCAGTAATACTCGTAGTCATACTCGTACTCAGACTCGTACTGGTATTCGTATACGTATATTCGTAGTAGTCAATTCCGAGTGCTACGCTGCGATTCATATTACGCTCTCGGGGAGCTATCGATGACGACACAGTGAATCACCCGTAAGCTAAACAAATGAATCGACGTTCTTTTTGACGACAATAACAAAACACAGACTGCTTGATAAGTAGAAGAGGAAGGGAAGTCCAGTTCGACCTGGCCCAAGACACTTGGGAAAAGTCACAAAGTGCGCAACGGTTTTTTTAAGTTATTTTTTTTGTTGGAGTAGCACGCGTTGCACATGCCTCGTTTTGCTGCTGACGCCACACCGTATTGCCGTGAGTTTGTGGCAGCTTTGAACTATGATATGTACGTGTGCATTGACATGTCACTGCATGAATGAACTTGCACGTCACAATCACAATCTACCCCATAGAACGTCAGCTACTTGCATTGAATGAACATGAATTGGATGAGAGCTTTAAAGAAAAATCTATCAAGTTTATTAAACACACAGGACTAGACAACAGTCTAGATTCTAGACTCTAAATAAATTTGAAGCCTTTTGCTCTTCTCGGTAAATATATTGAAAATAGCAGAGCAAAGGAGTGGAATAAAAGTCTCAATTAGCAGAGATACGAGTATTGAGTAATCTAAAAATCTTTTCAGATAAATAAAAGAAATTTATAATAGAAGAATTCCTTAACAATCGTAATAAATTTGTTTCGAGTACTCTTAAAATCTTTTCAGATAAATAAAAACTAATTTAAATAGAGAACAATTCCTTAACAATCGTTATAAATTTTTTTAACCTTTCAAATACTGCCATAAAAATGTATCATTTTATTTTCAAGCTTTTTCGGAAACTCTCCGAATAGAATAGAAACAAATGTTGTATTTTTAAATATATGCATAAAGAATTAGAAATCTGAGAACTCTGTTAAAACACAACAGCTGTAGACTGTCGAAATAATTTTGATTAATCTGCTAGATACAACAAACAAAATAACAAAAACATAAATGTTAAGTTTCCAAAAATAAATAAATACTCGAATCGATTCGAGTATTTTTAATTGTATTTTTATAGATTGTTGATTCATTGAATTGTTAATCGTGCTGTTGTTTTTTTGGACATTGAATTGAGTTGCATGTATTAAAAGCCAGAAATAGCTTTAACATTTTTACTGGCAACTACATAAATTTGGAGCTCATCATTTTTAGAGGCCCGGATGCGAGCCACGCCCACATCAACTAAATTGTTGTTGTTGTTGTTGTTTTGTTGCTTTCACTTCATTGGAATTTCTGCAATTTGTTTATGACTTTTGCCTGCTTAGAAATGCGCGAATAACGGCACATAGCTAACAACAAAAACGCACGTTTAATAAACAAAAACAGACAGAAGAGAAGAAAATAAAATGAAATAAAATTAAACAAATAGTAATAATAATAAGATGGAAAACAACAACAACAACAGCAGCAAAATGACCAAATAAAACAGCAAACAAAACGCAGAAGAAAAAGAGCAAGAAACAAAATAAATAAATACAAAAAACAAAAAAACAGAACCGAAAATTATAAATTAAAATAAATAAAAGAAAAAGCAGCCAGCAAAAAAAAAACAAAAAAAAAACCGACTACAATAAACAGGTACCAGCTCGTGCCTAGCGCCGCTCCATGTGACTCTCTATCTGTCTGTGTGTGTGTGTGTGTTTGGGTGTGTGTGTGTGTATACCCCACCCACCACGCCTAGCCGGTCCCTTTCCCCACTACGGCTGCTGCTTCTTCTTCCTCGTTTCTTTGCAAAAATGTGAAAAGATACTTTGAAATTGTAGCGTAATTTTTGGCAAATATTTCAATTCAAATTAAAATTCAAAACAAAAAACAAAAAAAAAAACCCCTTCGCAACCGTGTTTCCCGATCCGATCTCAATCCGATATAGCTCGCTCCGGCCGGCAGTTATCGGCCGTGATTTATGAAAGAAAAGACGACGACGACCGATCGCATCTCATCACATCAAATCGAATTCAAATCGAAATTAATCGAATTCAAATCGAATCGGTTTGCTGACCGAATGGGAATTGCGTAGTGGGTAAAAAAAGCTATAAAAAATAAGCCAAGACAGCTGTTCACACTGCCATTCTAATACTCTAACTAAAGTTTAACCTAAGCGAAAGCTTTGTATAACTGTTTACATCAATTTTTTAGCACAACTTGTAGAAATCTGTCTAAAGCGAGGATTTCTACTATGTATCTATAAGAAGAGAGACTGCTTGTAAAACCACAAAGATATCAAAATTATAGTACATATCAAACAATTCTAATACTCAAACTAAAGTTTAACCTAAGCGAAAGCTTTATATAACTATAAAATATATGATAACATATTTATTAATAATTGTTAACTCTAAGCAAACATTTATTAAATTTATTTATTATTTTGAAAAATTTATTTTATAGCTTACTATTAATTAAAAAATTTTTTAAATAAATTTACAACTTCTGAATTAAATTTATTTCGTGAAAAACTAGATACCTTTATATATACGAATAACATTTCATTTCTAATATAATATTGTAGAAATTTGTCTTAAGCGAGGATTTCAAACAAAATTAAGGCGCAGCCAACTTAACAAGCTGAAGATCAGCAAAACATACACTGAAGACAAAATTTGTTCTTAGTTTTGTAAGAACAATATTAATTTTAAGACACCTGTTTTAAGAATTAGCTCTTCAAATTAGAAGAAACTCGCTAAAAATGTTCTTTTGTAATACTAAACTATTGTTATTTTTTTAATATCTGCTTGACTTTGTAGACTTGTTAATAGAGATAGTTAACTTAAGTTAGGGTATTATGTATAGAAAAAAGTAAGAAGCCAGTTTTCAAAAAAAAGAAACGAAGAGATAAAAACTGTTTCGTATTCAAAATCAATGCAAAATCAGCCATTAAAATGTGTCATAACTTTTAACATGATATCAGCGTGAGTTCGTTGAAACCGATCGCTTGATAGAGCTTCAGCTACAGATACAACATATAGAGATAGAGATACAGCCACAGCTCATTGCGATCTAGATGTTGTGTATATATACCAATTATATGAGAGAGAGGGAGAGATGGCAACCCTGGCAGGCAATTGACGTTGCCAAAACGGAAATGCATCGCAATGCGATGCGATGTGGCGCGTGTTTCTATTTGTGGCAGCAACAACAACAACAACAAAACAAACACACAAGCATATTATTCAGATGATGATTATTACGATGACTGGCAAGATAATGATCATTGGCATCATTCATAAGTTCCCATAGACTCACTGTGTGTATGTGTGTATGTGTGTGTGTGTGCGTGACCAAAGTTGAATGAATTCCACGAAGACAGAGACGGAGACGTAGACCTAAAGCCATCGAACCAACCGCTCGAATTACAACAAGAAAAAGAAGGCAAATAGAAGAGGAAAGAGTACGAGAATTGAGATGGAGATCAAATGGGGAGGGGGGAGTCTCTCTATAAACTGAAGTGAACGAAGCCAACAAAGGAGATCATTAAGGGAAGAGCTAACAAAAAGGAGACGCAGAAAATTGAGCAAAAAAAAAAACAAAACGTGGCAATTTTTCGCATGGCAACACAATGAATTCAAAAACTACAACAATTTTTTACGATGATCAGCATAATGAAGTTCGAAACATGATGATGATGTTGATAGTGATGATGATGACGCATGCGCGCATGTTTTATTCCCATCTTCCATCCCACAGTCACCCTTCAGACAGACAGACAGACAGACAGACAGACAGAGAGCTTAGGCAATAAGAGGCATTGGTGAGGCAATTGATCGCTTTGATCAAGGACAATTTGTGACAACGTGCCAACAGTTTCGTATACCCTGTAAATAAGCTGTTCTTAGAAGGTGTGTCTAGGTGTAAGTAAACAACTTATTCATATGATTATTTAACATGAATTGTTTATTGTATTTTACTGAGGAGTTGACCAAAGGCATCTTTGGATAAACCTTCCTAAAGGATCTTCTATACGTAGTATGTTAGTAGTTTAGTAGTTTTATATAGTCTCAGTTCTATGACTTGACATATCTAATGAGATCTATTCGGCAACTAAGCCTAAATAAACAGTGTGATCTACTAATTATTTAAACTATGAATGAACTGTTATATAGAGTGTGATGTGATGAAATAACTAATGTAGAGGCTTTTTGGATGGCATGACTTAACAGCAGTTTTATGGAGCGACTCTGACTTGCGAATCTGTTTTTTTTTTTTAGTTTAGTTCAGACTCTGAGCTGGGAAAGGTATTTCAGATATTTTTGCCGCGTATTCCGCTTGGACCTTAAACGGGTTTCTACTACTCACAAAAAGTATTTATGTTTGGGGACTAGACAAAATGGGTTTAATGCCTTCCTTATGCCATATCATATACACATATAATTAGTTCTCTCTCTATTCTCTAGGGGTGCTGAACTTCAAACTTGTTTGCTTTTGGGGAGTTCGACTTCAAGCGCACGTGGAATGTGGACATTTAATAAGAGAAGATACATAAATCGTAAATGGAAATGCTTGAGATTATTTATTGCCGCTAAATGAAGTGTTTAATGACAGAGAGTTTTGTACGTTCAATTGTGATTAGGAAATAATTGTAATAACTTAAATGACTCGATTGCCAAATGGCAGGCAGGGAGGGGGGGGGGTGGGGGGCTTAGAACCGGAAATTTAAATGCCGCTTTTAATGTATTGTATAATTGTGGCCTGGCCATAAAAATAAATCCACTGAAAATTAAGCCATTCGCATTCAATTACGTGTCCCAGAGACTGACAGACAGATAGATAACTAGATAGACGGATTGACAGTGTGCGTGTGTGTGTGCGTGTGTGTGTGTGGGATTTGTATTGTGGCCACAGCAAATGAAATTAGTTTCATGTAAGACTAACCAAAATATATATGTATACAGGAAGAGTTTCTCTAACATTACGTGCAGCGTCTTTTGGGCCTATTGACTGGATTTAAATATGAACAAGGGAAGAAGCTGATAGGGGGGTGGAGGGATGGGCTAGATGGGGGGTATGCTGACGTGATTAACCGGGCCAAGCAGCAGCTGCTAATCAACATTTGAAGAAGGAAGAAGCTCACACACAACTTTGCTGACGACGATGACGCTAGTCAGCCAATTATTTATTTAATGCTCGACTGGTTGCCCGGCCTCAGACCTCCCCCTCCCCACTCCCCACTCCTCACTCCCCAGGCCAGTCACAGTTCCACTCCCAACCCCATATATATGAGAATATTCTGATTTCACGTACCATTTTCTGATTACAATTAAACAAAACCAACACACAACCAACAACTAATAAAATAGAGAGCATGGATCAAGTGTGTGCGTTGACTTTGAGGGGGATGTGAGAGAGAGGGAGGAAGGGTAGAGAGTGGGGAGAGGGGAAGGCGCGTCAATCAAGCGCGCTTGAACAACGTTCGCAATTGTATTGTTGTTGTAGCAAATCGATAAACAAATCACTTCCGATGACGACATTGAGCACATGGCGTATGCGCAATGCGCGATAGCGTCCCCTACACTCTCTCCTCTCCCCTCTCCTCCCTTCTTTTCCCCGTCTCCTATCAGATCACCTTCATAAAAGGGATTAGCGTGGAAGTTGTGCTAGGTTGGCTCCAGTGCATTCGTGCGTGGGAATTGCCGCTTATCGTAAAGTTTTGTTTTTCCTTTTTCTTTTTGTTCTTTTTTGATAACTTGTCGACTAATGGAAAGGCCAAAGAGAGAGAATGAAGAAGAACAAGAAGTAAAGTTTCTATTTTATTGATAGCCATGAAAATGAATTTGTCAGCAGGTTCAATAATAGCCACATGGAAACGATAACACTTATTGTTAAATGAACTATGTATTATTACTATTACTCTGCACGGCGCTGTTCAACACTGATATTTAATATTATGTATGTAATCGAATGTATAGTTAAATTACATTAGTTTAGTTCGCAGAGAGACTAATTAGATAGATTGGACAAAATAATACTTTAACTAATTTTCCTTCGCATCAGCTCTTAAGATCAATAACAAGAAAACAACATTTAAAGTGCTTGACGTGCGTTATGCAACACTGAATGTTATTATATTATTATTTAATATTATTTTTTATTATATTATTATATTATTTTTTATAAAGTTAACTCTTTAAGATCAAACAGATACCAATAACAGTTGCATTAAATATACAGTTCTTCGTTCATTTTACAACACTGTGAACTTATAGGCTTAAACAATAAACGGACAATGTTTATGGAAAACTAAAAGGACAACAGCCATCAAAAATGATTCAACCAATTCCAAAAACCATAAATGATAGTTTACACTCAACTTAGTCTAATCACTATAGGGAAGTTCCCAAAACAATCAAAAGAAAGGAAAGAAATGAAAGCAAAAAAGGTCACAGACTAAAATAATCAATTAGGAAATTTGTGTTGGTTAATTACCCGCTGGGGAAAAAGGATCACAGTTCAATATATGATATTCGAAATTCTTCTCTAGGGTTTATCAGTTATACCTATTAGATCTATTCGATTTGTCGTCCAATAATCAATAATGAATACATTCAAACACGCTAGCAATTGTATTAATGAGGCGAAAATATTGATAAATTAGACAACTTTTGGTTAAATGGCCTGCGTCATTGGCACTATGTGTGTGTGTGTGTGTGTGTGTGAGTGTGAGTGTGAGTGGGCGTGGTCTTGGACGTGAACGTGGGCGTGGATCATGGCAACTTGTTGGCACTTGAAGAGGTGGCAAATATTCCGCATATCATTCACAATTGTTATTAATTGGAAACATTATGAGACGCTGTGTTTACATAAAAACCAAAATATATGTATGTTTGCAGAAAAGCAAAAAGTAAAAGTGACTCTGGCACTGAACGACTAGCCAATACCCTATACATACATATATGTTATCAAGAGAAAGCGATAAAGAATGTTATACATACCAACATAATGATGGACCTTGGTCCTAAATGTTTTCGAAATCCATGTGATAATACCAACAGAGATGCCCATTTATCGTATTTTGCGTTGTGTATATATATAAATATATATATGGTATGGTATAGATGTGTGCGAAAAATAAGAATCTAATTGCAGGAGAAGTTTTTTTGGTTTTCGTTTTTGATAGTTTTAGAAAATTTGTATGAGATTGAAATGTATTTTTATAATAATAAGTATGTCGGACTATTTGAATTCGTTTAAACGGCCAACTTCTTACGTTCTACGTTCTATATTCTGTTGTAGGCTTTGTGAACGAGAAGACCGCGTGCTGCCTGTCAAAATGGTCAACAATGTTGACATTTCATTTTTGACATTTCAACATAAAGAAAAACTAGAAAATTTGTATGAAAATACATTGTTGTGCTGCGATGTCAACACAAACTGATGGAATATAAACAAATAGCGAAAGAGACCAACTAACTAACTAAGCAGTTCCAGTAAGTAACTAAATTAGTATATACTTCTGCTCGATCTATTCTTAGTTGAGAAATACTTGGAAATCTTTCCTTATAGCTCAAAACAAACTCCAAGCAGTTTGCAATCTTGGCTATCTTGGCTATCAGAGCGTTAAATTAAAGTCTGGTAACATGAAATTAGCTCATCAGCAGAAGTTTATTGAACGATAACGTAACAGTAACAGAAAAAGTTTCGTAAGAGTTTTGCACAGTTATTAAATATTAATTAAAAATATTATAACTAACTAGTTAACTAGTTGCAGTCCTGCAGTTGAATCATTTAAGTTATCTAACGAGTTCATCTGTTATTAACATGAATCTAATTAACTCGACTCTCGACTCTCTTTTTTTAACTGTATTAAAAAACGTTTGCCTAGAATTGTGGGTTGTTCCATTTGCTCCACTTCCAGTCTCCAGTCTTCAGAAATGCAATTAACGTGGCTGATGAACATCTCTAAGTAACTTAAGTAACTCAAGTAACGGCTCTCAGTTGCCAGTTGCATCGATAGAAATGAATACAGTCTACTACCATCGACCTATATAAAAACAATCTATATATTCATATTTGTATCTATATATCTATGTGCCTCAATTGTAACGCCCACAGCAATATTTTTGAATACTATATAGTTCGATATATAGCACAAGATGCCGAATACTACGTTGAAGAAATGTTGTTTTGATTTGTGCTCATGACAAAATGATTTCATGCTTTGCTTTTGTGTGAATTTCTTCTTTTAATTCTTCTCGTTGTCGTTGTTGTTCTCCTTGTTGTTGTATATTTTAGTGTTTATCAACGGATTTTGTTTTGGTACGTTTTCGAATGCCAAAATTTCATATTCATTCATACAAAAAATGTACGTAAAAAGTTGCTTTATTTGATATACCTATATGTACAATCAATACTAGAGAATATTTAATTATTATTATTATAATAATAATAATATAGAATTTTAGTATTATAAACCATATAAATAATGGCATTAATGTGGCTGCTGCTTCTGTTTCTCTTCCTGTTCTTCCTAGCATTGCTGACGTGTGCATTTATTTGGCTGCTGTCATTTTGTTTATAGCCATATATACCCTGTACTTTCTTAATTGCTCTATTAATTTTTGATATGTGTGTGTGTTTCTTATTCAATTTGCAAAAGAAATGTAACAAATGCCAACTTTTACACAAGTATTGTGTGTATTGTATCTTTATAAATTTGATTTGTTTGTTTGTTTGTTTTCACAGGTCATTACAGGGTAAGTTGACAATGAAGCACTCTCGATGATAGCATATTTAGTTGTTTTCATTTAAAAATTGAGGTTTCTACGTATATAGTTTGGGATTTATGTAGGTATTTTCAGCGACATGGGGGCATACAATATTATTTTGAGCACACACACATAATACAAACCGCAGCCGCAATGATTTATTTGTGCACAACACAAACGTTGTGGCAAACGACACAAAACGAGCAGGAAAATAGGCAAATGGGCAAAAGTAATCAAAGTAATACAAATGAGCGCACAATTTATAAAAATAAACAACAAACAGAAGAAAGACACCGAGACAGACAGATGGAGAGACAGATAGAACAGCAGTAAACAGCATAAGATGTATCTTTCCATATGTATCTATATCTGCATCTATCTATCTGTAGAGGGGGAGATGGATCTAGTTGAATGCCTAGAACAAGGGCAAGTGTTGGCTAGAAAAATTGATGGCAAATTTTGATGCATGCCGGCAGCTGTGTGAAAAATAAAACCACCACAACAACAACTATAACACAATTTTAACAAAAAAAAAAAACAAGAAACAAATAAAGAGAAGAAGAGAGAAATAAACTTTGTGCTTTGGCTTTGGCTCTATTTGCATGCGTACTTATTTATTTAATTTTAAATAGAAAGTAACCTCAATTGCACTTGTGAAAAACATAAGTAAATAGCATGAAAATACATAAGAAATAGAGAAAAGAAAGAAAGAAAGAAAGACACACACAACGATAAAAAAGAGAGAGAGGCAACGAAAAAGAGGCGCAAGTCTATCGAGGCGAGACCAAGTAAATATGGCCATGCCCCGTTACCCAAAAGAGTTGCAAGAAACTGACAAAAAAAACACTACACTATACATATATACAGAGTGTGAATGATTGGCGAGAGAAAGGCCAAGTGGCAAGAGGAAGAAATTACATGACGATGGCGATCGTTCGTTCATGATGATGATGATGATATGGGAAAGTAAATAAGGTAATACTGGCCTCCAAAGAGGAACAAAGAAAGAAGTAAGAAAAAAGGAAGTAATGCAGTACGATAATGATCATCAGCTGGATAATGAGCTGACTTTAGCGAAACCTATATAGTAAACTGATCTGCAGAGTTGTTTACTAGAGTCAAGTAATGCCATTTGACACAGTTTTGAATAAATGCATCTTCTTATGTTAATTAAAGGTAACTTGATAAAGACATGTCATTTCAAATGAACTTGAAACCCCGAAAAACAAAATAGAATAGCCAAATCTAGCTCTCAGCTACAGATGTATGTATATTAATTGTATTATTTGATGTTATTATATTATCTAATAGGTATAATTAGTTGTGAATCTTTATAAGCTGATCTTAAGCGACCTAGCATAGTAAAATCTAAAGTAGTTTAAATCCAAATCCTTGACTTCCAATAGCTTTGAGGCTGTTCAACTTACAATTGGAAGTTAACTTTCAGACTTGCAATATTCGAAATTGTCATAATTTGTGTGCTTTGTAAAATAAGTGTTGGCCTTTTGTCATATGACGCGATGAGTGTGCGAATCAACAAGTTGGCGCAGAAAAACCGCAAAAACTGAAAACTAAAAACAATAAACGAAAGAACAGGTACAAAGCTACATACACACTATATAAATATATATTTCTATATGTACATACATACACACACAAATTGTGTAGACGACAATAAAACTGCAAGAAACATAAATGAAAATTTTCAAACATTTTGCATATTTTGTGTTTACGGCCTGTCAGTACAATTACATGCAACTATTTCAATTCCACTGAATGAAATGTCATCAGAAAATGGGACAAGCGAAACAAGCACCGCGAAAAAATAATAATGAATAAACAAAACAAATAAAAATAGAACTACTTAGAAGAGAGTCTAGCCCAAAAAAAGATTTCTATTCATACTACTTATTTACTACTTATTGTTTGTTAGCCAGAGACTGCGTCAAACTAAAATGTTGGACAGAGAATAACATTGAAGCTATTAACAGCCAGCTGTTAACCTAAATTGACAGAAATCGCAGCATAGTTTTTCTTTAGTTATTTATAACTATAGAATTGGAACAATCACAGCACGAGATTATCCCCAAATGGGGTTAATCCAGTGCAATCAGAGTTAGACTTCAAGTCATTAAGGTAACCGCATTATAAAGTTACAGATTAGAATATTAGTCTGGACATTTATACCATAAGTTCTATATAGACATATAGTCATGAGAAGCTATTAAGATCATTAGATCATAGGTTAGAAGATCTGAAAACCTTAATGCCTTACAAATGGAAAGATTTGAGATCAGTTGCTGATTATTTGGAAAATTGAGATGAAATCTGAAATGCAGATTGAAAACTAAAGAATCTTTCAATTCTTTAAGAGTAGAAGAAAATTCTGGAAAAACGCTTACTGCATATGGTATTAACTATGTATATAAAAACTAGTATGACAGTTAAGCAACGACTTTGTCAATCTAATAGTTTCTAGTAGTTTTATGTAGTTTTGTTTTGTTGTTGGATTTGTATATATAAATATGCATAGATATATATTTCTTAATTTATTTCCATAAAATTTATATCAGGTTAATTCTGAAGCTAAATGTTGTGACTAAAATTCAAGGGAATAAATAAAATGAAAATCAGGCAAATTCCAAGCACACAGATTAACACCACGCACACACACACACATACTTGACGATTTATGCGATATCAAGCAGATGTATGTGTGTATATGTATTAGCCGATTTAAATATATCTACAATACATACTTATCCATAAATACATACGTATATGATTTTTGTAATGGGAATGGGAAAATTGAAATGTTGCTGTTGAAATGTTGCTGTTGAAATGTTGCTTGGCAGCATGCTGCTAATGGAACATGTTGCTGCGCGAGTAAAAGTGCCTTCAATTAGCCTCAATTTTGTTTATGGTTTTCACACTGGCAAAATGTGACTCGGCACTAACAACAAAAATAAATACAAATACAAATGTTTAGCACTCTCAACTGTAGTCTCTCTGTGTGTGTGTGTGTGTGTTGCAATTATGTGCGCGTGAAAACGTGTTAACAAACTGAAAAAAAACACAGCGCACAATTTGAGTTATTACTTTGGCTTGGGCCAAATAGACTTGGCCAGCCAGCCGGCCGGTTAACAATTGAATACATTTTAGCCAGCTGACTAACTAACTAACTGAGTGAGTTACTGGCTGGCTGACTGGCAGATTGACAGACTGGCTGACTGACAGACTGACCCTTGACAAATTTCTGTGTCTAAATGTTGTTTGGTTTTGCATATTACCTAACAAACGATGCAGTTGCAATTTTAGCTGCTGCTTAAATAGATGTTATTGTTTTTTGTTGTAGTTGTCGTTTTGCTTTGGATAAATTGGTCACACTTAATTTGGGCATGTTGCGACTTGTATAACACTTGTCAAGATTGGCAACCAAAAAACAAAAAGTCATCAGTTGAGTTTCGTTTTTCATTTCGCATTCAAATGAAAGTCGCCTGAAGAAAGTGTCGGAGTATCAGTCAGTCAGTCAGTCAGTTAAAGAGTTGGATAGACAGCAACAACAACAGCAATAACAACTACTACAAAAACGACAAGTCACAAAGGCCATCAACAACAAAAAAATGTGAAAATCTGCTAAATACTCGTAATTTCACTAACAAAATGTGATTTTTCGTCTCTTTTTCTCTTATACGCTTAACTTTAATTTGCTGCTCTATTCTATTCAATATTTTTTTGGAAAACAACAGATTTCAATTGGCAAATCCCTTATCCATGCATCTATCGAATATTGATTGAGAATTCCAAAGATTTGTCAAGCCTATTAAAGCATTTTATTTTGCTAAAGTTTCTCGTTTCTTTCCCTTAAATAAATGCAGTAGTAACTAAGATTAAATTATACAATTTATAGCTGAGTAAGAAAATGATTTGTTAAATCAACTTAATTCCATTTTATAGATTAAAAAACATTCAGCAAATGAGTCAAAATTAATTGTGAAGTATCTCAAGTGTGGGCTGATCAGCAGATTAGATGATCTATCTAATAGGTAATATCCTCAACCAAATATGAGTATCTAGCACATTCATCAAAAAATATATTCTCGTGATTTATTGCGAAAATAAAAAACAATATATGATTATCTATATATATTCATATGTATATTTATACATTATATATGTGACTTTATTTGATATTATTTTTAAACATGTTGCTGGGTTTTGAATTGCGGCACGTTCAATCAAGCAGCAACAACAGACAACGAGGCAAAGTGAAAACGAAGCCAAGTTAAATAAGAAGTTCAACAAAAAAAAAAAACCAAAAACAAAAACCAAAACCAAAAACAACAACAACAGCAGAAAGACAACGAAAAAACTTTCGCTTTGGCTTTGGACTTGGCCATCAGCATTTGGCCAAAGAAGAAAACCAACAAAAGCAAAACAAATGCTACTATATACATATATAAACATACATATATATGTTTATATGTATTTGTGTAAGTCTGTGTGTATATTAAAATAAGCCAAAGTTGGCTTGGAAATGGAAATGAATGACGAGACACTCACTCGGCAGGTCTTTTAGCGATCTCTTTGGACTCTTGGTCTCTGGTCTCTTGGTCTCTGGGTCTTGCCATGACAATGGTGTACGACCTTTCTTATGTCACGTATTTAACCATATTGTCTTCTCTCTATCTCTCTCTCTCTTTCTCTGTTGTGTTAGTTTTCTCGGTGAATTTCGGAATTTCTTTGACTTTTCACTTTTGTCCGGAGTTTGCGCTTTTTAATGCTAATTTATTGTCTTAATCGCATGGTCGATTATGTCACGACATAGACAATACACACACATACACACATACACACATACACACATACATACTTTAGTATATGCCCTGCCCTGCCCTAAAGTTTTGTTTTTGGCCCGGCCAATTGGAAACACGTTAAGGCCATGGCAGCTGCGTGATTTAAAGATTATATAGGCCACATACATACATATCTGTTTGTACTGAAAATATTACTTGGTCACATCTCAGTATCTTTCTAAAAGCAGCCCACATACCCTGTAACTCAATAGCGAGTGGGGTGGTATATACTTTATAATTTATATAAATTCAACTTGTGTATAAATTGATCAATTTTTTTTGAATTTTAACAAAATACCCCATTGCGGTCGGATGCTGAATACAGGGTGTCGTGTTGTATATATGACAGTATAAATTGTGTTCTAATATCAACAAGAAATGCGACTAAATGCCAGCAAATTAGCATAAGAGTTCAAATAAATTAAATAAATAAACGCGCAATATGAATGAGCATAAACAACAAGAGCAACAGCAACAACAACAACAACAGCAGCAACAATATAAGAAACAACAACATCAGCAGAAAATGAAGAAGACAAACATGTTTGTTTTTTTGGGGCTGATATCAATAATCAAAATCATATGATGATGAGTGCCCCGTAAATTGTGTAATAAAATTAAATGCCAAAAATAACACAACAACAACAACAGCAACAACAAAAACTTTAGCAACAAATTACGGCAACTTTGAGCAAAAGAAAAAAGTCTGAAAACGAGGCTAGATATTTGATAATAATACTGATGAATTTCGATAAATCGAATAAATCTGATAAATCTGTAATACATACACATTAGTTAACTACATATAGATATGTATAACAATTGACATAGTGTTATACATCATTATTTAGATTAAATTGATTTGAAAGTCATAATGCTTGACATTGCTGCTTGTTACCGCAGTGCGTATGATTGATATGATGACTGGGCGTATACTTAATGCGATTAAACGATTCGTTGGCCGAGCTGTCATCGCATCTACACACAAATATTTAATGACGACATAGTCACCAACTATACATATTTAAAGCTATTTCGATTAAAGAGGGTATAAATAAAATACAAATCTATTTAAAGGGAAATAAATTCACACTAAAATAAAGAGAAAACAACTTGAAACTTTCACCCGTAAAACACTAATTAGGGATAAGTACAACAGTTGATTAATGTTGAAGACTGCAACAATGTTGCAAGAACAACAACAACAACAGCAGCAGTAGGGAAGCACAAAAAAAAACTATAAACAACGTACATAAATTATATTTAAAACTTGAAGAACGTTAAGCAACTGATAAGTTGAAATTGTTTAAGCCAATTAACTAGCTTCACTTAGTGGAGTTCCCCTGCTGAAATCATAGACTATATATATTACTGGATTACAAAGATATTAACTCCTTTTTGAGTTGTCTCAGTTTAAAGGATAAGCTAATTCTAGCAGTCACTGTGTGCCAACAGCGAATGCAACGCATTTTTCTATTTTATTTATTTATTGAAATCCATTTACTGCCTCTCAACAGATTCAGATTCAGACTCTGTCTGTGTGTGTGTGTGTGTGTGTGTGTGTGCACACATAGAAATAAATAAATGAACTCAATTTAAAAAGCCAAACAACAATAACAACAACAATAACAAGAGCAAGGCAAAGAAAAAAGTCAACGAAAATAGTTGGCAAAAACAAACAGAAACAGAAATAAATAAAATGAAATAAAATTAAATTAAAATAAATTAAAAAAAAAATATAAAACAGGGTAATATGTTAACTTGGTCTGGCCAGCTGTGTAAGTGGTTGTGTGTGTGTTTGTGTGTGTGTGTGCAACTCTATTGTACACTCTTTGTGTTATAGACCAAAGATAGACGTACCACAGACCTTTCTCAACTGAAAAGAAAGTAAGTCAGCCTCGGTTTCAGTTTTGACGTCAAAAACTTGTGCTAATTTTAGTTTTTATTTATTTTTTGGCGACATTTTGCGTATTGAAATGAAAGTTAGCTAGTTAGGTTGTTGGATTATATAAAGATCCAGTTAGGTGTTACACTCGAAAAATAAAACTTGATTTTGTTTATTGCTCAATAACGACGGTTGACCATTAACTTTTATTTATATTTTTTGTATATTTGTCAGTTTTTTTGTTGGTTTGCGTCGCCATTTGTCGAGTGTTGTCCCCTCTTTGAACTTGAAGATACTTTTCACCATGTAATACGCCTGATTGGTAGCTTGTTCTGGTTAATTAATTTCAGATATTTGCTCAATTGCTCGAAACCGGGAAGAGTGCGAGTATGAGTACAAGTACAAGTAAATATAGTATATATATACGTACATATATATAAATTGCTTTGCTTGCTTGTTATCATTCGAGATACTGCAACAGAAGCACAACACACAACGCTAAAAAAACACGACTAAAATATAAGAGTGAGATAGGTCAGGCATACCTCACTTAAGCCCCCTAGAAATCCCATACTTATGTAAATCTCCGACTCAGACTGATTACTCGGCATTTGCGGGGATTACATATTAAACCTACAACTTTTCCAATTCCCCCGGCTATTTGTACTGACTTTATTTAAATTTCGTCGAGTTTTTCAATACACTCTAGAATAATTTAAAAAAAATATATGTATAGTATATAGTTATCTGTCGGAGTCAAAGGCACGCGTCTCGTTTTATGGGAAAGTCCCAAGCGCAGAATTGAATTTATTGTTTCGCTATTTGCAATTGGAACATGTCACAGCTGTTATAACTTAGGGGCCTGAACCATTTGCCTCTCAAATGCGTTGAGTTTGAATATGTCTTTTATGTCTTTATTTATTTACTCCGCTTTATGTGTCATTTTATCCTATTCCCAACAAAATTTAGGCTACCGAATTAGAGCGACAGTTTAAATAAGTATATAGTGAATTTAAATTTCAAAAAATATTTAAGTTATTCAAAGGAACACTGACAGCTTACAATAGAATGTAAAAGGATTTATCTGGAGTTTGATTTCTAACTTTAAAAACATACTGAAAACACTCTTAAAAGAATAATCTTAAGAAAATGAGAAAATTCCTGAAATAAGAACGTTTTTCTTTCACATTTGCAAATTAAACATTATGTCATTCGCAACTACTTAACAGGGATGTAAATTACTGTCAACACAAATACATATGTACGTATACGTAATGTGTATCTTTCCAGCTGCATTCCAAATTCAGAGAAATCTGAAATCGACTGAATTAATTTTGGATGCGTCACAAGTATAAGATGTATATTTATTTCCAACTTAAATTGAGTCATATCTTTTTAAGCAAAAGCTACAAATATATGAACGCATGGCTCCTTTACCAAAAGATAGAGACAGACAGACAGACAGAGACAGAGAGAGAGGGAGAGGGAGAGCGAGTGGATAGCTGACGTGTATTACCGTTAGTAATTGGTAATTGATCGATAACGTAACATATCGATTTCGCACAAAACATGTAATTAATGGGACTTACTTTTGCCTTTGGCAAGTCCGCTCGCCACTTGCAGGAATCCGTGGATGGCGAAAATAACGAAGGGAAGCACTATAACGCCAAAGGACACGTAATCCAAGTGCTCAAAATATTGCATAATTTGCTCCATTTTGATTGTTATTAATTATTTAATTTATTTATTGTTATATTGTTACAAATAGATTGTTGTCACTGCACAACACTTGACACATAAAATAAATCAAAATAAAATGATATAAACGAACGTACACTTCTATTAATTAGTAATATATTTTTTTCTCTCGCTTATTCTTATATATTTTGAATTAATTTTTATGTTTTAGAGCGCAGGCGCGCGCGCTTTTATATAATTATTAATATTATTACTTTTAGGTATATTTTTTAGCAATATATATATTTTCCTTTTTGTTTTTCTTTCTTTCTTTTTATTTCTTTTATTCTTTTTTGTTTTTGCAAATTTCGTTATTCACGTTTCGTAAGAGTTTCGATTAAGCATTTGCAGTTGTTGTTGTTGTCGCAACTGTGGTTACTGCATTTAGTTCCTTTTCTCTGTTTTCTGTTTTCTATTTATCCTTTTGTTTATCTGCTTGATTCTGATTCTGCGCTCAATTCATTCACTTGTGTCGCGCTGCTCTGCTTGTTGTAATTGTTGTTGTCTGTGGCATTACTGTGTGTTGTTGTTGCTGCGTATCCTTTGGCTTCTTAACGTGCCTGTGTTTCGTTGTTGGTGTTGTTCTCTTTATCGTTGTTGCTGTTGTTGTTGTTGCTGTTGTTGTTATTGCTGCTGTCAACCGTTGTTGCAACGCCATGTTTTTATTTGCATGGACCCCCAAATATGACTGAGGCACCCGTCCACACACTGCTTGGATGTGGACCCAACTGTTTTCCGTTGCTTTCGCCGCACAACAAATACAAAATTTGCAAAGTTTTTTCTCTTTTTTTGATTTTTGTTGCAAACGAACAAAAATTCAGCAAAGATAGTTGCGACTGGGACGCGTACAGAATTATTATTTATTTATTTTCAACGAATCGAAAAAAATGCACACAAAAGCAGACCGGAATTTAGGAATCACGAATTTTCGCTCGCTCGCTCGCATCAACCGTTACACGTCCGTCTCGTTCGGCTTTGTTTTTGCATCTGCTTCTTCCGTTCCTCATGTTAGCGTACAACATGCCCATGTTATTGACTTAGTTGCATCTGTTATGTGCGCTGTTAAGTTGCGCATGTTAAACGTAATTTCAAATTCAAAACTGCACACTATGACTGTTAAAGCAAGCACATGTTAATGTTATACTCAATATGGCACTGCTAAGCGCAAAATGAGCGTAACATTATGTTAAACTCAGTCTCTCACTACGCTCTCTCTCGCAACTCTAACAGAAGTGAGCGCGCAAATTAAAGCGGCTAATGTGACAACAAGAATTGCGCGCACAAATAAACATATAAAGATAGGTGTACTATAAATGTAATAAATGGATTAATGTAGCGCCTTATTTTATCTAATCGGACATTAAAATTCTACCCTTCTTATGCTTACAAAACATTCACAGTTTGTGATGGTGCAGCGATGATTCAACTCAATGCATTGGACTTCTCCCGGTCTGATCGCTCTCTCTCTCTCTCACCCTCTCTCGCTATATTTGACTCTCTGGAAAATAGCACGCGGTGTTGATCGCCAACAACAAAATGTCAAATAGCACGTGAGTCAAGCGGCTTCCAAATTTTGCAAAACATGTTGAACAACATCCAAAAGTGATGAAAATATCCAAATCATCATCAACCCAGTCGTGTCATTCACTGAATATGTATGTATGTACATACATACATATATACATTCATATATGTATATGGTCAGAATCAACAAAGTTTAATACATTACAGTGCTGTCTAATCAACTAGATCCAAAGTGCAAAAATGCTCTTAACATAAGATCCACTCAATGTCTTTGTTTATAAATCCTTGTGCCCAATTGTCATCTCAGCAAGTGTCCACTCAATCTTTTGTTTAAATTATGTAAAGTACTCAAGTTTGCAATTTATTAAAGAATTATGAAAGCTGCAAATTGGGAGCACTGCAATAGTTTAAGTTGACTTCAAATTGCAACTGAAGAGAAGCTTATTTGCTAATCAAATATAATCATCATCTCTGCATGCGGCAATTAGATTGGTCCCACTGTGCGTTCACTTAAGAGCTGAAGCTCTTCAAAATGGGGTTAGGAAACTTCAAAGCAATTTGATCAACAATTACAAAAGAATATTTAAAAAAAAAAAGATTGCTTGGGGTGCAATCTTAAAGGCCAGGAAGCGTTTTGGTTTCAACTGAAAGCTGTTGGCAAATAGACACGTACTGAATACGCTCCATTGTTGCAGCTTTGTTCTTGCTGTTGTTGCTGCCACAAGGGTACGTGATAACTGCATACACAAGCAAAGACAACACACACACACACACACTTATGCACATTAACAGACTTAAGGGACACCTCAGCATTTCCAGCAGACAACATGGGGTTTGAAAACTTTGAAGACTTATTACAAGTGTATAACCTCCCCTCCATTTCCCCCTTTCCCCCACTGAATTCCCCTGCTTTTGTTCATGTTATACAAGTATAATTCAGTGCTGGCAATTAGAATATCATATATGCATGTATAATTACACACACACATACATACATGCACACATCCCGACGTCTACATGTATTTGTCGCTCGACTTTAGCCACGTCAGCTCTAAAGTCTCTGCAATAAAAACAAAATAAATATATGTATAAATAAAAAAGCAAACAACAAATTTCTTTGCTTTGTCGTTTGGTTCATGATTTTGAGGGTGGAAATTGCGCGTCTTGTTTTACGACTCTATATGGTATTGAATTTCGTTCTGAAAACAATTAAATTGATTGAAAAACTTTGGCATTGATTTGTGAACTGCTTGAACTGATTTGTTACCCAAGCAATTTCCAAATATTTCAGTTAAAAAAAGTCATTTAAGAATAGAATCAAAATATGATTCTTTAAAATTACAATTTAAATAATAAAATATTACATTAATAGCACTTTTTCTTGACCTATTTTTGGGGTTAAGTCGCGTTGTACATATACAGTTGCTATTTAAATACGTAAGTATAGATCAGTGATTATAGTATTTTGAAGAATCTGTATTCTAGAATATAGAAGAACTAAATTTGTGAACAAAAAAGGACCCATGCTTAAAAGCTAACCATTTGTTGGTAAAATCAGTAGAGTATATTATTTTCAAATTTCAGTTGAAACTGGTATTCATGTTGGACAGGTGTGTCATTTGCACCTGAATGTACTTGGTATGCATCCAAAACTGGGCATCTGAACGAACAACAACCCCAACAATGGACAGATGTTCAATTCAATTTCAGTTGCCACATGTCCTTGCACAATGTGCGATCGATCTCTCTGTATGTCTCTTTTTCTCTATCTCTGTTGCTCCTTTGTCTCTCTCTCTGTCTCTGGCTTTGTCTGTTGCTTCTTGTGTGTTTGCATTGTGTAAACAATTTCGTCATGCGGCAAGCAGATGGCGAGAAAAAAAAGGCTAAGAAACATGTGTCGCCAGTTTGTATCTGAATCTGCCCCGCCTCCCTTCCTTCCTCCCTCCGTCCCTCTCTCCCTCAATCTCTTCAATCTTCAGTTGGCTCTCTTCCTCCTCAGCAGTCTGCAGTCTGCCGTCTACAGTCTCTTCTCAGGTTCAACGAAACATCGCTGCCGAAATGTTAATGACTCGTCGCGTCGCAATTGCAACCCCCAAAACAGGCCCCGCTCTTTAATCTGCAATCTCCACTCCTCAACACACACACACACAGACAGACACAGACACACACTCCACACGCTTCTCACTCCCTCAGTCTACACTCTTCCCACAGTCCACACTCTTCCCACAATCCACAAATGCCAGTTGGCCCCCAAAGCTACTGTTGTTGTTGTTGTTGTTAATTCAATAGTAACACATCTGGCTGGGCGAGTTTTTGGTCGTTGAACCCGTTGCGAAGGACTCCATTGACTCCTTGCCTGTCACCTCCCACTTCTCCTTCCACACACTCACACACACTCGCACACACCCACGTTTCCTGTCTCGTTATTTTTATCATTTTAATGGTTGATAAATTCGCTTAAATTTATGCGCTATTCGAAAATTATACAAATGCAACAAGTTTCACATTTAATTATACATATGTTGTCGTTCTTCTTCTTGTTGCTGTTGCTGCTGTCGTTGTTGTTGTTGTTGTCTTTAGTAATGCGCAATTTCTAACGCGTTTGGCATCATAATTAATTTCACAATTATTTTGTATAAAACATTTTGTGCGTACTTTATATTTCTATTTGTTTTTATTTCTTTTGGGCGTGGCTTATCAAAAGTCTTTGCAGAAACTTACCCAAAATATAAATAGCATTCATGAATTGTTAGATTTAAAACCAATTTTTAAACTCACCTGGAAAGAAAATAAACAAAACATTAGAAATCTTTGAATGATTTTATGCGATTATAATATTTCCTAAGGATTTATAATATACCTTCAACTAAATGATTTATGAGTATTTTTTGAATTTCGCTTCATGTGTTCGCTTTTATATGGTTTCATTGTTTGATAAGGTTAATGCGGAAGTCTTTATGACCATATCAAATGATAAACAATCTATAACGTTGCCACAGTTTGTTGCAAAATGAGTAGCAGACGAATTGCTTCATTTAGAGAGTGCAACGAACTCCGAATAAGCAAAAGAAAAGATTATAAAATCCACATACATACATATTTGTCAAACCTCAAAAGCTTTTCTCTCTTTTTTAATTGCGAATGTTCATTGTTTATTTGTTTATTATACGTAAATAATTTGGTATTAACGTTTAATAAGGGTGTTAAAGCACTTTAATAAACGGTTAATACGTGGAACGCAAATAAGATATATGTTATGAGTTAAAAAAGAACATTATCTATCATTATCTAGGAATAGGATAAGCTCTTGGTAATCATTTTTAATATAAAAATTAAATTGTAAATTTTATTTTGGATTTAAAACTTATAATGATATAATAATTGAATTAAAATTTCTATTTGAAAATCATAAAATAGTTCTTATTATGTATTTAAAAATGTAAATATTATTTTGAGTATTTATTTTAGATATTTAAATTTTATTATAAAATAAAAAATAGGTGTCTGTCATTTTTTGTAATAAAAATTAAACATACAGGTTATTTACTTAATTTCACACTACATGTAAATTGAAAAATATTTGTATATTGTAAATCAGTGTTTATTCTAATAACGGTTAATAGAAAGCTGCAATTTGCTCAAAGCGCAGCTAATAAATTTGGAACAAAAAAGCCAAAAGAAACTTTGGCCAGAAGCTCACCACCCTCGTCTAGAGAAGAATAAAAAGCTCATCGATGAAATGAACCAAAGAAAGACAAAGAAAGAGAGAGAGAGACAGACAAGAAGACAAGGCAAGACAGAGAGGTAGTGCAGTTAGAACAAAGCTAAGCTAAGTCAGAGCAGGTGCTTGAACTTTCAGCTGCAAGTTGATGACGATGACAATGGAAGTGGGAAGTGGGAAATGGGAAGTGGAATAGGAGCTGAACGGGGAGGGAGCAACAGTTGCGCGTGCCTCAGGCCATTGGGCAACAACAGTTCATTCAACTGGGGCATTTCAAAAAATATTAGGCACAGACGCAGCAGCAGCAGCCGCAGCAGCAGCAACAGGCCAGGTTGATTGAACCAGCCACGTTTGTGTCTGGTTCCCTCAGACCCGCTGTCACGGCAATAGCCTTAGCCACGGGCGCGTCTGTCCTTGCCTTGTGACAACAACAGCAACAACTGTAACAACAACAGCAGCAGAAGCAGCAGCAGCAGCAACAACAACGACTACGACGCAAATTGTTGGGGTAGGCGACATTTCGACTGTCAGGGGAGAGTCACAAAGAGAGAGAGAGAGACAGAGAGGAGAGAGAGAGAGCAATGCGCTAAATAATTAATAAATTGTAAATTATCATCATATATAGTATGTACATACAATATATGTACATATACGTATATACCCGTTGTCATTCAATTTGCATTGCGTTGCGTTCTTGGCTCATGGTCATGCATTAAACAAAAACAAGAATCATTTTTATTATTGTTGTTGTTGTTTTTTTTTTGCTTGTCGTTTTTATTTGCCCGTTTCCTGTCTACGTCTCTTTGTTCATCTGCCGACTACGCACAGGAAGTGTAGAAAGAGACAGCCGATCAAAAGTGAGCAAGACAGAGTTTTAAGTAATTGATAACTGTGGCGCCACACTCTACCCTTACCCTTCCCCACCCCATAAGCTGCGGACGCACCTGTGTCCAAAAAAAAAAATTGAGAAAAAAACAATTTTAGCACGTGGCAAACTGCATTAAAAACTGAACTCGGAACATGCGGAAATCCGAACGGAAGTCTTATTGCAACGCATTTAATGCACTTATCGCTTCTCTTATCGGTTTTTATTTAAGTCAATTAATTAAACAAATATAGAAAGTAACGACTTTAGTGCAAAGAAATTATCAAGTTTTATTTTGAAACTCCTTCTGAAATAAACTAACTAATCTGTAATCACAATAATGATGAAATGTAATTGAATATAATTACTTCATTTTGTTTCCTTTAAAATTGTGGCACACAGAACGTATGCGTAATGTAGATATTGCTCTTATTGCTTATTTATTAATTGATGTAGATCAGGTTTAGATAAAGAAAAATAGAAAAAGCTCAGTTGCCCACAATTGGATAAACTTTAAATAGATTAAAGAGTGTTTGAATCTATTAAGTCAGACAATACAAATAACATATGGAAAGGTTTTAATTTGATTTTTTTATTCTGATCTGATCAAATCTTCTTTCGTGAATGTGAATTAATTTCAACAGGTAAAAGTTACTCTCAAAAGTATTCTGCTTAGCTAAAAATTTAAAAATCAACCAAAAAATATTCCATTTTATATTATTGTTATACTTTTGTAAGTTTTAGGTAGTAATCACTATAATTATTCATAGATTCACAACAACTTTGTTGTCTCTGTCGCAACTCACACGGCGTATGCGTATTATAAGAAGTGCATGGCTTTTTATCGTTGTAAGCTTGCGATAAGCTTTAATTAAAATGAATGACACCAAAGAGACTTGAAAAATAACAATAATAATCATAAATTTTGAGCAATGTGCCAACAGTTGAATGAGCAACACAGATAAAAGAGTTTGCCAAAGAGATGATTACTGAAATGTTGAAAATGTTGAAAATGTTGAAAATGTTGAGGTAGCACAGCACATACATAAATAAGTAAATAAATATAAATACAGACGTACCCAAAAGTACATACATATATCAATCTTTAATTAACAGTTCCGATTGCAAGCAGAAAGAGTTGGCAAATTGGCGTTGGAAAGCTTTTGGAAAAAGCACTCAAAGCTTTCGCTATTGTCAGTCTACATATGTGTGTGTGTGTGTGAGTGTCTCTGTGTTCTCACAAATTGAATTCTACTGCGTGTTTAAGTGCATTGAACCTATTGTTTATTTAATTTTGGGCAATTCACTTGTGTGTTTTCGATATGAGACGACGCTAAGCAAAAACTGCTGATATTTTAGAAAGTGCGAGACCAGAAGATATAACACGTAAGAGAGGAGTATGACAGAGCTAAACGAGAGACAGACAGACAGAGAGAGAGAGACAGAGAGAGAGAGCAAACAACAGACAGACCCCATTGAAATTCTTTTTTGAAAAAAAACAAGAAGAAGAAGGTCCCTCCCCTGTGCGCTACCCTAAACATTGCCTGTCCTACCCAAAGAAAACCGACAGCCGCCTTTCTTACAGTGGCGCAGGGGAGGAATATTTAGCCTCGAAAACAAACTTTTGGCTTTCAAGTTCATTGCCGTGCCTTAACCTTATGAGTGCGTTGCCTTTTTTCTCTTGTTATTATTGTTATTGTTGTTATTGCTGTTATTGTTGTTATTGCTGTTGAATGCCGGCGCATTTAATGTGCTTGCATTTATAATGATGATGTTGTTGTTGATGATTATAATTATTATGTCTTGTTGTTCGCATTGTTTAGATACATCTAGTACTATTCAAAATTTGCCATGCTTATACATTTCTCCAAACAATTCAGGCTCATTTTAAGAACTCATCAATATGCAAGTATTTAAATGTATTTTCCCCTGCTTACGTGATAACCCAAAAATAAGCTCAGTGATAGCACTGATAGAAATACAAGTATATGTATATATAATTGCCTGATTCATTAATTGTGCTTCACCAGAAGTAAATATTATAAGCTATTTAAATGCAAGCACATCATAACAAATCTTAACCATGGGGGTTGACGCTTGGGGGTTATCTAATATAAACAATCTCATATAAATAATCGCAAAATCCCTGGGAAATATGTTAATTATGGGCCTTAGCACACATTTGTATGCGGTGGTTTGTCAACTCTACAGCAAACACTGGAACAGGTTTTTAGCAAATCAGGAATATATATATGTGTACTATATGTGTGCATATATTTACAGGTACCAGGTACAGTGATTATAGGAGAGTTTTAAACTACGAAAATATTCCCGTCCAGTCTCTGGGAAATGTTAATGTATTTTCTATGCCGATAAAGATTAGTAAAATATCAAAAAAAAAATATATAAATTGCTTCTATTATTTACAGGACTTATTTTAAAAATTGATAATAGATATATAGTGATTTTTAAAACTTTTTGTATTTATGTAAAATATTTCTTTGAAAATTAATTATTTGTACTTTTGTTTAAGAAATTAGGTATTTATGCAAAATATTTAATTGCAAATAAATAGTTTGTACTATCAATAGAGATTAAATAGAATTTATTTCAAGAAATCAGCATATTTTAGTAATCTTATGATTTTTGAATTTGATGAATTATTTTGATAATTTATAGATACTACAAGTGAATGTTTTTATTTAAAGAGTAATAACTGTATGTTGTTTTGTTCAGAAATTGAATGTTGCACTCCACTGTGCAGTGCAATCAGCTGTTTTTAGTGCAGGCGTGCAGCTGTTAGCTGTGTTTTTGTTGTTCTTATTCATACTCTTCTTGTGCAACTGCTGCTGCTGCTTCTTTTAGTCAATGTTGTTGTTGTTGCAGTTGCTGCTGTGCTAGTGCAAAACGTGCATTGCGATAAACTTGGCAACAACAACAATCAAAAAGAATAACAAGAGGCGCAGTTCAAAACAATAACAAAGACACTCACATGTTGCTGCTGTTGCTGTAGTTGCTGCTGTTGCTGTAGTTGCTGCTGTTGCTGTCGCTGCTGCTGCTGACGTATGCTCGTTAAAAAATGTCGTCGTTGTTGTAGGTGTCATTGTTGCTGGTGTTGCAGTTATGTTTGCTAATGTTATTGGAGCTCTGGGCCAAAATTGACGGGCATTTGAATTGTAATACATTTTCGCCTGTTGCTTTTGATTGTAGCTTATGTTGTTGTAGTTGTAATTGTTGCTGTTGTTGTTGTTGTTGCAGTTGCTCTCAAGCATTCTTCGGTGCTGTTTGCGTCGCAGCTCCTGCTGCTGCTGATCTGGCTTCCGTTTATAGGCCACGGATGCGGTGGCAATGGCAACAATTCCGGCAACTTCCACATTAACAGGCGGCGTGACAACAACAAGTTGCATCTTGTTGTAAGTACTTAATATATATGTATCTGTATATGTAGTTGTATCTTTGTTTATTATCTGTCAACTGTTATTTGTTAATCACTGTTTTAGCATTTGTTGTTGCTTGCGCATAGTTGAAAGTTGAAATGACGATTGCCAATAGTCAGATACAAATGTATCTCAAGCGCTCTGACGTCAAATGCACACATGTATGTAGGTACACACACACACACACACATTTATTGTGGCGCGCGACGCAAAGATACTTTTTTTGTTTTACGCAGCACTTGAATGAAAATGCGTTGTTGTTAGCCAAAAACAGATTTGCCGCCTTTTAAGCCCTTTAACATAATTCACTTGAGTCACAACACATAAACAAAAATATACATATATTTGTTTGTAAATAAATATTCCAAATCACTTGATTAACTTGTATACTATATGTACTATATATACTCTTATGCATGAATGTTTGTCTCTGTATTTTTTTGGTTTGTAATTCACTAATGCGTTTGGTAAATTTATTTCAAAACTAGCGCAAGAAATTGCACGCCCAGCTGCCTAACTTGTTGACCAGCAACAACAAAATAAATGTCTGTGGTCCCCTTGTATGATTAAAGCTCAGAATGGACTGGCACCGTCAGCGTCAGCAGCAGCAGCAGCAGCAGCAGCAACAGCAGCAGCAGCAACAGCAGAGACAACTGCGTCTACGTCAGCAACAGCAGCAGCAACATCGGCAGCAGCAGCGGACTATGGGTAAAAGCTTTCGATTTAATTTCTGTATAAAGTGTAATCTGTTTATAGTTGACTACTTTGAAAATCTTTTGACTGTCCATATTGATATATATAATATATTATAGTATTATATTGATAGTATTATTATTTTTATTTTTTATTTAAAAATGTACTTTCATTTTTACTTTCAATGCTTAAGTTTTATCTGTCAAATTCAAATTTATACCAACATTGTATTTTCACAGCTTAAAGTCAGTTGATTTCGCGTTACTTTGTAAATTTAAAAAAAAGTAGTAGGTTTTTTCCAATTACACTTAATTTGAATTAAGTAAGTATCATGCTATTTTGGTCGACTGCATTTAGTCTGCCCTACTTTTATATATCCATGTGCGTTTTTCATAAAATAGTTATATTTTAGATAAGGTATATTTTTGAAATGCACATTAATTCTTAGACAAAATATCTCAAGTAGTTAATTGGCACCTTAAATAGACACTGAGAAAATGAGCTTCTTTCTTGTTTCTTTAAAACTTACAAACAGATGTTATTTGTATTTCCTTTCCGATTTGATTCATTTTCTTGAAACAAGTACATATGGCATGTGAATTTGATTTCGAAAATAATTGGACACTTGCTCAATAAACCAAATTTTAAACAATATTTGAGTACCGTACGCTCAAAATTTCTACCTATATACAATATTAAGATTTTTTAGACACAAAACAAACTTTTTATACCATTGTGCAGCGGCAGCTTCTTTCTCATATGTGAGCGCCTGTATATGTGGCTGTGTGTGTGTGCGTTTGTTTAAACGAATGAACTTGCCAGCTGCTTTTGTTGTTGTTATTGCCAAAGCAAAGCGAAGCGTCGCTGCAAGTGTAATTGTAACAGCGACATCGCCGTCGAGGTGCTTGCAAACAAAGAAAACAACAACGAGAAGCGCTGCTTCTGCCTCTGTCGCTGTCGCTGCCTCTGCCTCTGCCACTGCTTGGGTCTGATGCTGACGCATGTCTCCAATTGCGCCTAACCCAATTCAAGTGTCGTCACTTTTCTTTTTCTTTTTTTTGGTTGTAGTCATGGAGCAACGGACGAAACTGAAAGTTTCCAATAAGCTGCAACAGTTGCCTGTGAGTCGAAAGCTTTTCGCCTGTGACTGCAGCTCTCTTTCATAATGTATGCGTGTGTGTGTGTGTTTTTGCACTTTGGATTTTGGTTATTTAACTTCCGCGAGAGACAGTGGTATTAAAACATATGTTATGTCTAGGAAATGCTAATTTTAATTTCTTTCTTTCGCCTTTGCGTTCATTATTTTCTTTTTTGCACTTGAGCAAATCATTTTCATCGCAAGTTTTGGGGACTGCGAACATGTGAACTAATTGATGAGTTTTGGCAGTAATTTAAATAGAACATACATATATGTATTCATATACTTGGGAAATATCGAGCATCTATGCTAAATAGAATTAAATTTAATATTACAATGAAAACACACAAATTCAAAGTAGTTTTCACAAGAAGGAAGTGCTTGTTAATCACTTTTTATTTTGAAAACATGTTCAAAATATTATAAATGTTGAATTGAAATTTCAATTCATATAATTATTAATATTATCAAATTTAGCTCACCCAATATTGTTTTTATCTTATTATAGTTAACAGCTAAAAGTCAACTATTGATCTTTACAAATCTGTCTTCACTAAACGTTGTTCACTGGATTAGAACGTTGAGTAAACTACATGCAGTCTGTCTCCGTGTTGTTACATTTATAGGACTCAGGAGTAGGTGCAGGCAAAAAAAAATATGCTTAGAAAGTGATTAAAAACCCATTGTGGCAGGCCAAAAAATGCTCAGGTAGTAAGATACTCAGGACACTGTGGATTTTTACCCTATAATGACGACATGCAGGCGCGTGTCGTTTATTTTGATTGTTACCTGCCGACTGGTCTTTCTCACATATTTGACTAGCATTTTGCCAGGCTGTGCGTCACTGTGCAGCAAAAGCTTTCTAATGCTTTGAAACTTTGCTTGAGCTTTGATTTGAAACTTGGCTGAAACTGTGCGTGCTTAAAATTGATGTGCGATAAGACGTTCGTTCGCTTTTAATGGTTTTCTTGTTCGATTTTTGTTTTGCGCTCGATATTCTAAACATAATATATTGGCATGTGCTTATGGTGTCGGTGTGTGTGTGTGTGTAGCTGTTATTGTAGTTGTGTCTGTGATTAGGGAGTCAGAGTCACGCTCGAGGCAGTTCCAGGCACGTACGATCTCTTTGGACGCCAGCAGCGTCAAGCTCTCGCGTTCTCAGATACAATTTGCATGCGCATCCAATGGATACAGATACAGGCAGCAGTAGCAGTAGCAGTAGCAGAAAAACAGGCAGACAGCCGAACGAACGAACGGTGCCTGCTGTCAATGCCATTGCCAATTGCGTTTCAATTTCAAGACTTCTCGAACGGCGACTTTATCACAACATGAGCCAAATGCATACCCGGCCACTGAGTCACGCTCTCGCTATATCCAATGGATATTATACATATATATGGTGATGAGTATATCCCCTACACTCTTCTCCAACTCTCCTTTCCCTTAGCTTTAAAGTGGAGCACACACAAAAACAGAGAGTATACCACACCTTGGCAGAGTCTCAACAAACGATACACAGATGACAAGAGAAGAGAGGAGAGGGAAAGAGAGAGACAACGTGTGTCGTCGCGACGATCGCAGAATGCAGCTAATTGTGTCACCGTGTATGTTTGACTTATGATACCTGCTCAGAGGGAGGGAGGGAGTAGGTACATAATAGGGTATAATCGGGGATAGAGGGTGTGTTGTCGCTACCGTTTGGGATTAAACAAACGACGCGCCGTTCAACTAAATGCAAATACCATAAGGAAGTCAAACAAACAAAAACAAAATACAGTCAAAATATAAATACATAATCAAGAAGATCAACAATAATAAACTCGTCAACACAGTTATTGACTTGACGCTAACTTTTTCATGTTCATGGCAAAGTTCATGTGAACCTCAATATGCCTTGAAGTGAATCTGTGTTTTGTGTTGTTGTCAACAAATTGACAGAACTATTGAGTAATCCAATAGTTAACTGCTATACAAACTGACTGTCAGACAAAGTGAAGTTTATCTGCAACATCAACATGAGAGAAGTAATTTAAGAATCGAAGAAATTTAACGAATAAGTTAATGTAATTCTATGCTTAAGTTTAACATTTATCAGATTTAAACTGACTGATAAATTAAGAAAGAAAAATTAACTTAATGGTGATTTATTTTCTATTTCTGCTTGATATTATTAGGATAAGTTTGACTTCTGCCCGAAATGCAGATTTACTTCACTTTTAATTAGTAGTAATTAGTAAACATTCTAAGGCTCTCAAGTTATAATATTTGGACAAACGTTTACTGTCAAATGTACTGCCAATGTCTTTACTTTTAAAACTGTCGATATTTATTGGAAAATGTTGTATGTTCACTTACCTATATAGTATAATAAACTATGAAATGTCTGCAAATTATTGTTTGGGTTCGTTTTAATCCTTATTGAATTTTTATTCTTTCGATTTAACACTTTCGATTCTTGATTTCCTGATTCTCCGATTCTCTCTCCCGAGCGTCGCGTCGCGCTTTATTGCAATTGTTTTGTTGTTTTGTGGCAGGTCCGCTCCCAAGCGCGTTCGTTTATCAACTAAGCGGCGACGTGAGCTTCAAACACAGTCAAAAGAAGGAAAAAAGAAGAAAGAAAATACACAAATAATAATAATATTAAGTGAAAAATGAAAAACATACTGGTGTGTGCATAAATAAGTGTATGCAAATAAACAAATCAACTCGTTCGGAGACACAAAAATTGATCCCCAAGCGATCGCGATCGGATGTTGTTTATTTTGTACTTTTCTGGTAGGTCAGCACATCGATCGATATCGAAATCATAACAAATCCATATTTCTAGGCAGCTATAAGATCAACATATGTCTTTGTAAACTTCTGAGTTTGAGTGTAAGCAATTTAGCTGAAGAAAACAAATAAATTTTTAATAGTTTCTTTTAGGAACTTGTAATTTTATTTATTTTAAAACTTATTACAAAAAGATTGCTCAATAATACAATGCTCTATTCGGCTCTATTCTTTTTTAATCAAAGAATAAACTTAAACTTAACATAACTTTTCTAATAATAATCTCTTATTCCTCTTTTACAGCTACTATGACACGTTCTTGCCGAAGGATAGCAATCGGATTTACAGTTGGCCGAGCTAAAACCTCGTTGGGGAGTCCCAAGGATAAGGTTCTCCGCTGCCAAGTTGATCAGTCTTGGATCAATGGAAGAATGTACCTAACTGTAAGTAAAACATTGATTAAAAACATCATATCTGATATATAAAATACATATTGATTAAATAAATTGACTTTTTCTTGCAGTTCTGCTCAAAGAATATCAAAATCTGCTCTACGATGTTGGACTTAGGAAACTGACGCCAATCAAAGCTGCCAAAACTGGAGAATAGCTTGTAACCAGTTGGACAAATAGTTATAAGAATAAATATAACAAAAACTAAATTGTAATACATTTGTCTTAATCTATCGAAGCTATTAAATAAGATTTCTGTTTAAAATTACTGTATATTAGTATATTTTTTGTTATCTCAATGTTATTCGTAAGTCAAGGATTTAAGAATAAAAGAAACTATATTTTGAAAAATATAATTATCTTATGCTATGTACATTTAACTTTATTTTAAGATAATACTATTATTAAACTGTAAAATTTAGATTAAAGTTACCTTAAATAAAATGTTACTTCTTATATTAACCCTAAAGTAATTTCTGTATTAAATTACGGCAAACTGATAATGCGCCATTTAAATAATAACACCAAAGCTTCTCTCTGCTGTCCATCTATCCAGTTTCCCAGTCTTTCCAGTCTTTCAATTTCTACTGCATCAACTCCCATAGCTTCAGCTGCTTCACTTTTTGTGTGTTGCATCATTGCAATTTGTGATTTTAAGCCTACAACATTTGCATAATGATTTAGGCTTAACTCTCTTAACTCTCTTAAAACTCTCTTAATACTCTCTTAACTCCCTTAAAACTCTCTTAACTCTCTTAAAACTCTCTTAACGTCCTTAAAACTCTCTTAAAACTCTCTTAACTCTCTTAAAACTCTCTTAAAACTCTCTTAAAACTCTCTTAATACTCTCTTAACTCCCTTAAAACTCTCTTAACTCCTCTTAAAACTCTCTTAAAACTCTCTTAAAACTCTCTTAAACTCCCTTAAAACTCTCTTAACTTCCTTAAAACTCTCTTAAAACTCTCTTAACTCTCTTAAAACTCTCTTAACTCCTTAAAACTCTCTTAAAACTCTCTTAAAACTCTCTTAAAACTCTCTTAACTCCCTTAAAACTCTCTTAACTCTCTTAAAACTCTCTTAAAACTCTCTTAACTCTCTTAAAACTCTCTTAAAACTCTCTTAACTCTCTTAAAAGTCTCTTAAAACTCTCTTAACTCTCTTAAAACTCTCTTAACTCTCTTAACTCCCTCAAAACTCTCTTAGCTCTCTTAAAACTCTCTTAACTTCATTAAAACTCTCTAAACTCTCTTAAAACTCTCTTAAAACTCTCTTAAAACTCTCTTAATACTCTCTTAACTCCCTTAAAACTCTCTTAACTTCCTTAAAACTCTCTTAAAACTCTCTTAACTCTCTTAAAACTCTCTTAAAACTCTCTTAACTCCCTTAAAACTCTCTTAACTCTCTTAAAACTCTCTTAAAACTCTCTTAACTCTCTTAAAACTCTCTAAACTCCCTCAAAACTCTCTTAGCTCTCTTAAAACTCTCTTAACTTCATTAAAACTCTCTTAAAACTCTCTTAACTCTCTTAAAACTCTCTTAACTCTCTTAAAACTCTCTTAATACTCTCTTTACTCCCTTAAAACTCTCTTAACTCTCTTAAAACTCTCTTAACTCTCTTAAAACTCTCTTAACTCCCTTAACACTCTCTTAGCTCTCTTAAAACTCTCTTAAAACTCTCTTAAAACTCTCTTAACTCTCTTAAAACTCTCTTAACTCCCTTAAAACTCTCTTAAAACTCTCTTAAAACTCTCTTAACTCCCTTAAAACTCTCTTAGCTCTCTTAAAACTCTCTTAAAACTCTCTTAACTCTCTTAAAACTCTCTTAAAACTCTCTTAACTTCCTTAAAACTCTCTTAACTCTCTTAAAACTCTCTTAAAACTCTCTTAATACTCTCTTAACTCCCTTAATACTCTCTTAACTCTCTTAAATCTCTCTTAGAACTCTCTTAACTCCCTTAAAACTCTCTTAACTCTCTTAAAACTCTCTTAACTCTCTTAAAACTCTCTTAAAACTCTCTAAATACTCTCTTAACTCCCTTAATACTCTCTTAACTCTCTTAAATCTCTCTTAGAACTCTCTTAAGTCCCTTAAAACTCTCTTAACTCTCTTAAAACTCTCTTAATACTCTCTTAACTCTCTTAAAACTCTCTTAAAACTCTCTTAACTCTCTTAAAACTCTCTTAAAACTCTCTTAACTCTCTTAAAAGTCTCTTAAAACTCTCTTAACTCTCTTAAAACTCTCTTAACTCTCTTAACTCCCTCAAAACTCTCTTAGCTCTCTTAAAACTCTCTTAACTTCATTAAAACTCTCTAAACTCTCTTAAAACTCTCTTAAAACTCTCTTAAAACTCTCTTAATACTCTCTTAACTCCCTTAAAACTCTCTTAACTTCCTTAAAACTCTCTTAAAACTCTCTTAACTCTCTTAAAACTCTCTTAAAACTCTCTTAACTCCCTTAAAACTCTCTTAACTCTCTTAAAACTCTCTTAAAACTCTCTTAACTCTCTTAAAACTCTCTAAACTCCCTCAAAACTCTCTTAGCTCTCTTAAAACTCTCTTAACTTCATTAAAACTCTCTTAAAACTCTCTTAACTCTCTTAAAACTCTCTTAACTCTCTTAAAACTCTCTTAATACTCTCTTTACTCCCTTAAAACTCTCTTAACTCTCTTAAAACTCTCTTAACTCTCTTAAAACTCTCTTAACTCCCTTAACACTCTCTTAGCTCTTTTAAAACTCTCTTTAAATTCCTTAAAACTCTCTTAACTCTCTTTAAACTCTCTTAACTCCCTTAAAACTCTCTTAAAACTCTCTTAAAACTCTCTTAACTCCCTTAAAACTCTCTTAGCTCTCTTAAAACTCTCTTAAAACTCTCTTAACTCTCTTAAAACTCTCTTAAAACTCTCTTAACTTCCTTAAAACTCTCTTAAAACTCTCTTAACTCTCTTAAAACTCTCTTAAAACTCTCTTAATACTCTCTTAACTCTTTTAATACTCTCTTAACTCTCTTAAATCTCTCTTAGAACTCTCTTAACTCCCTTAAAACTCTCTTAACTCTCTTAAAACTCTCTTCACTCTCTTAAAACTCTCTTAAAACTCTCTAAATACTCTCTTAACTCTCTTAATACTCTCTTAACTCTCTTAAATCTCTCTTAGAACTCTCTTAAGTCCCTTAAAACTCTCTTAACTCTCTTAGAACTCTCTTAATACTCTCTTAACTCCCTTAAAACTCTCTTAACTCTCTTAAAACTCTCTTAACTTCCTTAAAACTCTCTTAACTCTCTTAAAACTCTCTTAAAACACTCTTATTTCCCTTAAAACTCTCTTAACTCTCTTAAAACTCTCTTAAAACTCTCTTAAAACTCTCTTAACTCCCTTTAAACTCTCTTAACTTCCTTAAAACTCTCTTAAAACTCACTTAACTCTCTTAAAACTCTCTTAACTCCCTTAAAACTCTCTTAACATCCTTAAAACTCTCTTAAAACTCTCTTAACTCTCTTAAAACTCTCTTAAAACTCTCTTAACTCCCTTAAAACTCTCTTAACTCTCTTAAAACTCTCTTCACTCTCTTAAAACTCTCTTAAAACTCTCTTAACTTCCTTAAAACTCTCTTAACTCTCTTAAAACTCTCTTAATACTCTCTTAACTCCCTTAAAACTCTCTTAACTCTCTTAAAACTCTCTTAACGTCCTTAAAACTCTCTTAAAACTCTCTTAACTCTCTTAAAACTCTCTTAAAACTCTCTTAATACTCTCTTAACTCCCTTTATACTCTCTTAACTCTCTTAAAACTCTCTTAAAACTCTCTTAAAACTCTCTTAACTCCCTTAAAACTCTCTTAACTTCCTTAAAACTCTCTTAAAACTCACTTAACTCTCTTAAAACTCTCTTAACTCCCTAAAACTCTCTTAAAACTCTCTTAAAACTCTCTTAAAACTCTCTTAACTCCCTTAAAACTCTCTTAACTCTCTTAAAACTCTCTTAAAACTCTCTTAACTCTCTGAAAACTCTCTTAAAACTCTCTTAACTCTCTTAAAAGTCTCTTAAAACTCTCTTAACTCTCTTAAAACTCTCTTAACTCTCTTAACTCCCTCAAAACTCTCTTAGCTCTCTTAAAACTCTCTTAACTTCATTAAAACTCTCTAAACTCTCTTAAAACTCTCTTAAAACTCTCTTAAAACTCTCTTAATACTCTCTTAACTCCCTTAAAACTCTCTTAACTTCCTTAAAACTCTCTTAAAACTCTCTTAACTCTCTTAAAACTCTCTTAAAACTCTCTTAACTCCCTTAAAACTCTCTTAACTCTCTTAAAACTCTCTTAAAACTCTCTTAACTCTCTTAAAACTCTCTAAACTCCCTCAAAACTCTCTTAGCTCTCTTAAAACTCTCTTAACTTCATTAAAACTCTCTTAAAACTCTCTTAAAACTCTCTTAAAACTCTCTTAACTCTCTTAAAACTCTCTTAACTCTCTTAAAACTCTCTTAATACTCTCTTTACTCCCTTAAAACTCTCTTAACTCTCTTAAAACTCTCTTAACTCTCTTAAAACTCTTTTAACTCCCTTAACACTCTCTTAGGTCTTTTAAAACTCTCTTTAAATTCCGTAAAACTCTCTTAACTCTCTTAAAACTCTCTTAACTCCCTTAAAACTCTCTTAAAACTGTCTTAAAACTCTCTTAACTCCCTTAAAACTCTCTTAGCTCTCTTAAAACTCTCTTAAAACTCTCTTAACTCTCTTAAAACTCTCTTAAAACTCTCTTAACTTCCTTAAAACTCTCTTAAAACTCTCTTAAAACTCTCTTAATACTCTCTTAACTCCCTTAATACTCTCTTAACTCTCTTAAATCTCTCTTAGAACTCTCTTAACTCCCTTAAAACTCTCTTAACTCTCTTAAAACTCTCTTCACTCTCTTAAAACTCTCTTAAAACTCTCTTAAAACTCTCTAAATACTCTCTTAACTCCCTAAATACTCTCTTAACTCTCTTAAATCTCTCTTAGAACTCTCTTAAGTCCCTTAAAACTCTCTTAACTCTCTTAAAACTCTCTTAATACTCTCTTAACTCTCTTAAAACTCTCTTAACTCTCTTAAAACTCTCTTTAAAACTCTCTTAACTCTCTTAAAAGTCTCTTAAAACCTCTCTTAACTCTCTTAAAACTCTCTTAACTCTCTTAACTCCCTCAAAACTCTCTTAGCTCTCTTAAAACTCTCTTAACTTCATTAAAACTCTCTAAACTCTCTTAAAACTCTCTTAAAACTCTCTTAAAACTCTCTTAATACTCTCTTAACTCCCTTAAAACTCTCTTAACTTCCTTAAAACTCTCTTAAAACTCTCTTAACTCTCTTAAAACTCTCTTAAAACTCTCTTAACTCCCTTAAAACTCTCTTAACTCTCTTAAAACTCTCTTAACTCTCTTAAAACTCTCTAAACTCCCTCAAAACTCTCTTAGCTCTCTTAAAACTCTCTTAACTTCATTAAAACTCTCTTAAAACTCTCTTAACTCTCTTAAAACTCTCTTAACTCTCTTAAAACTCTCTTAATACTCTCTTTACTCCCTTAAAACTCTCTTAACTCTCTTAAAACTCTCTTAACTCTCTTAAAACTCTCTTAACTCCCTTAACACTCTCTTAGCTCTTTTAAAACTCTCTTTAAATTCCTTAAAACTCTCTTAACTCTCTTAAAACTCTCTTAACTCCCTTAAAACTCTCTTAAAACTCTCTTAAAACTCTCTTAACTCCCTTAAAACTCTCTTAGCTCTCTTAAAACTCTCTTAAAACTCTCTTAACTCTCTTAAAACTCTCTTAAAACTCTCTTAACTTCCTTAAAACTCTCTTAAAACTCTCTTAACTCTCTTAAAACTCTCTTAAAACTCTCTTAATACTCTCTTAACTCCCTTAATACTCTCTTAACTCTCTTAAATCTCTCTTAGAACTCTCTTAACTCCCTTAAAACTCTCTTAACTCTCTTAAAACTCTCTTCACTCTCTTAAAATTCTCTAAATACTCTCTTAACTCTCTTAATACTCTCTTAACTCTCTTAAATCTCTCTTAGAACTCTCTTAAGTCCCTTAAAACTCTCTTAACTCTCTTAAAACTCTCTTAATACTCTCTTAACTCCCTTAAAACTCTCTTAACTCTCTTAAAACTCTCTTAACTTCCTTAAAACTCTCTTAACTCTCTTAAAACTCTCTTAAAACACTCTTATTTCCCTTAAAACTCTCTTAACTCTCTTAAAACTCTCTTAAAACTCTCTTAACTTCCTTAAAACTCTCTTAACTCTCTTAAAACTCTCTTAAAACTCTCTTAACTCTCTTAAAACTCTCTTAACTCTCTTAAAACTCTCTTAAAACTCTCTTAAAACTCTCTTAAAACTCTCTTAATACTCTCTTAACTCCCTTAAAACTCTCTTAACTTCCTTAAAACTATCTTAAAACTCTCTTAACTCTCTTAAAACTCATTTAAAACTCTCTTAAATTTCTCTTAACTCCCTTAAAACTCTCTTAACTCTCTTAAAACTCTCTTAAAACTCTCTTAACTCTCTTAAAACTCTCTTAACTCCCTCAAAACTCTCTTAGCTCTCTTAAAACTCTCTTAGAACTCTCTTAACTCCCTTAAAACTCTCTTAACTCCCTTAAAACTCTCTTAACTCTCTTAAAACTCTCTTCACTCTCTTAAAACTCCCTTAAAACTCTCTTAGCTCTCTTAAAACTCTCTTAAAACTCTCTTAACTCTCTTAAAACTCTCTTAAAACTCTCTTAACTTCCTTAAAACTCTCTTAAAACTCTCTTAACTCTCTTAAAACTCTCTTAAAACTCTCTTAATACTCTCTTAACTCCCTTAATACTCTCTTAACTCTCTTAAATCTCTCTTAGAACTCTCTTAACTCCCTTAAAACTCTCTTAACTCCCTTAAAACTCTCTTAACTCTCTTAAAACTCTCTTCACTCTCTTAAAACTCTCTTAAAACTCTCTTAAAACTCTCTAAATACTCTGTTAACTCCCTTAATACTCTCTTAACTCTCTTAAATCTCTCTTAGAACTCTCTTAAGTCCCTTAAAACTCTCTTAACTCTCTTAAAACTCTCTTAATACTCTCTTAACTCTCTTAAAACTCTCTTAACTCTCTTAAAACTCTCTTAAAACTCTCTTAACTCTCTTAAAAGTCTCTTAAAACTCTCTTAACTCTCTTAAAACTCTCTTAACTCTCTTAACTCCCTCAAAACTCTCTTAGCTCTCTTAAAACTCTCTTAACTTCATTAAAACTCTCTAAACTCTCTTAAATCTCTCTTAAAACTCTCTTAATACTCTCTTAACTTCCTTAAAACTCTCTTAACTTCCTTAAAACTCTCTTAAAACTCTCTTAACTCTCTTAAAACTCTCTTAAAACTCTCTTAACTCCCTTAAAACTCTCTTAACTCTCTTAAAACTCTCTTAAAACTCTCTTAACTCTCTTAAAACTCTCTAAACTCCCTCAAAACTCTCTTAGCTCTCTTAAAACTCTCTTAACTTCATTAAAACTCTCTTAAAACTCTCTTAACTCTCTTAAAACTCTCTTAACTCTCTTAAAACTCTCTTAATACTCTCTTTACTCCCTTAAAACTCTCTTAACTCTCTTAAAACTCTCTTAACTCTCTTAAAACTCTCTTAACTCCCTTAACACTCTCTTAGCTCTTTTAAAACTCTCTTTAAATTCCTTAAAACTCTCTTAACTCTCTTAAAACTCTCTTAACTCCCTTAAAACTCTCTTAAAACTCTCTTAAAACTCTCTTAACTCCCTTAAAACTCTCTTAGCTCTCTTAAAACTCTCTTAAAACTCTCTTAACTCTCTTAAAACTCTCTTAAAACTCTCTTAACTTCCTTAAAACTCTCTTAAAACTCTCTTAACTCTCTTAAAACTCTCTTAAAACTCTCTTAATACTCTCTTAACTCCCTTAATACTCTCTTAACTCTCTTAAATCTCTCTTAGAACTCTCTTAACTCCCTTAAAACTCTCTTAACTCTCTTAAAACTCTCTTCACTCTCTTAAAACTCTCTTAAAACTCTCTAAATACTCTCTTAACTCTCTTAATACTCTCTTAACTCTCTTAAATCTCTCTTAGAACTCTCTTAAGTCCCTTAAAACTCTCTTAACTCTCTTAAAACTCTCTTAAAACTCTCTTAATACTCTCTTAACTCCCTTAAAACTCTCTTAACTCTCTTAAAACTCTCTTAACTTCCTTAAAACTCTCTTAACTCTCTTAAAACTCTCTTAAAACACTCTTATTTCCCTTAAAACTCTCTTAACTCTCTTAAAACTCTCTTAAAACTCTCTTAAAACTCTCTTAACTTCCTTAAAACTCTCTTAACTCTCTTAAAACTCTCTTAAAACTCTCTTAACTCTCTTAAAAGTCTCTTAAAACTCTCTTAACTCTCTTAAAACTCTCTTAACTCTCTTAACTCCCTCAAAACTCTCTTAGCTCTCTTAAAACTCTCTTAAAACACTCTTATTTCCCTTAAAACTCTCTTAACTCTCTTAAAACTCTCTTAAAACTCTCTTAAAACTCTCTTAACTTCCTTAAAACTCTCTTAACTCTCTTAAAACTCTCTTAAAACTCTCTTAACTTCATTAAAACTCTCTTAAAACTCTCTTAACTCTCTTAAAACTCTCTTAACTCTCTTAAAACTCTCTTAATACTCTCTTTACTCCCTTAAAACTCTCTTAACTCTCTTAAAACTCTCTTAACTCTCTTAAAACTCTCTTAACTCCCTTAACACTCTCTTAGCTCTTTTAAAACTCTCTTTAAATTCCGTAAAACTCTCTTAACTCTCTTAAAACTCTCTTAACTCCCTTAAAACTCTCTTAAAACTCTCTTAAAACTCTCTTAACTCCCTTAAAACTCTCTTAGCTCTCTTAAAACTCTCTTAAAACTCTCTTAACTCTCTTAAAACTCTCTTAAAACTCTCTTAACTTCCTTAAAACTCTCTTAAAACTCTCTTAACTCTCTTAAAACTCTCTTAAAACTCTCTTAATACTCTCTTAACTCCCTTAATACTCTCTTAACTCTCTTAAATCTCTCTTAGAACTCTCTTAACTCCCTTAAAACTCTCTTAACTCTCTTAAAACTCTCTTCACTCTCTTAAAACTCTCTTAAAACTCTCTTAAAACTCTCTAAATACTCTGTTAACTCCCTTAATACTCTCTTAACTCTCTTAAATCTCTCTTAGAACTCTCTTAAGTCCCTTAAAACTCTCTTAACTCTCTTAAAACTCTCTTAATACTCTCTTAACTCTCTTAAAACTCTCTTAACTCTCTTAAAACTCTCTTAAAACTCTCTTAACTCTCTTAAAAGTCTCTTAAAACTCTCTTAACTCTCTTAAAACTCTCTTAACTCTCTTAACTCCCTCAAAACTCTCTTAGCTCTCTTAAAACTCTCTTAACTTCATTAAAACTCTCTAAACTCTCTTAAATCTCTCTTAAAACTCTCTTAATACTCTCTTAACTTCCTTAAAACTCTCTTAACTTCCTTAAAACTCTCTTAAAACTCTCTTAACTCTCTTAAAACTCTCTTAAAACTCTCTTAACTCCCTTAAAACTCTCTTAACTCTCTTAAAACTCTCTTAAAACTCTCTTAACTCTCTTAAAACTCTCTAAACTCCCTCAAAACTCTCTTAGCTCTCTTAAAACTCTCTTAACTTCATTAAAACTCTCTTAAAACTCTCTTAACTCTCTTAAAACTCTCTTAACTCTCTTAAAACTCTCTTAATACTCTCTTTACTCCCTTAAAACTCTCTTAACTCTCTTAAAACTCTCTTAACTCTCTTAAAACTCTCTTAACTCCCTTAACACTCTCTTAGCTCTTTTAAAACTCTCTTTAAATTCCTTAAAACTCTCTTAACTCTCTTAAAACTCTCTTAACTCCCTTAAAACTCTCTTAAAACTCTCTTAAAACTCTCTTAACTCCCTTAAAACTCTCTTAGCTCTCTTAAAACTCTCTTAAAACTCTCTTAACTCTCTTAAAACTCTCTTAAAACTCTCTTAACTTCCTTAAAACTCTCTTAAAACTCTCTTAACTCTCTTAAAACTCTCTTAAAACTCTCTTAATACTCTCTTAACTCCCTTAATACTCTCTTAACTCTCTTAAATCTCTCTTAGAACTCTCTTAACTCCCTTAAAACTCTCTTAACTCTCTTAAAACTCTCTTCACTCTCTTAAAACTCTCTTAAAACTCTCTAAATACTCTCTTAACTCTCTTAATACTCTCTTAACTCTCTTAAATCTCTCTTAGAACTCTCTTAAGTCCCTTAAAACTCTCTTAACTCTCTTAAAACTCTCTTAAAACTCTCTTAATACTCTCTTAACTCCCTTAAAACTCTCTTAACTCTCTTAAAACTCTCTTAACTTCCTTAAAACTCTCTTAACTCTCTTAAAACTCTCTTAAAACACTCTTATTTCCCTTAAAACTCTCTTAACTCTCTTAAAACTCTCTTAAAACTCTCTTAACTTCCTTAAAACTCTCTTAACTCTCTTAAAACTCTCTTAAAACTCTCTTAACTCTCTTAAAACTCTCATAACTCTCTTAAAACTCTCTTAAAACTCTCTTAAAACTCTCTTAATACTCTCTTAACTCCCTTAAAACTCTCTTAAGGGAGTTAAGAGAGTATTAGAGAGTTTTAAGAGAGTTAAGAGAGTTTTAAGAGAGTTTTAAGGAAGTTAAGAGAGTTTTAAGAGAGTGAAGAGAGTGTTAAGAGAGTTAAGAGAGTTTTAAGGGAGTTAAGAGAGAATTAAGAGAGTTCTAAGACAGTTTTAAGAGAGTTTTAAGAGAGTTAAGAGTTAAAGGAAGAGTTTTAAGAGAAGTGTTAAGAGAGTTTTAAGAGAGAGTTAAAAGAGTTTTAAGAGAGTTAAGTGAGTTTTAAGAGAGTTAGGAGAGTTTAAAGGGAGTTAAGAGAGTTTTAAGAGAGTTTTAAGAGAGTTAAGAGAGTTTTAAGAGAGAGTTAAAAGAGTTTTAAGAGAGTTAAGTGAGTTTTAAGAGAGTTAAGAGAGTTTAAAGGGAGTAAAGAGAGTTTTAAGAGAGTTTTAAGAGAGTTAAGAGAGTTTTAAGAGAGTTTTAAGGAAGTTAAGAGAGTTTTAAGAGAGTTAAGAGAGTTTTAAGGGAGTTAAGAGAGTATTAAGAGAGTTTTAAGAGAGTTAAGAGAGTTTTAAGAGACTTTTAAGAGAGTTAAGCGAGTTTTAAGAGAGTTCAGAGAGTTTTAAGAGAGTTTTGAGAGAGTAAGGAGAGTTTTAAGGGAGTTAAGAGAGTATTAAGAGAGTTTTAAGAGAGTTTTAAGAGAGTTTTAAGAGAGTTAAGAGAGTTTTAATGAAGTTAAGAGAGTTTTAAGAGAGCTAAGAGAGTTTTGAGGGAGTTAAGAGAGTTAAGAGAGTTTTAAGAGAGTTTTAAGGAAGTTAAGAGAGTTTTAAGAGAGTTTTAAGAGAGTTTTAAGAGAGTTAAGAGAGTTTTAAGGGAGTTAAGAGAGTTTTAAGAGAGTTTTAAGAGAGTTTTAAGAGAGTTTTAATGAAGTTAAGAGAGTTTTAAGAGAGCTAAGAGAGTTTTGAGGGAGTTAAGAGAGTAAAGAGAGTTTTAAGAGAGTTAAGAGAGTTTTAAGAGTGTTTTAAGAGAGTTAAGAGAGTTTTAAGGGAGTTAAGAGAGTATTAAGAGAGTTTTAAGAGAGTTTTAAGAGAGTTAAGAGAGTTTTAAGAGAGTTTTAAGAGAGTGAAGAGAGTTTTAAGAGAGTTAAGAGAGTTTTAAGGGAGTTAAGAGAGTTTTAAGAGTGTTTTAAGAGAGTTAAGAGAGTTTTAAGGGAGTTAAGAGTGTTTTAAGAGAGTTTTAAGAGAGTTAAGAGAGTTTTAAGGAAGTTAAGAGAGTTTTAAGAGAGTTAAGAGAGTTTTAAGGGAGTTAAGGGAGTATTAAGAGAGTTTTAAGAGAGTTAAGAAAGTTTTAAGGAAGTTAAGAGAGTTTTGAGGGAGTTAAGAGAGTTAAGAGAGTTTTAAGAGAGTTAAGAGAGTTTTAAGAGAGTTAAGAGAGTTTTAAGAGAGTTAAGAGAGTTTTAAGGGAGTTAAGAGTGTTTTAAGAGAGTTTTAAGAGAGTTAAGAGAGTTTTAAGAGAGTTTTAAGGAAGTTAAGAGAGTTTTAAGAGAGTTAAGAGAGTTTTAAGAGAGTTTTAAGGAAGTTAAGAGAGTTTTAAGAGAGAGTGAAGAGAGTTTTAAGAGAGTTTTAAGAGAGTTAAGAGAGTTTTAAGAGAATTTTAAAGAAGTTAAGAGAGTTTTAAGAGTGTTTCAAGAGAGCTAAGAGAGTTTTGAGGGAGTGAAGAGAGTTAAGAGGGATTTAAGAGAGTTAAAAGAGTTTTAAGAGACTTTTAAGAGAGTTAAGAGAGTTTTAAGGAAGTTAAGAGAGTATTAAGAGAGTTTTAAGAGAGTTAAGAGAGTTTTAAGAGAGTTTTAAGAGAGTTAAGAGAGTTTTAAGAGAGTTTTAAGAGAGTGAAGAGAGTTTTAAGAGAGTTAAGAGAGTTTTAAGGGAGTTAAGAGAGTTTTAAGAGAGTTTTAAGGGAGTTTTAAGAGAGTTAAGAGAGTTTTAAAGGTGTTAAGAGAGTTTTAAGAGAGAGTTAAAAGAGTTTTAAGAGAGTTAAGTGAGTTTTAAGAGAGTTAGGAGAGTTTAAAAGGAGTTAAGAGAGTTTTGAGAGAGTTTTAAGAGAGAGTTAAAAGAGTTTTAAGAGAGTTAAGTGAGTTTTAAGAGATTTAAGAGAGTTTAAAGGGAGTTAAGAGAGTTTTAAGAGAGTTTTAAGAGAGTTAAGAGAGTTTTAAGAGAGTTAAGAGAGTTTTAAGAGAATTTTAAAGAAGTTAAGAGAGTTTTAAGAGTGTTTCAAGAGAGCTAAGAGAGTTTTGAGGGAGTGAAGAGAGTTAAGAGAGACTTAAGAGAGTTAAGAGAGACTTAAGAGAGACTTAAGAGAGTGTTAAGAGAGACCAAAGAGACTTAAGAGAGACTTAAGAGAGCTAACAGAGAATTAAGAGAGACTTAAGAGAGATTTAAGAGAGAGTTAAGAGAGACTTAAGAGAGACTTAAGAGAGTTAAGAGAGACTTAAGAGAGACTTAAGAGAGTTAAGAGAGACTTAAGAGAGACTTAAGAGAGACTTAAGAGAGAGTTAAGAAAGACTTAAGAGAGAGTTAAGAAAGAGTTAAGAGAGAGTTAAGAGAGAGTTAAGAGAGAGTTAAGAGAGAGTTAAGCGAGTTAAGAGAGAGTTAAGAGAG